>VZTB01012893.1:47755-233793 GCA_013397245.1 Thryothorus ludovicianus | reverse complement strand
TGTCCCGGGTCCGTGTCTGTCTGGGGCTCTGTCTGTGTGTCTGTCCCGGGTCCGTGTCTGTCTCGGTGTCTGTCCCGGGTCCGTGTCCATCTGGGGCTCTGTCTGTGTGTCTGTCCCGGCTCCGTGTCTGTGGGGCTGTGCCCGGGGTCCCTCCGCGCTCCCGAGCCGAGGCGGGGCCGGGCCCGGGCTCTGCCCTGCGGTCGGTAAGAGACAAAACGCGGTTCTCTCTTTGGTACAGAATCAAAGAAACGTGCTGATGGCAATTCTAAACTTCTGAGAGTGTAAGAGCACACCCCGTAAGGCACAACTTGAGGCAGCGCTATGGTGAGGATTGCTGAAAAAATTCAGGTTTCCTGAATGGCAAGCCAGGTAAAATCTTTAATTAAACACTTTTAATATATACAGCCTCAGCGTTGAATAAACTGTAGGATGAACTGACCTAATGAGAATTTTTTCCACAGCTGGGCTTTAGGCACAGCTCTTTAGCTGTGCCCCAGAGTTGTCTTGCTTGCCAGGTCTGGCATTATAAACTTGTTATAGCATATGCCTCCTATTTTTAGTGGTTTTTGGTTCTTCGGTAGATTGTGAAGGGTTCTGAAAAATAAGTAAAGCAACTGCTGTTTCCTCTGTTCTTCAGGAGCTTTATTTACAGCCCTGACAGCTTTACGTGTGGTTGAAGGAGGAATTTTTCAGTTTATAGCCTTCTCATCCATTGAGGGTGCAAAACCAGTGGTACTCCATAATAAATCATTCAGTGTGACCATTATATTCTCATTTCAGGTTTATGTTAAGACATGGTGACTGACTTTGATGAAAAACATGACGAATATTTAATATCCCTTCAGCAGAGAAACCGGTAAGATTTGCATTTGTTACCACTTTGGGTATGAAATATTTGTTGTGTTGTATCAAATAGCAGCAGCTGTTATGCAAAGTCTGACTTGCTGTGCCTTAAAACATTCAAGTGTTTCTTTCTTCTTCGCTTTGCTAAAAGTTCTTATTTCTGGAGAAGATCACACTATTTCTTCAGCCGTTAAAATATAAATACATTTATTAATAATATGCTTAGTTTTTCCACAGCTGACAGGGAAGATTTTTGTTTTCAGAGCAAGAGGTTGTAGATTCAGAAGTAACTGGCAGCTCACGCTGTGTGAGGATGTAGTTATGAGACACAGTTGTTATGTTGTCAGAAATACAGAAAAGTGGGAAATAAGGAGAGCCAGGTTGTCTTTGCAAACTCCAGTGTTTTTCAGACAAGTTTCAAACATTTCTTTTCCTCTTTGTTGATGTATTCCTGTCACTATATCCTGGACAGATGAGCTTCATAGTTTAATTTAGAGGAGTCTATAGAACTTCCTTGCTGTTTTCTTTCCTTTAACACAAGCCATAAGATTTCTAATCAAATTCTATAACAAACTGGTTTGATTAAAAGATCTTGAAGGCCACAATTATGTTAAAAGACCATCCAATTTTTGTGACCACAGGTTTCTTTCCTATACATTATCCTAAAGCAGTTTTAGAAAAGGATAAAACTAGTTTATTTAAATGGCTACACCAACTTGAATTCTTGGTATCAGAGCTCTAATTCTGGCTGCTGGGGACATGCTCTTGGGAAAAGGTGGCTTTTGTCACAACACAGACACAACACAGGGCTTTGGTCTGTGGATTGACCCGTCCTGGACTCAGAGAGAAACCAGGTGGTGTAGGGGAATGCAAAAATTGTCACTTACATGATGCCAACCTCCTGGCCTGCATGACCTCACCAAAGGAATTGGTGTGGGCTGGGTATAACCCATGGTTAAAGAAGAGAAAATGAGAGTTGGAAGAGGGAGAGCAGCTGATTCACTGAGCCCATGGAAGAGCATTATTTTGATATTATTTTAACCAGCATTTAATTTTCTGCAGTATTGGCTGGGGGCTTTCCACCTCCAGTTTGAAAACACAAATCTTTTTTTATTCTTGAAGAGAGGCTAACAGTTTTTAAGCTTTTTGAAATTCTAAGTGAAATTCCTTGAAATTCTTCAGAAGAAAAGTTAATTATGCAAAATACCAAATGGAAAAAATAATGTGGAATAAGAAACAGCATGGAAAAAACCTCAGAAAGGAAAAGCTTGGTCAGACTTCATCTGTCACAGCCTGAGTGCTCATACATGCATTAAAGAACAGGAAGAGACCCTGGAAGATGTATTCTGAAAGGGTTACTTGAACTGGGAACATATTTTTCAGCTCTGTGACATGATGTGTTGTTGTATTTATTGATGATCTGACCATCTGTGTATGCACTGTGCAAGGATGAATTATTGGCCTTTCTCCTTCAGGCTGCAGGAACGCTTAAAAAGAAAAGATCCTGTGCAAATCAGACTGGAGCAGCTGGAAAAAGGATTTTCTCTGTATGTGAATGGAGCTAACTCTGAGCTGAGGAAGTACCCCAGGAAAATCCCCCCCCAGAGCTGCCTGAGGAACAGGCCCAAGGCCACCAGGACAAAGGGTGAGTGCCATGGGAGCCTGCAGAGCTGCACCAGGGCTGTAACTCAGAGAGGTCACTGGGGTCCAGGGACAGCACCCTGCAGGCTGCTGGGATGGAACTCCATGGAAATCAAAGTGCTTAAGCTGGTTGTGTGTAAGCAATAGTCTCTGCAACACCCTATCAATTTTTCACTTGATCCCTCTTTAATTCCAACATTTAACTTCCCTGCCTCTTCATTTGTTAAACAGCTCTAAGTAAAAGTAGAAGATTAGAAATGTATATAAATTGTCAGGGGAAAATAATGGTATACCTTTGACACATAACACCATTAAGAGGATTTAAGATCTGATGGACTTCAGTGTTATCCAAGTCTGGTGTCCTGAGGACAAATGACACTTGATGACATAGACTGTAATCAAATTATATCCAGTAATAGCTTCATTAAGCTCATAAATTACGTTTAAGCTATAATAGTTGTCTTTACAAGATAGCTAATCTTTATTTAAATATTTGAAGTGAAGAAAATCAACCATTTTCCCCCAGTGATTAGCTGGCTGTATGGAAAAATGGGTATTTTGTTTCTAATTTAAGTCTATCTGTCATCGAGAGCAGTGCAGTGACAGGAATAATTTTGCATGCATGAAAGTATAAAGTATGAGCTTACTGGCCTTCTAATCTATTTAGCATAATGAAAAGAAAGTTGATTTTACTAAATCCCTGTGTAAAGCAGTTTACCAGCCTTAGTTATGTTCACAATTGCTACAACCTCAGAGTGGTTTTTTTAATGTGTGATGGCCTGCTTAAGCTTCATTTTCAACTAAAAATGAAGACAAAGAGATAAAAAAGTTACCTAGCATGATAATTTATTGATTGAAAGTTTATTAATCTTAATGATACTGGAAACTAACTTTTCCTTCAATAACTATTCCAACCATGGCTCTAACTTCATCTCTTTAATTTGTTTTCCTGCTACACTGGGCACATACTACCTGTTTGCAGGCTCTGGTGTGTTCAGCTTGTATAATCTCCTGCAGGTTGTGTGGGATGGTGATGAGGAATCAGCTTGTCAGCTGGCTTCACTGTTCTCTCTGAAAGTGAAACCTCGTGTGCAACAATGTAAAAATGGTCATGTTCTTGGATACTGGGAAACAGTGGAAATTGAGTGCTCTGTCACACAGGGCTGATATATCTTCAGGTAGCTAAAGAGGATGTAAATCAATATCTTGGACTTTTTGCTCCAAAAATTGTGAAGGGATATTGTATCAGCAGCTCTAGTGGAACTCTTGTCAAGAGGAATTTCCTCTTAAAGTTCTACTGTGCAGTTCTTACATCTCAGCTTAATTAAAATTCTTTATTTCTATGGTCCCTTAAAGCCATTTGCTTCAATCAAGGTAGAATATTTGTCTTGGGGATCTCTGAAGACTCTAGTTGCAATCTCTGTTCCTTTCCTCAGCTCCATCAATTAGAAACCTGTGGTAGCACCAGCTCTGCAGAAGATAATTCAGTGTTTTGCTGTTTCTCCAGTGGTGGTGTTTTAAACACATGAAGCTGCAGTGAAAGATACCAACTGAACCATCAGCCTGTCATTTTTCCTCTTCCATTTGATGGGAGTCACTGCTGGTCTGTATGAGCTTCTTGCCTGGGGGTTCTACCTTAGCAATTTTGTGGTCTCTTTCATTTCTAGGCATTTCTTCTCAATGATTGAATATGATTTTACTTACAGGAGTGATTCCTAGCTGAGATACAGGACTGAGTTTTCTTCCTTATCCATCTCCCATGAGCATTATTGCATCATTTATTACTTCTAAAGCATCCATCTATAGGATTAGTCTTCACTGAAAAATTAGGAATGGGTGATACTTAATAATCCATAACGGACATAAATCCCTCTTTCTGGTTCCTAAAAGTGTCATCATAAATCTATTTGTCAGGACTGTTTTCTTTGTGTTCCCTAGGAGTAATTACTAATAATAGTGATTGATAAAGTTTTTATGCTTAGAATTGGTAATGAATTAAAGTAAATGATGGGTTGGAGGGTAGTGAAGCTGGGCTCTAGGTGTGCTGGCATTTCTTTGGGTCTGTAACCCACACATGGATTCACAGCTCTGTTGTTCCAGTGAAAGTCTGTATGGCCACAAATATGTGGCTTGTGGGTAGTGTGAGATCTCCTTGGATTAGATCTAATATTTTGAGGGTGTACTTCTCAGACCTTGTCTAGCCAAATAAGCACTGCTGGCTCAAATCTCTGAGGGATTGACACAGTGCAGATGTTCTGTGTGCCCAGACAGGTACTGATTGGTATTCACATCCTGTCCATCCCAGGGGAAGGATATTGTGGTTCCAAAGTAATATTTGTTGCACAGATTACTTGCTCAGCTGCATCAGCTTCTGCCTGGGTTCCAGTTACTGTTTTTCCCAGCTTAGAGAGACCTGGTCACATGAATCCATCACTAAGTAGAGTCACAGAATTGCAGGACTGGGAGGGACCTTAAAGCTCATCTTGTTATACCCCCTGTCATGGGCAGGGACACCTTCCACTGTCCCAGGCTGCTCCAAGCCCTGTCCTTCCTGGCCTTGGACACTTCCAGAGATCCAGGGGTGGCCACAGCTTCTCTGGGCACCCTGTGCCAGGGCCTGCCCACCCTCACAGAAAAGAGTTTTTTCTAATATCCATTCTAACCCTGTCCATACTCTGTCAGTATGAAGCCATTCCCTCTTATCCTGTCACTCTGTAACTTGTAAAGAGTCTCTTCAGTCACTCAAGCAGTTCTGAGGATGAAGTACTCAGCAGTGGGAGCATGAGTCCTACCATCTCCCCTTTTCCTACTTACATTTGCAGCACACCTGAGATGCTTCTGGCAGTTGCTTTGAAGAGATGGATTCTCAGAGAATGCAAGGGAAAGGTGCTTCCAGTTCTCTCCCAAAGAAGTGACTGAATCCAGCCATGCTTCTCACAGTGTGAGCTCAAGACAGTTCACCCTCAGTGCCAGCAGAGCCATTGCAGTAGAGCAATCAGCACCAATGCTGACTCAAAGGATTTCTGGTGTTCCTTAGAAATAGCCTATTAGAGTAGCAGGAGCTTTGGTTGGAAGGGCTGTTTCTCTTCCTTGGAGCAGTCTATTCCTTTTCCCCTCTGTGTTTAGTCCTGTTTTGGGCCTCTGAGACAGAGAGATAGTTTGTGCTGGAGCAACAGAACAACATCTTGCAATGCTGTGATCCCTCCAAATTGATGTGAGCAAACACTGTTCTCCCAGGATGATCCTGCTGTCTACTTGGACCAGCTTTTGTGCAGTCTCCTGGTGAACCAGATTGCCCAAGGGCCTGTAACTAAAAAGAATCTTTTGTGTTTTCCTACAGTCAAAACTTGCCATTGTCAATTCTCTGAGCAGGTCACTGCAAAGGTGCGTGTAGGGTTGTCCAACCCTCAAAAAGGAAAATACAGTATTGAGGGCTGTAATGAGCAGCCTGAATTTATTCTGTAAGTAAGCCCTGCTTTGAGTGGAAAGCTGGACTTGCTGAGCCCCAGATGTTCCTTCCAAATGAAATCTTTCTGTGATTCTATGACCTTTGTAGGACAATAGCTTCTTTTATTGGTAATGCCAGTTCCTGTGGCCTTAGGGTGACCATAAAATTATGGCTTAAAGGAAAAAGGTTTTGCATCAGCTGTTTTTCTCCACTGAGAAGAAATGGAAGCTGTAAATCTGTCTTGGCCATAGGAAATGAGATGCCTTTATTTAGGATGCTACTGAGAGTGTTGATGATGCCTTTGTTCCATCGAGGATGCTGATGTGACCTGCAAGTTGTTTGTCTCTTTCTCTCAATCAAAGCATCTTCTCAAAAATCCATTGTTCCACTCTAAGTTGGGACCATTTCCAGCACAGAGACCCTTAGTTCTCCTTGACCATACAGATTTTTTGCCAAAAGTTCCTGAACCAGCTCTTCCTTACCTTAGAAATGAAGGATAGTGGTTGTTTTTCATTTATGGCTTATACATGAAGAATCCTTCTCTGCACAGTATGTTAAATACCCAATACATTCTGTTTAATCTGCCAATACCTTATGTTTCCTTAATTTTGAGAGTAAATATACAATTCCTTTGTAAACCCAGCATATTGCCTGTTTTTCACCAGAACCCTGTCTGTGAGTCTGCCTTTGGTAGTTGGGTTCTGGGCTCAGTTGGCTTCTTCAGACAGGTAACTTTCCACCCAGCTGGGGGTCAGAATGATGTGTACCCCTGTGCTAGAATGTATTTCTATATTTTCTTATTAAAAAAGGTGGGGCTTCCCCTGCTGTTAAGCTACTGT
This sequence comes from Thryothorus ludovicianus, assembly GCA_013397245.1. Lineage (NCBI taxonomy): Eukaryota > Metazoa > Chordata > Aves > Passeriformes > Certhiidae > Thryothorus > Thryothorus ludovicianus. Next base: position 227,022 of record VZTB01012893.1, on the reverse strand, counting down.
ATCTTAAAAGAATTTATTCTCTTAAAAACACTTGATGATAACTGTCCCTGAAGAGGTTCAAAACTCCTGCTGCTAGAACTGGCCAGGGTCTGATGTGGGATTCTTTGCATCTGTTGATTCCATTTGTGTCAGATTTACTCTTCTGTCAGCTGGGGGAAAAACAAAAATCCACCACAATAAAGTATCAGCTTATTGTCTAATACTGTATTTCTGCTTTCTCTCTCCTGTCTTCTAATCCTCGTGTGTGTCTGCTGAAGAAGCAGCCCAGCTAGAAGAGAGTGGGCTGCCAGAACACAGCACTCAGACTGCCCCAGGCAAGACACAACGCAGGAATTGGCTTCAGGTATGGGGCAGGTAGAAGAAATGGGGCTTTGAACTAATTCTTAGGTTGCAGATAACTTTAGGGGAAATAGGTTGCAAGTGGTACAGAGTGGGCAGCTGGGACTCTTTGAGTGGCTTGGTCTGGATACTGACAACATGAAATGCTCCCCTGCCCAGATCTGTGTCAGCTTGGAAACCTAAAGAGGCCAATTTCATTGAAAGAGTTTGGTTTCAGTGGCATTCATCACAGAAACTTTTGTAGCCTGGACACGAGTGGCTCAAGGAGTCCTCCAACAGAATAGCTGCTGCTGGAGAGCTCTGATGGCACCCTAGGGAATTTATCTAGTGCAAAGGATGGAGAAACTAATTTTGGAGAGACAGCCCTACCTGTGACTGCTGTTCTCCACCCTGCAACAGGATTGAGGGACAAAGAAAGGTAATTTGCATAATTTGAGTCATAATTTGTGATAAATTCTTGTAGATCATAAGAGAGGGAAATGCATATATATAAAAATACCCTAGCTGTAAGAAATTTGGAGCCATCAGCTCCATAGTTGTTGATTCACCAGTGAAATCTCAGAAGAGAAGCCTGTTTTCTTTTAGCTTAAAGAAGGATCTGAGATAACCTGTCAAGGACTTAATTAAAAGAATAAAAGTGAATTCAGAACAGTAGAGACATGTCACCCAAGTAATTACACTACTTGATTAGCCATTGGCCAGGCTGAATGTCCAGTCTGTGCTTGAGTGATGGGACCAGAGATCTTTGGCACCTCTGGATCAAGTGTTTGTGCTATGCAGGTTTTTTTTTCCTTCAGAAAATACTGCAGAGTCAATCTTTAGGGCTGCATTATTTTATTTATCACCCTTACTGCTTAGTTGAATTCATTTTCTCAGCTTCCATTATGGCCTGTCAGGACTTCTTTGCTGAATTTTCCAGATGTGTGGCTCTGTACTAAAACCTGGTTGCTACTTGGGACTAGCTTAGGATGACTCCTGAAGTCTTTTTATCCAGTTGGGTGGGAGCATAGGAGTTATTATATCCTTATGAACCACTGGAATTATTTAGCTAAGGAAAAGTGTAGCCACAGACTGAGAAGGAGGCTGTGGCAGATAGCAGCATCCTTTTTTTCCATGGGGATTTTTTGGATAACTAGGGGACCCAGCAATTCCTGACCAAACCTGTCAAAACTTGGGCTGTGCTAAGGGATGCTGTGAGGGTGAAAGATAGACTCACTGAAAGAATTCACCCAAGTTGTGTTAGGATATTCCCTCTGGGACATCTCTGCCTCTGGCACTTGGAAAATGCTAGAGGAGTGTAGGAACAGAGAGCAAGGTTTAACATCTCTGCCCACTCTGGGCACAGCAGCAGCAGCAGGTAGGGAGTGTGAGCTGTTGAACCATAACTCAGGGGCCCAAAGGTGAGCTCAGGGAGGACAGAAACCTTCTGTGCCACAGAGGGGAAAAGCAGTGCTTGGTCATGCTATTGTTCTGTAAATTGTGATGATTACTCTTTTTGTGCTGCTGACACACTGAAGAAATCTAATTTCTTGGAACGCTTCTTTTGACAGAAAACTGTGGCAATTAAAACAGAGAGAGGGGATAAACTCTACATTAAACCATCTCTGGTGTACTCTGATGATTTTGAACCTTATGAAAGCTTGAGTGTGGAGAGCAGCAGTGATGATGATGGTCCTCTGTCCCAGGTACATTGCCTTCTGATGTTCATAGCAGTCATTTGAAATGTGGTCGTGCCCAGGCACCAGCCTCAGCTGGAGCACCCAAATCCCATCTATAGTGGTGTCTTCATCAGAAAATTTTGCTTTGATGAGATGTGACAAAAAGAAGGGAAAAAAATGAAAAGTAAAGCTTCTTGGAAAATCAAGTCTCAGTCAGCAACACTACAAACTGTTAAACCTTATTTTTAGAAATATTGTCTCTGTTGGGCTGAATTTTGCAAGGTATTTCTTGCAAGGAGCCTCTTTCAGTTCACTTAATGGTTATGCAAGTGAACATCACTCCTGGGTGTCAGGTTAGAGAAAGCTGAAACAGCTTTTGGTGCCTTTAGGGTAGTCTTTAAATAATGATGCTAAAATGGTTGCATGTCTTTGTTTTACCTAACAAAAATCAGACTCTGAAAATGTACTAATCAATGCAGTTGCTTTGCATCAAGGATTGTTGTTATATTGACTGTGCATGCTTTCCATTTGATCACTAATTGCAGTTTGTTCTAGCACACTTCACAAATGTGAAAGAAAACGAATCAATGAGCAAAAATTTATGAATGTTTTTCTGTCTAACCAATTAATGACATAAATAAAGCTTTTCTGGGTAGTGGAGTAGCATCTATATATGAAACTGTTTACAGATCTTACCACTGATATCAGACAAAATTCCCAAGCATATTTTCCTAGCTTGCATCTTTCTCTCATCTCTATATTGCTCTTGAATTGATGGTTATTTTTTGCTTTACAAACTGGTAACTTGTTTACACTGATGGATATTTATATCTTTTATATGTTTTTAATAGGAAGCAAATAATTTCAAAACAATGCCCTGCTTTTCTTTTTAGTCAAGATGGAAATAATTTTGATTTTGCTGGGGCTATAATGTGTTTTTTTTAATGTCTTGTTACAATGCAGATGCAGAAGTTGCAGAGGAAAAGAAAGCTTGTACAATTTCCTGTCAAAGAGCTGGAAATATTAGTTTTGACTATCTTAAAGACATGCTGGATATCAAGGCTCAGGTTGCTTTTAAACCCTCTTTTGAACCTGACTTTGTTGACTCTTTGTAATATATTTCTGTCAACATGGATTTCCTAACAAGTGTAATCTGTAGGAGCTTGAAGCTTTCATTGCACACTGAATATAGACTGTCACAGTTCATTTGTACCTAAGGTAGCTTCAGGTTTTCATTTTATACAGTTTGCTTACCTATATTTATCTCAAAACTCTAATACCAACAAAGCAGGGGAAAAAAACCAACATTTAAGAGATAAAAGGTCTTTTCCTTTTGCATTCATGAAAGCACACAGCTCTCCAGCATCATCTGTGCTGTTTGTGGTGTGTGATGAGAGAGGCAGGGCATTTTTTTCCACAGTAAATTTCAAAATAGGTTATTTTTTGCATAAAATCCTGTTACAGTGTGTCCACTTCAAAAAACTCCGTGCAAACTGGAAGCTTAGCCCATTAGACTCCAGCTCTTTTCCTGCTGGTTTTTGAAGTACAGATGTGTACAAGGCAGGACTATTATCATCTATCACATTCTTAAAAAGGAGTTGCTGCTACATGAGCTTGACAGTCTTGTGAAGGCATTTGGAAATTCTGGATTGCAACTACCCTTCAAATAGCAAGGCACAACTGTGAGACTGTACAAATATATGCCTTTGCTCTCCCCCTTACTTGCTTTTTGTAACTTATTCCTAAAAATTGGTTTTGCACATAAAAACTCCTTGGCCTACAGAATGTTCCTGCTGGATACTGATGAGAAGGAGCACAGGAGTTGTAGGATGATTTTTCTTTACAAGCCCTCATCAAAGGAGGCAAGACATGGCATAGGAATGGGAATATTTTTAGCTGCATCACAGCTCTGAGTTCATCAGAAGATTTTTCTTTCTCCTGGGGAGGAAGAGGCAGCCACTCTGGTTTATTTTAAAATAGAAGTTTGAGCCTTTCTGACAGATGTGTTTATATTGTAGCAGGAATTGAGAAGCAGCTTGCAGCGCAGTGTGGAAGAGCAGAGAATGGAAGAAGACTCCCTTAGTGATGATTATGACTCTGTTGAAGAGGATGTGTTTTCAGAACCATCTCCCACTGAGGAAGCAATTACAGGCTTTGAAGGCCTTCAGCTGGAGAGCAGTGGGGCACTGCAGAAGGAAGGTTCTGAAGCTCAGGATGCTGGGAGATGCTCTGGCCTTGATTCTGGTGCCCCACCTGTGCTGGAGTTCAGCCAGGATCAAGGCAGTAAGTTTGTGTCTTCCACACTACTACAGTGCTGCAGTAATCATTCTTTGAGGGAATTACTTTTAAGGTTGATCATTAGGAGTTACTCCATACCCTCCTAAATTCTTATGCTCTTCAGCAAACCTGTTGTTTTGATCTCCTGATTTGGTGCACTTGTTTCCTCTCGTAATTCTTTAAGAATTTTTTGGCAAATCCAAAGATATATTTGCTGCACTTGCATCACCAGTTTTAGACACTTGAACTAAGATTGTCTCAGACTGTCTGTGAGATTTCTCAATAATTTTTTTAGATATATTTTTGCTGTTTTTGCAGTAATTGAGACAGCCAAATCTTCCCAGTTTAACCTTTATTTCATCCTGAGTGCTGGTTATTTATCCCAGTGTGTGCTGTTCATCCCTGGTGATTGACATGAGCCACTTCTTTTTGTCTTTTTCTGTCTTCTTTGGACACCTCAGTGTGCAAACCCACAACAAGTCATTAGGTTTCAAAGGTGATTTAACAAAGGGTGGAGAGTTCAGGCAGAAACCAGACTGGGACCTGCCTTCAGTGTTTCTCAAAATTCCCTCCCTGCTCATTTCTGGTACAGTAATTTGTTATGGTTTTTTGGTTTTGTTTATTTTACTACCTTCTTCTTTTTTTTCTTTCCCTAATCTATAGATAATTGCATAAATTCAGAGGAACAATCTTGGAATGAATTGAGAGTGTTCCTTTCATTATCATAGATGTGAGTAGAGTGTGAATGGGGGGGGGACAGAAGAGACAGGAGCAAGGGATGGAAATGCAGTGAGAACAGAATCTCTTGGAGAGTGCAGGACTTTTTGTGCAGAGAGAAATTTCAGAGCTGTGATGGAACAAACAGAGGCATTAATAATTCCCAAATCAAAAAATGAAGAAGTACCTATATGAGCTATTCTAGGCAGCCCTCTCCTCCTATGAAACTCCTAAACAAGACAACATTTGTGTCTATATTTTAAGAATTTACTCTGGTATAACTGTGTTAACAAATGACTCAGGACAAATTTTTTATGTTTGCTTTTCTTGACAGTAATGCAGGTAAATATTTGGCAGAGATGAAATATCTTGGTACATTATAATACTATTTTTACTTTGTTTCACATAGTTAGTGCCAGCCATCCATATGTGCTTCTACATCAATAGAAGTCAGTGAAAGGGAGGGAAATTATCACTTTTACCTATGCCAACATAATTAAAGTGACAAAACCTTAGCATTAAAATCCAATAATTTTTCCTGGACTGGCTGCATCCATGTAACTTTAAAGTTTATTATTTCTTTTTCCTTTTTGTCTTGCAGAAGTGAAGCCAGTGCAAGTTCTCTCAGCCAAAAGAAAGGACAGTGCTGAAGTGTACATTCCTGTCAAGCCAGTCATGCTGAAAAATAAAGGCACTCGGCCACTCTCTGCTGAGTTCTTGCACCAGGACAGACATGAAACAATTTGTTCTAGTAAGAAATAAGAATGTATGATGTCAATAAGGAGAGTTTCCATGCTTTTTCCCCCTCTGGCTCAGATGAAATTTCAGCACACATCTGTCATTATGTGATTTTTCTTTAGCTGTCACTCCTCTGCCTGATTTTTTTTTTAAGTGGGATTTTCTGTGCTTTTGTTGTTGTTTTTAACACCTCAAATGTTCTGACTTCAGTGAAATTGTGATAAAGTATAAAAGCCTGTATACTTTAATCTTCTGCCACATCTTTACTGTCTTCCTTCTCTTTTTGCTTCCACAGCAAAAAGATTTTCCCTCTCCCTTTCAGTCCTTGTTCAGTACTTGCTCTGCTTCCCTTGTGAAGGTCTGTTCCCTGTGGTATTGATGGAAATGTGTGTTCTCCCAGTCAGCAGCTGATGTTTGGTGAAGAGTTTTAACACAACACATTTGTAGCAGCACAAAATGCAGAGTTCTCTACCACAATAAAGGCACAGTTTTTCACAGCATGACAGAAGAGCCCTGTGGCTGCTTGGGACTGTACTTGAATTACACCTTGAACACTGAGATCAGGCTGCAGTGCTGGTAGACATGCCAGTATCTAGGACCATATTGGAACATTTTTTTCTTGTTCTGGAGAGCATTAATTTGAAGCCACTACTGCTTCTTTGAAAAATCTGCTGCTAAGGTGTGGTCTTTACCTGGGCAAAAACCCCAACAAAACACAGCAAACCCAAATGGAGGGGTTGTGACTGCAGTTGAGTGCAGTCCTTAACTGAAAGTGTCTGAGCAGCTTGAGTTTTGAAAGGTCTGAGGTGAAGTTTTCAGACCTGCCATACTCTGTGGTCAAGCTGCTCTTTTCAAAAAAGAATCCAGATGTGTCCCAAAAAACCACTAAGTCCAGTGGTTTTGAAAAGCCAAATAATTAGTTTCTAAATTAGCAGAAAACCAAGCAGAGAAAAAGAAGTTAATTCTTTTTGGCTCCAGAATAAATCCCCTTTGTAGCTTCTGAGACCCTCACCCTCCATCTGTTGGAGCAGATGTTGCTTTGACTCCCCCGAGATGTGTGCAGCATTTTCTCAGGTTATAATAATGCTGCTTGGAGCTGTTTCTGTCCAACTACTGTGATAAATCCTAAGTTAATTTCATTTCAGGGGCATGATACAGTATAGAAGAATAAGTAGGTCTTTATCCTATCCCTGTTTTTGCAGAGATGGCTGGTGCTTGTTGGAAGTTTTCACATGAGTGTGTGTGCAAAGAGTGAATGCACACAGATCTCAGCTCAGTTTGAGCTTCTTGTCTTTTCAAGGTGGACTTCATGTTGCTTGCACTGTGCCCTCCTCCCTGCAGCACTGAGAGCACTCTGGCACTTCAGTATTTCCCTCACTCTAAATGTCTCCACAACTTCAGTTCTTCTCTTAACTTTTAAAGCCCTCAGATATAACCACTGTGCTTCTCTTTTAGTCCAGTCTCACATCATCTGTTGTTAAATTTGATTTCCTTTCTTTCAAACCTGTTTCTAGGCTGTGATGTTTCTGTTTCTCCATGAAGTTTGGGAAGATTGGGATTCGTGTGGGCATTGTGATGACTGCTTAAGTGATAAGGTCATTTATTTTGCCTTGTAAATAGCAACTCCTGACTCCCCTTGTTTTGCTAGAAGCCTCTGGGGATTCCTCCAAAATAGCTGAACACCCCAATTACAAATTCCTGCTGTGCTTAAATGATACATACTTCTTCTCAACAGATTATTACGAGGCACATTTCCACTAAATACCAGAACAAAGCAATCTAAAAGCATAAAAATTATGTTTCTCATTTGTTGGTTTTCCTCTTCTTACGGTGCTGTTTTAACTGTTGCCTAAGGAAGATGTGACTTGGAATCTTAACATAAAACCAACTTGGGGGAATCCAGCTTCATTGGGGATGGTTATAGACTGCTTGCAAAGCCCTGTGTTGGTAACTGAATGGGAAGTTTCAGATGTTGGAATGTAACATACTTGTATTTCCTGAACAAATGAGTATTTCTTCACCTTTTTTTTGGTCCCAGAGCCCTTAAGTCGGCCAGAAACATCTCTTTCATTAACCAGGAAGAGTGTGTGTGAGAAGGACCCTGACCTCTCTGTTTCAGCTGTTGTTCAAGCAGTGCAGATTGAGAATGAATTCTTACAGGGAGATCTTCAAAGGCAAGCAGTCACCACAAGCCCCCAAAAGGTATGGCAAAAAAAAAAGAGCTGTTTGTTCAAGTAGCAAAACCCCCATGAATTAGAATCTCTTACACATTAGAATTGTGTATGAATGAATGGTGATGCCCCCTAAGTGTAATTTAATTTGTGCTATTCTTCCAAAGGGTTGTTTTCTTTCATCTGCTTCCTCAGGATGGCTTCCCACAGCTCCCCTTGATTACAGGGATCACTGAGCAACTGATAGACCAGCCATATGATGTGTCTATACAGTCAGATGCACAGCTGTAGGCCCACTTGAGCCATTTTCATCCTGCAAGCCTCTAAAACAAGGCAATGTGTGATTTCCATCCCAATAAATCCTGCCCTCCTCCAGGACTCATTAACATGGGCACTGCTCCCTGTTAGTGCATGCTCTGCTTTTGGAGCAGAGCTGTCCTGCACACTGCTAGATCTCAGTGAGGATGAGCTGGGCAGGGTTTTCTGCCCTAATGTGTGTTCATGTCTTACCTCCAGAAACCATGTTTGAAAACAATTAAAAACTCATTAGCAAGGAAGTCAACAAAAATCAACAAAAGTTGAGTGGAGTTAGAGAAAGAGCCTATAGCATTATAAGAATGCAGCACTTTTCTGTTTTTTTCTTAGGTACCTTACTAATAGGTCTTTATTTAAAAAACAAATCATTATTTTATGGTAACAGAATTGAGAGGTTTGAGGATTTTAAAAGACTTTGTGATTTTGGAGGAAAAAGTCTAGTAGACCTATGCCNGCTTCTATGTTTTCTTCCATATAGAAGATCAAACACCAAGTTGAGCTCTTTCATTGTAAATCAAGATCAATTCCATTAAATGTGTTTTAACTTTGTATAGAGTTACAGATGAGCTGGGCCCAAACTCTTGTTTCAGAGATGCAGATTGATGCTGTTTGGAGAGAACAATCTGAATGAAACATTTTCATGTTTTTCTTACTTAGAAGACATTTTCTGTTTCATCTATTCTTTCTGCAAAGGCTGAACCTCCAGAAAAACGCCAGACAAGGACTACAGTCACCAGAGCTGTGGAGAGATTCTGCCCTTTGGGAAGCAGGTATATATTTATATAGATTTACTTCAGGATAACTTCTTTTTTTGAAGAAAAATTTTTTAGAATGCCACCAGTCCAAATGCTACACCTGGTAATCTTTAAATACTTGAGACACCATGCAAGTAGCAAATCAGGCAGTGCAGCCTTGGGCCAGTTTCTGTGGAGCAGCATCTGCCAACATCTCACTTTATTGTCTTCAGATCTTCATTCTCTTGTCACACTGCCTCAGAACCAGCTGGGAACTGGAGCCCAGCTTTTTAACCAAACTCTGTGTATCTGATGTGGAATGCTGCAAAAGCTGTCATTCAGTGTGTGGTTGCATTTTCCTGTGGGGTTCATGCTGTCATCTCTTTACTTTTGCACCAACTATTTCTTAAAAATGCAGGAATTATGAGGAAATAGCCCCAAATCTGTTGTTTCAGAACAAAGAAGAGACTCCTGAAAGCCTTTGCAGAGTGTGGGAGCCATTCTGCCTGTGACAGTGACAGATCCCTGGCTGGTGGCAAAGCTGGAGTAAATTCCATGTGGAGAGAGAAGGTTTGTGCATATGTGTACCATAATTTTTACTGAAATAAAAGTACATTGAATGAGCTGTATCCCCCATTCTGCCCTACATCAAGTAATAAACCTATGGCAAGGTAAGAAAACAGAATTTATCACTGTTCATCAGAATGACTTAGGGATCAGACAAAGAACAGAGAGTTAGTTGCCTTCTCTTCAGGCTTTTTAAGAGTGTTGATGTGTGGCAGAATTGGTGTAACCCAAAATGATTGATTGAACCTCATCCAAATAGACTTTGCAATCTTTTTGCTTCTGACCCATCAGTCTCAACAGTCTTTTGTTTTGCATTTTATTGGTTGGTCACTGATGTTTTTACCACATTTCATTTTGGTCCAGACAACAGCCAATATGGAAGTACATGATGCCATTTATGTGACTATGGAACTTCTTTCCAACTGGGGGAATCCAGCAAACGTGGGCCTGAGCCAGGTGGAATTCTTTGATTTACACAACAAGAGGATCTTTGTGTCACCTCATGACGTGGACATTCGAAATGCTGACAACACAGGGGATTTGTGCTGCCTGGTCAATAAGAACTTCAATGTAAGCTTAGTGCTGGAGGTTAAAATCTCTCATTATAATATTCCTATAATACTCTGTGTCTGGGTTTTTTGTTCAGAAACATTTTGAACCTGACTGCGTAACAACTACCTGATAATTAAAAAAACCAACAAATATTGCTTCTTGTTAACAAATCCAGCTCTCCTGTTCAAGATGTTGGTATTCAGTTGCAACTTTGTTTTAGAACTGAAGTAATCCTTGTGGTCCTAAGGTACAAGAGCTTCACTGCTATTTTTTTTCAGATGGATAATACAAATTTAAGTAAATTTATAAAGAAAATGTGCCTGTTTTCTCTTGTTCCCTTGTTATCTTTTTACCTAGGGAAGAATCATGGAAATATAAGACTGTGTAGGTAATTTTGAAAATATATGGCAGGTATAAGTCTTTCATGGCTCTTGTGTGAGCTAGTAAAATGAGGAGATATGAGGTGCTGCCATACTAATGAAAATGGGCAAAAGACAGTGACTGGTATGAAAGAATTAGCAAATGTCCAGAGCTCTTCAAACAGCCATACTTTCATTTATGCAGCACATTCACTCTGTGCCATTTTTCATGGGCCTTCAGAGCAAGAATTGTAGTAAAAAATTAGTATGATTTTAGTGGATGAGGATACTGAAGGACTTAGTCTATTAAAAACATAAATTACAACTCATTTCATGCTAATGGTGCTTTTCTGCTGGCAAGGTAGATGAGATTTGAAAGAGGACAAATATGCAGTATTGTGAAATTTAGCTGAAACTCCTTGTGGAGTATTATTTCCAGACAAATATTTTTACCTGAAGCATATTTCTTACTGTCTCCTGAAAATTGTAGTTTGGATGTCATTAATACCTATTCCCCTTGTTAGGCTGTGCTGGCTGGCAGGTGACACTCAGTAATAGAGGTAGTTGTAGTAGTTGTAGTAGTGACTCTCTAGATTATAAATCATGTAGTAATACATGCATTAAGCCATTATGGACCTATTACTCTCAGTATTACTCATACATTTATAGATCTTACTATTCTTAAGTAATGAGTTTTGTATTTCATTGATTTGTGACTCTGTAATCTCCTCTCTTGAGCCACGATGCAATCTGGGCAGGGAATGTGCTCTTAGGCTGTGGGTAGGGGGTGCCTGAACTGCAGATTCCTTCAGAAAATAGAGCAGCATTTCCAGTTTGTGTACATTTCAGATCATACAGGAAAGCTTTAGGGTGCATTAAAAACCCAATAAATTAATCAATCTCCAAGCAACAAACATTTTCAACAGAACAAAAACTTGAAATCAAAACTTATTGGGTGGAAAACTCATTTTGCCATGGTTAAAACACTTCCATCTTCGATCATTTAGGTGTACTTTTGTCTTTGAGGATACTCTTATTGAAGATGAGGAGTTTTATTTTATTAGTTTATTTATTTCCCTTGCAGACTTTTAAGAAGAGCACTTAAACTGCCTCCTTCCTTGTATTTTGTGATACACTGTGAAAGAAAAAAATGCCTGACAGAATATCAGGTGCTCTCAACTTTTTAGATTAGATATAAGGAAGGAATTCTTTACTGTGAGGGTGGTTGGCCCTGGTACAGGTTTGCTCAGACTGTGGCTGCCCTGTTCCTGGAAATGTCCAAGGCCAGGTTGGACAAGGCTTGGAGCAACCTGGGACAGTGGAAGGTGTCCCTGCCCATGGCAGGGGTGTGGAACTGGATGGGCTTTAAAGTCCCTTCCAGCCCAAACCATTCTGGGATCCTGTGATAATATTTAGTAATTCATAGATTAGGTATTTTATTGAAATTGTTTTCCACAAACCTTTTTGATTCTTATATGCATATAGATGTCTTTTAAACCTTGGAATAGCAAGGACAGGTAAATACCTGACAAAGGTGTTTCTTCCCCATGGGGAACCCTTAGACCTGTGTCATTCTTCTTCACAGTGCTTGAGGCTTCCTTTACTCTCCATTATTTACACCTTCAGTGTCCACAGGAAGCAGGGCCAATTTCTCCCAAAATCTTAAGGACTAAAGGTTTCCACTCTCCCCTTTTCCCTTGGTCCAGTTCAAATGTAATTCTGACTCCTTAACATACCAGGTTCACCCTGATGGTTCAAAGAATTTTTGGGTTAGATTTTTCAGCTCCAAGACAGTAAGCCCAGGCTCAAATACCTCTTGGGAAGGCAAAGCCATGGTATCACTCTTTGGGATAAAACACGAGAGTCCTCCACAGTCTCTTGAGTTTTAGCATGGATCCATCAAGGTGCCTTGAATTCTTGGTGTCAGATCTTTGACACCCTGACAGGGGCTGTAACACCTGTGGGGTTGTGTAACCTCAGCCCTATCAGTTACTTCCACTGATAAAATTACTGCCTCCATGGCTGCCTCTCAGACACAATACTCAGCCTGGTTCTGATAAACCTCTGGTTTTTTGAACATTGTGTGCAGTTTTACAGAGAAGCCAGTGAGAAGCAGGAACTGGTCATTTTGGTGATGAATCAGGTACCCTCCTGTGAAGGCACCTCTGGCTCTCAGTACACACCAGAACCTATTGATTTCTGGGGAGTCAGCTCCTGACTTGAGAGGTCTGCAGATGGATTGCTTGTTAGATGTTATCTGCAATTGGGGAATTGTTTTATAACCATTTGTGTTCATAGTTTGGATTCAAAAACATGATGCACCTTTCAAGTTGTCCCTGTAGTTGGGTTAACAGTGATTTGAGGGCTGTCCTTCATTTCTTTGATGTCAAGAGGCTTCTTTTAAGTAGAAAGGATAAAAGCTGTCTGGCACTCTTGTGGCTGTTTGTGCTCCAAACTGGCATTAAAAGCAGAAACAGTCTCCCAAAGCTTTTTGAGGGGCTCTGGGGCAGAGACCCATCAGAGTCTGGAGAAGCAGAGAGATGACCATGGTGAGAAGGGGATCAGTTCATGATGGCTCTGAACAGGCTCCAGGGTGCTGTCCTTGCCATTGCTGGTCACACAGCTAAAGGACTCTGGAGGAAAGTTCTGTGGTTAATGCCTTCAGGAAAAACTGAAGCACTCGCTTCAGAGAGAAAGGTGTGGAAAAAGACTGCCTGTTATCTTCTATGTGTGTATCTGTTCACTGTGTGTCCCTGAGAACACAAGGGGAACTAATTTATCAGCTACTTTCAGATCACTGGTGTGTTACCCACATGTGTATTCACTTTGTACCCCTGTTTCTCTCTGTTTTGGGGTAACACTGGACATCAAATATATTAACACTTAACGTTTTGATTCTGAAACTTCATTCTTTCTGAGCTGCCACATATCCCTTTCTTATATTCTGAACATGTAGAGGTAGCAGTTCTTAACAATGTCCAGAATTAGGCATTTCTTGGTACTTTCAAATCTCTTGATTGCCAGTTGTATGTAAAATTCATGTTGGGAATTCTGTGATATCTTAGAAAATTTCCAATGCAGAGCCCAGTGTAGCTCTGAAGAATGGACCTGTAAGTGAAGCTGATTATCTGCAAAGCCTGATTAAAATATAGGCAGGCAGTAAAGTAAAATTCTCTAAGATTCTCCCCTTTAGAGGATGAACCAGAAGTGAAGAATCGTAAAATGATTGCAGTGTGTCCATTGTGCTCAGTGATCCCCCCCTAGTGCTAGCAAAGCTGATTAATTTGATAAAAATAAACTGGGTTTGCTCTGCCTGTGCTCTGAGTGTGCAGATGTCTCCCTGGGACAGCAGGCAGCTGACCTTTAGCTCATTGCCAGGCTCTTGGGAGCTGTCTGGCAGGCAGGAGAGTGGGATTTACCCATGGGAAATGAGGCTGAGGTTTTGCTCTTAACGTAGCAGATTTGATGAAACATTTACTTTTCTAATGGCCGCCTGTTCTGCTGGGGGGTGGGGAGTTAATTAAAACACCCTGCTCCAGGAGAAGGAGCATTAGTGACAGTCTGCCTGTCTGTGTCTTTAGCTCCCCAAGGAAAGCTGCCTTTGGATGTGCCCTTTCCACCCACCCGTCCAACTTTACTTTGTTATCCGCAATCCCACCCGCTCACGTGACTTTGGTATATCCAAGATCAAGATTTGGAATTACAACACAACAACTCCCCATGTAAGTAGTCTTTTCTCAACTCCTCTCTAAATTTCTCTTGCCTTGCCTAGGGAAATTCAGTGTGAACTTCTTTCTAAAAGCATGAAATAAAAGTAGATACAATTTCCCGTAATGAAACAGGAGCTATGAGGTGTCCCTGTCTGCTTTGAAATTTGCTTTTGTCTTAATTGTAAGTGCTAACAATGTAGTGATAATGTTTTCATGGGCACGACAAGCATTTGCTTTCAAAGCTATTAAAGATCGCTAAAGACCTAATAAAAGGCTTGCACGTCCTGTCATTAAACCTTTACTGTGGTGGGAAATAAAGATACAAAGGTAAGTGCATCTCAGTATTCAGGGCTATCAGCTGTTTAATCACAATGTAAATAAATACGTGTTTAAATGTGTGTTTTCTGGTGCCTATAAATATAAACAGGCTGACTGTTGCTCAGTTTGGGGTTTGTCACTTTAATGAGAATCATAAAATGGTTTGGATTGGAAAGACCTTAAAGATCATCCAGTTGCAGCCCCCCTCCCTGGGCAGGGACAATTAAAAAGTCCACTACTGTGTGCTCATAATAAAACCAGTAATCTACTGTTACAAGAGAGACATATCATGGCAGATGGCAGATGGTCTCTTGTCTGTGTGTTTGAATGTCACCATGAATATTATTCTTGTTTGTACACTGCAGTGTTAAGAAAAAAATCTCAGGTACTGGATCAAAGAGGATTTGCTGTCCTGGATTATAAATAAGAAGCTTTATCCCTGGTTTTGCTCTCATCCATGTTCTTATATAAGCACATATGGTAATTTATACATATGGAAATGGCCGTGGAAGGGACAGCTTAAAACAAATTTACTACAACATGATTTATATTTCTTTTCCTGGAATTTTAATAGCCTTTCTCACTAAAATGAGGTCTACAGGATGTTCCATCATCATTAGAGTGTGCGAAAGGGCTGCTGTTCTTGGAGGTAATGGCATGATTTGTTACCAAATCCACTGAATAGAATGCAAGAAGTACACAGAAATGTTTGTCTGTGTTTCAAGACTCTGCTTCTTTAATAACCTGCAATGAGGGAATGTATAAAAATTCATTGGGAGTATAATCCTATGGATTTTGGTGGAAATGCAGCAGTTTACCCTTGCTGAAGAAATGTCTCATTATCCTTAAGATGAAATAATAATACAAAGCAGTTCTGCCTAAGTATGTAATTTGTCTTGAGGAAGTTTTGTCTAAGAAGTACAAAACCCCAAAGTACAATGAATGAACAATTTTCTTCTTGCTAATCTAAATCCAGAGCCAGATTTCTGTGTGGATTTTGTGAATCATTCTAACTGCCTTCTTTCCCTCCAAAACCACGTAAGTGAGAGATGTCCAAGTACTGCTTCCAAAAATAGGCCAAAAATTAAGTCAGGCCAGTTTTTTGGTATATTTGAATTTCAGAACTTGATCCTGGAAGGAGGAAAAGTATGTCTGAAGGAAGCTGTAAAAGTCAGATGACATCATTATCATAGATTCCTTGATTCATTAAGTTACAAGAAAGGTCTAAGAGGAGGCTTCATCTTCCCTTTATTTACTTCAGATGAGACCTGCAAAAAAGGAGGTGATTTTTAGTTTGCAGGAAGGGAACATGTGTAAGAACAGCCAGATTTTTTTCAAGTTTATCTGCATCAGCCAGACATTTTGTAACTACTTGATAAAGCCTTGAAATTGCATGGTTATTGCTATTAAAACTTTTTTCAAAGGTCCAGTCTAAGGTCTGTTGTATGTCTTCACAAAACTGGGAATGGAATCAATACCTAAATGCACTAAAGTCTTAGCTGCTCTCCAGTTGAATAATTCTGAATAATTCTCTTCTTCAGGTGGTTGCCTGTGTGTTTGCTCCTTCTGTGCCTATGTTCCTGTCCATTCCCCTGGGGCTTTTCTCAGTGCAGGATTGCCCCATGGGTGCATTGTCTTAAGGATGCAGCAGATTTCTTCCAGCACAATCAGTTTTGTAGAAGAATTTTCTTTGGTTCTTGACTTCTTTTCTACTGCTTTTTTTTCATACCTACTGAAAAGTCAGGCAGAAGCAATTTCGGATCCTCTGTCCAGGAGGAATTCTCAGAAAAGTGCCTCTGGTTTTAAGCTCTGTCCTTTGTGCACGAATATCCCAGAAATGGCCAAAAATACCATCCTTATTTTGTCCTTGGGAGGCATTATCCCAGCAGACACTCTGGGAGGGCTGAGGGTGCAAGCTGGGAAGGAACATCAAAAAGAACCTGAATCATTTTCACACAATCATTTTTCTTTCTGACAATGCTCATACCTTCTTGCTTGTTCTAAGACATTGTACCCTTTTAATTACTCTTCCAGGAGGGGAAAGCCCTGCTGTGGATGAGGTATTGAGTGTTTATTTACAGGGTGGGATTACTCCTGAGGAAGGGATTTTTCCAGCCTCCTCGTGCTTGAGGAGAGCTGGGCAGTGGTACTGGGGAAGCTAAACTGTCAATCTTTTCCACCAGAACAGATCACTAAGCAACTGGAAACTCAGAAGAGGGGTGGGAGGGAATGAAAAAGAGCAATTCTTAGTCTTGTGCTTGCATATGTTTGTTCTTGGAGTCTCTGAGAGCTGCTCAGATTTTTCCTCCCTGAGGCTCAGTCTGCTCAGGATTTTTGGTGCAGATTTTCAGCTCTTCTGAGCTATCAGCTGTTGGAATGCCTGTCCCAGTCCAGTCTGTCTGTGTTATCCTCGAAATACCTGGCTGCTTCATTGTGGTACAGTTCAGACACCTTTTCTGCTTCCTAAAATACCTATCCCAGCCATTCCAAAGCACCAGAGAACAGTCTCCCACTGACTGGAAAAGCCATTTTGAAGTGAGTGGCCCTTTTTTGGGCTCGACTGTCCCTTTTTCAGGGAGCATGAGCTCCACTATCTCATTTTCTAGTGTTTTCTCCATCTACCTGGCCTCCTCTGCTGCTGGTGAGTGCAGTGGTATTCATTTCAAAACAAGTTGTTTGTAAGAAGTTGCTGATTTTAATTTAAAAAGATGACATTGACAAATACTTTCCAAGTATCCATCTGTATTTCTGTGGTCCCCTTCAGTTTATACCTGTTTCCAGGTTAAAATGCAGAACGAAAGGCTGGGTATTCCTAACAGCAGTAGAGCTGGAATGTTATGGAGAAATGTTCCAGTTATCCCAAATTTGACTGTGAATATCAAATATCTCTAGCATTTAAGGAGGACGTTGGCAGTTTAGACATACAGAAAATTTTAAAATAGCATTATTGGGACATCCTGATAGGCTTTTTCTTCCCCATCATAATTCCAGACAAAGCCATGCAGGTAGTTTTCAACAGATGTAATTATTGAAATGTTTTGATCTCCAGTTAGATCAATCTAGCAGTGTCCTCATTCAAGGGAAAAAAAATTCCTGTTTTATGGCTGACTGCATCAGCACAGAAATACAGCATTTTATGATCCTACAGGAGTTCCACAGGCAGCCAGGCCATAATGGCCAATTAAACTGGGTTTACAGCTGTTCACTGGGAACTCAGTGAACGTTATCTTTTTCCTATCAGGAATGTGTCCTGCAATCCTGCACCCACTCCCCTCCCTCACCTGTATCTTTCTTGTCATGCCTGCATCTTCTGCTTTTCCTCAGGGTAGGTCCATGTTGCATTTTTTGGCCTCAGAGACGTTACTGTTGGGAAGGCAACACAATGGAAGCTATGAAAACTTGTAAGGCTTAAACAGTGTGTTCAGGAGTGGAGAGCCAAATGCCTTTGTGCTTGGAAGGGAAGGAGTGACTGGTTTAGTCTGGGAGCAGAGGAAAATTTAAATCAGTATTCAAGAACTGACAGGCTGGAGATGAGCAAGAGGGATGAAACTGAAACTTCTTACTTTCACAAAAAGCTTCTTAGTTTTCACAAAAAGAAGGAAAGAACAGAGAGTCTCTGAAAGACTCCACGAGATGGACAAGTTAGAGAACAGAAAGGAGGTGGATTGTGTCTCATCTTCTATATTTTCTTTGAAGATAATGGTATTTTTGTCAAGAGGGAGAAAAGGTTATATTGAAATGGTGAAGAGAATAGAAAGAACATAAGTTCTAACTTCAATGGAAAAACAAATCAGGTATTGGTGAGTGCCACAGAGAAGGAGAACACAGAGATAAAGTTGTGAGTGGCAGAATTGTGTCTGAGAGAGAGGTCTGCTGTTTAAAAGACTAGTTACATGTTGGAATAGGCTATCAAGGCAGATTAGTTGAAAACTGTTAAAACCAGATTTCTTCACAATGGTGTAAGTTATTTTACATTCTTCAGTGAAAAGAGATGGACTGGATGATTTTTTTTTCTCACTGTACCTTCTAGCTTTGCATTTCTGTGACTCTCTGTAACTCTTTTTAACTTTGGTGGCTTTGATCTGGGTGGTTGTTCACTGTGGAACGTGTTGTGAAAGTGGTGAATCTTGGGATGCTGAAACAAAATGTGCCTTTGGAATTTATATCCTGATCAAATATAATTGTACTTAATCTAGGCTTTTTCCCTCAAGCTTTTCTAAATAATCAAGCCTTGTCAGACAAAGTGGTTCATAGCAGTGTCTAGCAGGGTTTTCAGTCCTTTAAAAAAAATCTTATATATTTCTCAGTATTATTTAGTCATTTCAACTTTAGATTAAAAAGCAGTCAAAAGCATGTACTGACACAGGGTTTGATTCTTTTCATCTGTCTATTGATTAAGTGTTCAAATGCCAGAGTCCCAGAGCTGTGATATCTAATGCTTGAAAGCTTGATTGAAATCTTCATACCTTTATTTTTGTAGGACCTTGATGTTGGAGCAAAGAAGGTGAAGTTGTATGTTGATGAGAACCTTGTATTCGATGGTGAATTAGAGAGAGGCTCTGGAAATCTCTTTGCTGACCAGAACACTACAATTGACCTCACAGGTCACAAGCAAGATCCCTCAGCATCTCCCTCAGCTGAGAGGAAAGAAGGAAATGCACCTGAAGGCCCAGACAAGAACACAGATCTACATTTAAAATGCTCAGAATCAAACAGTGCTTCACTGAACTGGAAATCTCTGCCAGAAGAAAATCTTCTTGAGCCTAAGATGACCTCAATCAGCTTTCCAAAGAAAAATTTGTCTCAGTTAGAGGATGATCTAAAAGTGTTCCCATCTCAAGTTTGTATAAAAGATGCCAAAGAGGAGGCAGCAGCAGCAGCAGCAGTTCCAGAGCATGGTCAGTCTGATGATGAGCTTTCTTTGAGTGAGCAGATGGAAAAACTAACTGGAAGAAAACTGTCTGATTCTGCAGGTGCAATTCCTTCTTGGTTACAGTCATCTTCCCAGGTAACACAGAATAATCAAGCTACTCCCAGTAGGCAGAAGCCTCCATGGCTTGCTACAGAACAGAATTGCAACTCAAGATTCCAAACACAGCCAGATGAAATAATGAAAAACTTCTCAGATCTGATAAATGAGGATGTCAAATGTCAGAGGCATGAACTGGGAGGACCCAATAGTAGAAATTCAGCTGGAGATGGGAGATCACAATTGCTGACTAAAAAGGATGCTGATGTGGACTTGGACATTTTTGACCACCCTTCTAACAAAAACTGCTGCAGTTCACAGTACCCTGTGAGTGGAAGGAGAAGTGCCATGTGTGGTAAAAAGCTGGGATTAAACACTACACATCTTGGAGAAGATGATTCTGCTCTCAAAGGTAAGAGGTCACAATAACAACCTTAGTACAAGTGCTAAAACACAAACTCATTTTAGGTGGGAAGGGACCTCTTGAGATTCCTGGAAGTTTGGACAGGGGATATTAATTAGTTTGGCTATTTGTGATATTTTCCTCATGATAATACTCAGTGTCTCTTCTGGTCCTACATCTGATATGAAACACTCTTCAGAAAAATTGACATTCTGATTTAGGGGCTTTTAATTTATTTGGAGCAGCTGGAAGACTAAATTTCAGTAAATTATATTCTAAAAATTGACAGTCCTGCAGACAGCAAATGTTTGCTAATATCAATTAAAATCTGCAGAAAGATAAAGAAGATTACATCCCAAATTTGCAGAGTTTATTTGTGTAGTAGCTTTGTGTCTTCCTCAGTGAGAATAGATGCTCAGTGTATTTACTCAGAGGGAATGGAAAACTACCCTTATTTTTCTTCTCTGCTCATAACTTTACAAACCTCTCCCTCAGACATCTTGCTTATTTATGAAGAGTATTCTAATAAATTTAGCTGTTGTCTGCTCTGTGCTGTTGATTATCCTTGACCTCCTTCCCCAAACCTCCAGCTTTGTGCAGTTGTGTTCTGCCTTTGGCAGGATCCAGCAGTTCCCAAGGAACAGCAGGAGAATTGTGCAACTTCCCAAGTTCCCCTCTATCCCAACATCTGGCAATCCATGGCTGTGAAATTTTCAGGGCATGAGATAATATATTTTTGTCTTTAACAAGTGTAAATAACAGAAAAGTAGAACTTCTTACCCACAAGTTCTACTTTGTCTCTCTTTCACCTTTTTTGCCATTGCTTGGGATATAATTTTGTCCTCCTTTTTCAGTTTCAAGCCATATCACTCTGACTCCTGGTTTTTGGACCCTCCATGCCCCTTCCTTGGCATTCTGTAATTCTTCAGCATTCATTATCTTGTCTCAAATGAAGAGTTTATTACAACAAGGACAGCAAGGCCCAGAGAATTGGAATAAGATGTTACAAAACTACAAATTGAAATTTGGGGGGGGATTGAACATCAGAACAATTTACATGAAAATGTATCTTGCTGTATATTGAATTTGAGTGTTTACATGACAGTAAGGGTGAAAAGGGATGGAAAATGTACCTAAATGAAGGAGTGCCAGTTCAAATTCTACAGCAGGTACTGCAGGGATTTTTTCAGACAAAGGTGAGGAAAATGGTTCTTTCTAAACTTAGAATGTCTGAATTTTTCCTGGTCTGACCCTCTGTGGAAAAACCAGCAATTTCATCAGTGTATACCTCAAAGAAGAGAAGAAAAAGGAAGTTTGGAATGCCACACCTGCCCTTCACCCACCCACTCCCTGCAGCCCATTTACTGTTTCACACATTTTACAGTATCTGTTACATTAAAACCTTCACATTGTGAAAACTGCAAATTAATCCTACCTTGGGAAGGTCTATTCTTTAATGAAAATGAAGATAAATTAGGAATTTCAATGTAAACTGTAAGGTGAGGGTTATAATTTTTCAGTGCAATGCCCTCTGATTTTACTCAGAGCAGGTTGTCCTGTGGTGCTTAAAGCTCTCGATGTGTTTTAGTCCCTGGGAAATTGCAGCGACCCAGCAGCTTTTGTTCTCTCTGCTGCGTGTGCAGGGTAAAGCCACCTTCAAAGTGGAGCTGAGAGAGCTTTAACAACAGGGAAACCTTTTAAGTGTTTGCCTGAGAGTGCTGGATTTTAATTGGCCTGGGGCTGGGAGAAGGGCAGTTCCCAGGGGAGGGTGGTGCAAAGGGAAGGCTCCGAGGCTCCTGTGGATGTCCCAGCATGGCTTTAGTCACTAAATGGCTCACAAGAACAACAGGAATTAGTAACAGCACGTACAGGCTTGGCTCGAGTTAATGTTGCTATAAAAACATCAATTTTTCTTTGATAACCAGTTTAATGTGAGAAGGAAATGGTGGGAGTATGCTGATAAAATTTGCCAATAACATATAATTTGGTTTATTATGAGTTAAGGAGATTGAAGAACTGCACAGAACGATGAACTTGAGGACTGGAGCAATGGGATGCAATTCAGTAGAATGCTTGCAGGCTCATCTGGGGACTAATAACCAAAAATTAAGTTGTAAGCTGAGTAATCATCAGTTGCAAATGACCGAGGAAGAGAAGAATCACGGTTGAGTAGCTGATAGCAGATTGACTGAAATGCTGGTGTGAGCAGTGATTGGAGCAGTGCTCTCCCAGGATGGATCAGCAGAGGCATTTTGGGTCCTTGGGAAACCTCAGGATCTCAGCAGAGGCACTTGTGAGACCACGGTTGGAAAACTGCAGCTCTGATCATCCATTTTCAGGAAAGCTGATTACAAAGTGGAGCAGATACAGAGGGGAGCTTTTAGGATGATTTGGGAAATGAAGTATGTGATTGCAGCATGGAAATATGATTGCTATTTATAACTGCAGGGAGTAAAAAAAAAGAGATTAACACAACAGAGGGAGGAGAAAGGTGTTTTTTTTGTATGTACTCTTGCCCCAAAATGTAGTTTACTGAAGTTTTGAGGGGAATTGTGTGGTGTATGTTACTATCAGAAGCTGAATTGGTGATTCAAGACACTCCTGAACTCACAGGGGTTTTGGATGTTTGAGATGTCATTAATAAATAGTTCATTTTAGATTCTTAAAAGAAAAAACCCTGTGTTCCTTCAGCCATTGGTATCTGCTTTTGGGCCACCTCTGCTTTCCTTTCAGAGCTCCACTTCTTCTTAAAGTAGCTCCCAAACCTCTCACTGCCCCATTGCACTGCCTTAGAGGGGCTTCAGAACTGGAACTGCTGGGCTGTTGGAAATGTTTCATGTTTGAAAAGAAAAGGGAAAAACCCTCCCAAACAAGGAAAGTCAATGGATGTTAAATACTCTTCTGTACTCTGCTCATCCCGAAATTTTCAAAGGTTAAATATATGTACAGTATTTTGTCCAGGTGAATTGGGAGGCTCTGGGATGTATTGCTGGGAATCACCCACCTCTTGAGTATCTGTACTGGTGGTGGTGTGAGCAAGAAAGTGACTTAATTTTGAACAGTCTTTTGGGAAAACGTTATTTTGCATTTCACAGCAATTAGCATTTATTCTTGATAACCATTTGTTTTAGTATCCACCCAAGGACACTGTACAGAAGTAAAATCTGGCCCACGGGTCTGTAATTGTTTAGTACTCCACTTCCTTTTCTTCATTTATTTGAAGAAAATACACGAGTGACTGCTTTATTGAAAATCTTGGTTATTATCTGTTCTTAATTGTTTTGAGATGGAAGTGGAGCAGTTCCCCAGTGCAGCCACAAGGAAATGTGCTTTGCCCCCACTGTGCCCCTCTGATTTGTTGTCCTCGCTGCATTCCCATTGGATATCTTGTCATTATCCTTCTTCTGCGTCTCACACTTGCTGAAAAGTGAGAAAAATCTTTGGACATTACCTGCCTAGAATGCAATGCTCACCTCATCCTCCCTGTTTGCTGAACCTGCTCCTTTTCCTACCAGTTTTCTTTATATACCTGTGGCTCATTTTGAGAGGAGGAGCCAGCTTTTCTCTGTACCAGTTCAGCCATTCCCAGCTGTGTGAAAAGACTTGCAGAAATGCAGAGGGATGATTTAAACTCTTGTGACAGCCAAACAATAAGTATCACTGGGCAAAAATCCCAATTTCTTTAAGGGCTGAGGCAAGAATTTACAGCCTCAAATTTGGTTGCAGTTTGTACCATGGCAGGAGTTCTGCTTCTCCATAGGTAAAAGTGATTTTGTTCATTGTGTCTGAGTGGGGAAGGGAAACTGGAATGTGTGGCCTTCATGATAGAGAGGCAAAATAAAAGTGCTGCTGTCAGAGAATTTCAAAGTGAGGGACATGGCATCATTCTGCAAAATCAGTGTTGGAGTGGTTTGCTCCCAGTCCTGTTTGTACATTAAATGCCCTTGTAATGTTGTTTTCAGATGAAGACTTTCCCATCAAGGATGTAGCAACCTCTAGAACGAAGTGGTGCAGTGAGCAAGAGCACACTCTGCAGGAGTCCTGGAACTCCTTGGTGAAATTTAATTATTCCCACCGTGGTCGGATCTCGAACATGGATTTTCAAGGGGATATCTTTGATGAGTTTCTCCATCAACAGAAAATCAACTGGCCTGGAGAATATCAGAGAAAAGAGGGACTACAAATACTACCAAAGAGGCAAGAGGAAGAAAATTCTGTGGAGCTACAGGATGGAAATGATTTTAAAATCCCTGTTTTACCCTATGGGCAGCACTTGGTGATAGACATCCGAACGACGTGGGGAGACAGACATTATGTTGGTCTTAATGGAATTGAAGTGTTCAGTTCTAAAGGAGAACCTGTTCAGATTGCAAAAATAACAGCTGAACCCCCTGACATAAATATTTTACCAGCTTATGGAAATGATCCCAGAATAGTAACCAACCTAATAGATGGGGTGAATCGGACCCAGGATGATATGCACCTCTGGCTGGCACCATTCACCCCTGGAAAACCTCACTTTGTCTTTATTGACTTTGTGAATTCCTGTCAGGTAGCGATGATTAGGATCTGGAATTACAATAAATCCAGAATCCACTCCTTCCGAGGTGTGAAAGACATTATCATGGTGTTGGATGAGCAGTGCATCTTTAGAGGAGAGATTGCCAAAGCCTCAGGAACCTTGTCTGGAGGTAGGCTATCATTTCTTACTTTCCTTGTGGAAACAGCAAATACAAACAATATACAATACAAACAAAATACATTTAGCTTGTTAGTTATCACTTTCCACTTCAAAGCAAGCTGACACTTTGTCTGGTATTTAATTTAAAACCTTAATGCAAAGCCCATTAATGCATTCTTCACTGATACTGGGGATTTTAGCAGCATACAGAGTTAATCTCCATTTTAAACTATATCTTAGCAACCAGTCTATGTTTCAATCACATCAGATAGGCACTAGAAATTTCAAAGTTGCAGCTTTTTGCTTGTTTTCACATATATAGTCTTTTGGAAAAGGTGATTGGGAAGCTTTGTTTCCCATTTTCTTTTATATGTATTTGATATCTGACTGAATTCTCTAAGTTTTTCCATTGTTTGAGAGTGAAACACTAATTAGAGCCGTAGTCAGTATCAATTGGCCATCTATTATCTTTAAAAACTGCTGCAAATTAAATGCAAAAAATGACCAAAAGTAATTTTTCTCATTCTTTGTATTCTTTTTGCTTTATTTCTCCATGTAATTCTGTATGTTGCCTTCAGCTCCAGAACACTTTGGGGACACCATACTGTTCACTACTGATGATGATATTCTTGAAGCCATTTACTGCTATGATGAGACATATGATGGAGAAATGAGAGATCCCAGCTCCCTGAGGTATGAGGAAGAGCTGAAGAGGCCAACAACTGCAGACAGAGAGGGAGATGAGAGACCTTTTACACAAGCAGGGTTGAGAACAGAGGATCAACAGGTGGGGGCCTCTATGTTCAAAAACTCTATAAATGTCTGAAACATGGAAGTCATAGACACATTTCCATGCTGGAATAAAACTGTAGAAGAACTAACACAATTACGACTATTTTAAAGATTTTTTTTTTTCACTAGATCAATAATCTATGCTATTTTTTAAAGCCCTAAAGGTCCTCCAAATTTTGGTTTACATGATTAATTAATAAGCCTACTTCTGTAACTACTTGGACAGAGACTAGGGGGAGTTCTTTATGATTTGGGTACTCCTGAAGGTTTCTGCACTGTCAGTGATTTTTCCCATACAATTACTCCTATCATGAGTAGCTGTGCTCCCTAGCACTCCAAACCAAAGGTTCTGTCATATTTCTCATATTACTGGTTTCTTCCTTCACAAATTAAGGATGAGAAGGGTCTCTTCCTCTCAACCCTCCCCTTATTTTTTCTTCTTTTTCTTTTTTTGACGAGCATTGCCACAGGTTTGAGTCCATTTTGCAACATAAAAACTCCTCTTTTCTAGTCCATGCAGAAGGTATTTCACTTCTTGGAGGAAGGTTGTATTTCCCAGCACTTGAGCTCTTGCCTTATGCCCAACAGTCCAGTGTCTGAGCAAATATCCCATAGGATTTTCTCAAGATGGTGTGTGGAAATCTTTGACCTGTTTTCCTTAAAATTTTCTACTTTCTCAGAATCTTCCTGAGCACCCTCTGTGCATCAGTGAAGTTGTCTTTTCTAGGGTTCACGCTCTTACTTGTGAGTCTGTCAGGAGATCCAAAGCTGAATCAATCCAAATTCCAGCTGCTTCAGCCAAAATCTTCCCAGGGATAGATGGTTCCTAGTGAGCCTTGTGTGGTTGCCAAACCTCCCCCTTCTGTCTTGTCCTACTTTTCTTGTGGCTCACAAGACAAAAGGAGTTTCAATGGCATTTGAATTTGATCTCACTGTTAAGACAATGAGTCAGTGGCTTTAACCCTTGGACTTCTGCAGTAATTTTGATCCCACCTTTGCTTGCAGTATCTGAAACTGCTCAGATCCTTGTGCAATGCAGGATTTCATGAAGACAAACTGAAGCTGACCTCTCTTTTCCTGATCATATGTTTATTGTGAGCATTCCCCAGGACCTCTTCCATGGCAGAGGCTTGGCCCTGGACAAGCTCAGACAGTCTCTGCCTTTCATTTTGCTGTTCAGCTCTGATGCCCTTCACACCCCTGTTCTAACTCTGGAACTGCTGTCTCAGCAGTGGAATAACCAAAGCTATTGAGACTGAGCCATTGATCTCCCTGTCACTGTGTGTTTGCTGGTACCATCAGGATTTCTGTAGGGGGAATGATACAGATCCACTGCACATTTGTCTTCCCCAGCCTGATGTTGTCAGACCAGTATTGACCAGTTTGAGCAGTCCCTGCTGTTGATCATTCCCCTTTATTCCCTGTTGCACATTCAGTAGATGAAATGGTGTGTTTTACTAAAAACTTTCCAAAAGCTCTTACAGAAGTGTCTTACTTTTCCCTTGCTGTTATCCATGGCTGTCTGTCTGCTCATGAATTCAGGAATCCTTAACATGTTGATTTTATAGCAGATCTGTGGCTACTGCACTTGATTCAACCAACTCTGGGGCCAGTAGTGGCTGCTTAGAGAGAAAGAAAGAACAGCACAAACATAGAAACACTCATTCAGCCCTTAGAAATGTGTATCACAAGGACTTTTTAAGTTAACCTCTGTGTTTAATATCCTGCCACAGAATTTTATTGCATTAATTCATCCACCAGCTTTTTGAATCCACTAACACTTTTAAAATTTACAGTGCTCCATGGCAAGTTTCCCAGCTGAACCTGCATGGCACAAAGAGCTTCCCTCTGTTTGTTGCTAGCTTCATTTAATGTTCTCTAGGTTTTGTATTGGAAGAAACTAAACAATTATTCCCCACTCCCTTCTTCAAGCCACTCAGGAGATTTATAGCCTGTGTTAGTCTTCTAAATCTTTTCCAGAATGGCTGCTCCTACTTTTAGTTATTCCTCACAGGGAAGGTGTTGGAGAGTGTGGTCAGGTGTAAGAGCATGGTAATACTTTCTACTTTTTATTGTTTTTCCAATAACTCCTGTATTATGGTGGTGTTTTGTTTTAGCCATAAGAATCTAAGAACACAGGCAGGACAATGCCCACTAGCAGAAGTAGTTTTTCTACTACAATAGTAGAAAATGAGACTATCTGAAAGAAAATATATTGGGCCAGTAGAATGGAATCATCAGGAAGGGATCTGAGTAGATAAGAAAGGGAGAAAAGAGGTGATAATGTGTCTTGGCATAAATGGTTTATGGTCTGCTAGGGAGAGCATTGTTTTGCAATCAGTAAACCCAGGGCCTTTTATTGTGTCCATGGGTTTTGATTTTCAGTAAAGTTGCAAATTTTAATTCCCAGGCTGCTGTTTTAGAATTGTTCTGAGGAACAGAACTGGTTTGTGAGAGATGTACCCCCAGTGGGAGAGATTTTCCACTTCATAGGTTCTGTGGGTTTATTTCGGAGCCCGTTTCTTATTCAGTCTCACCTGAATTGCTTGGCTTCCCCCAGGGACATTTGCTGCTGCATGAAGGATTCTGAAGTCTGGGAACACACGAGATCCTGGGGATCAGTGGTTAAATTGCAGGGGTCTAATGGAACAGTAGGAGACAAGTGTTGACAAGTCTTTGTTTATTTATTTTTTTATTTTTAGGCACAGTGTAGATCCATTTGATATATTGTGGATGACAGGAAGTTTATTTCTAATGATGAATTAAAGAGAAAGAGTCTGGATTTCTAATTTCCTGTTTGGCCTTTTGACTACTAATGAGGATTGAGCTGATGTTTTTATAGAGTTACTTAGAAAAATGCCAAGATTTCATTCTAATCTACTATTATTTATTTTAGAGCCAGTACTGGTATATGAGAAGTTAGCATTGTTTTCTCTGTGTTTAACATTTTTCCATTTGTACACAGAGAGCAGAATTTGCTGTTTTATCACACTTACTCAGTGAAGTAAGAATTGCAGAATTTTATCTGCAATCCTTTGCCATTTTTGTCTTTACTACCCCGATTGCCCCAGTGTGATCAGCAAATTTTGTCATCTGTTTCTTCACTTTTCTGAATAGTGTAGGCAATTTTTAATTAGCATTGCCAGAGCACAAGCACAGACTTTTGGACAAGTTTGCTTGTCTGTTCTGCCTCTTAATTCTTGAGAAGAAATTGTGGTGGCACTCTCTGGTCTTGACTTCCTTCCAGTCTCCTTGTCTCTGCAATAGATTTGCAACATATTGCAAATACAGCATATTATCACTTGCTGATGGCAGTCTGCAGGGAAATCAGTGTGATTTAAGGATTTCAGTCTCTTTGAGAAGAGGTGGCTCACACTGTGGAGTCTCCCATTTCACATTTCTATGTGCACTAAGCAAAAAACCTGCCCTAATAGTCTTGGCTTTCTAAGAACCCACATGATATTGTACATTTTGGGTCATGTTTTCCATTATTTGCAGGACAGCCTGTGTGGGGAGGTGGAGTGGAGATTGATGTACATAAAGAAACAGGTAAAAATCTCAGACTTTGTTAGCAGTCAATGTAAGTGTAATACTGAACCTGTTCCTTGCCCCTTCCAACTTTCTTTTTAGGTTCAAGAGCCAGACTCTGTCTTTGAATGCATACCAAAGGGAACAGGAATATTTACTGGAAAATGTAAGTTCTTACATTTACTTCTTGCTTAACCAGCATTCCCCCAAACATGTTATCAAGGAGGATCTGACTTGTCAGAGCTATACAGCACTTTGTGACAGCTGCTAGGTCCAGAATGATGGAGAGAAATTGAAAATTTAAGGCAGAAGTTTTGCTTGCTATGGCATTTACAACATTATATTGTAACAGTTGGCTTTTAATCTCAGAAAAATGACATTAACCATTTGCCTAGTCCCTGAATGGGATTTCTAATAGCCGTGTCCCTTACCCAGTAATTCTCTCTCAATCCTTTGTATTTATGTAGACTGACTGAATTTTTTAGATTGGATTGACAATAGAAACCCTACAGTAAAGCTAGATCAGTGTTATATCCCTGCTTAAGTACCTGATTTATTATCCTGTACCAAACCAGCTCTCTGTGGGCCTTTCAGCTCTTGTCCACAGAGTTTCTGGGTAGCCCAAAAGCTTCAGGAGCAGTTCCTAGTCCTTTGACAGAAATTTCCAGTAGGATGTTAGGAAATGTTTTTCATCCTGGGAGCAATCCAACACTGGATTGAGAGTTTAAAGAGTCTGCCAGCCTTGGGGACAGGAAAACTTCCCCTGGATAAGCTCCTGAGAGCCTTGATGCTGGACTTGTTTGAGCTTGGAGCTGGATTAGACACCTCCAGAGGTCCCTTTTCCCTGTGTCATCCTCAGATTCTGCAGAGAAATCCTAAACTCTGGGGAATACAAAATCTGTATGGATGGCTGCCTCAGTGCAGCTTCCCCCTGGAGAAGAGACTCCTTCTCCTGAGAACTCCTGCCTGGGCCCTGAGCAGCTTCAGTCTCAGCACTGGGCTTGGGAGTGGTGTCTGCTGTCAGTGTAGCCAGAGCTCCACATTTGTCAGCTGACAGAGCTGTTTATTTCTTTGTGTCCCTGAAAATGCTGATGAGATCTTACACCCAAGTGAATCCCTGTGTGTATCAAGACTTGCTCTGGCGTTTTAGGGGTAACTGGGCTGGATGGCCCAAGAGGTTTAATGTTTGTTTTACAAACATCATGACTACTGGTGCTTCTTTAGACATTACCCAACCTGATTATTTGTGGGTTTCTGTAGTGTGTGAAATTAAAGGTATTTTTAATTTACAGGGCTGGATTTTTATGGAACCTGATCAGATTGGAATTTTACTTGTTATGTCTGTACATGCTATTTCTGTCTTTTCAGTAAGGCATAAAACAGGTGGAACAGGAGATTGACATTCATTTGTCCATCCATTGTTTTTTTTCTGGAGATACAGCCTAATCAATATTTCTGCTTTTCACTGATGCTGTCCCATGAAAATGCTTCCATGTGTCTAGTTCTGATGTGTTTTACTGATGTTAAAAACATTAGTAAACCAAATTTTTTCTTTGCTGTGAGTAGGTGTTCTCTAAAAATGTATGGGTTTCTGAGAGGCTGGATTTATATGAATCTCTACAATCACTGAGCTGGTGAAAGATGATGGATAGACTTCAGACTAATGAGTCTTCTCTGTGTCTGCATAATCACAAAATCTGTCATGTAACTGCTTAAATGTGTCACTGGCTGGCTGTCAGTGTGCAGTCCCAGTGATGAGGCACTTGGGAACGTGCTTGATCAGCAGTTGTGTAATTTCAAGTGAACAAGGTTTGTTAGCCCATTAAAGGGCTCTGACACAGATTAAAAGAAGCTCCTGTTACATGGAGGTGGGCAAACAGAGCAAGAAACACCCAATTCCAGCATATAAAGTTATTGAATTTATGCAAAACAGCCATGCTGCTAATCACTGGGGTTTGCACTCATGTTTATATTGGCTCATCACTACAAACCAGTAAGTTTATACAGACATTAAATGCATATTCCTTTGTGTAGGCCTGCAGCTGAACTTTACCATGACCTGGGGAGACTCTCATTACCTGGGACTGACAGGACTTGAAGTGATAGGAAAGGATGGTCAAGCATTAAAAATGAATGCAGAACAGATTTCTGCTTCACCCCAAGACTTAAATGATCTTCCAGAGTACACAGGAGATTCCAGAACGCTGGAAAAGTAAGTAACCAAAGACTTGGGATTCATTTTATATCAGATTTTCTGATGTAAGTGACAGATTTCAATAAACTTCTGTTATGTTAACACATGTTAATGTGAACATGATTTTCATGCCATCACTGCTCATTCTTGGAATTCACAGGCTGTCCAGGAACAGCTTGTTGTAGAAACATGAATGAGATGTTTCCAAAAGATGGTGTTTGAGCTGGGAGATGAGAACATGCCTGGCTGGTATTTCTGTCAAGGACTTTCCAGGAAGAAATGTGGGTGTTCTGTAGCATCTGTCTGTGCATATTGAGTGATATTTGTGCAGGATTTCTTGATAATTTCAAGGAAAATTTTCACGTTAACAAAGAGTGAGGATGTGTTGGGGAATTGCACAAATAGGTGCCATTCTTTTGGCCATTTTCCAGTGCTTTTTTTTGGCAAATCTAAAGCAGTTTTATTAATTGACAATATTTCCTCAGATTAACTTGTGCATCTCAATGGCAGCAGTGTAGAGATTATAGGCTGTAGATCTGGAGAGGACTTGGCATTTGGATGTTATTGAAGCTGCATCCTGTTGTTTCTGACTCATCTCTCCATTTTAAAGGGTATTTTTGGTTGTGATCCTGTCTTGCTGGCATGTTTATGGGCTGTGATCAGGTTTATGAGTTAGGACTTGTCTTTTCAAAGGCTCTGAAGTCCTCCTTAGAATGTTGTATTTATCTCCATGCACACTAACTGCATTGTTTGTGATTTCTGCTAATCTGATTTATGCAGATATCAACCTTACTTGTGTGTAATTCCTTGTTCCTTCTGCCACCTTGTATCAAAATCTCCTCTGTAGGCAGTTTCTGATCAAAGAAATCTTCCCATGACATGTCCTGTGATGAGCAGATTCTGGTGGGAGAGTCTCTGCAAACCCCACCCTGCTGGACCCAGACACAAAGAATTCATTCACCTTTTCTGTTGGTGCCTTCTCCTCTCTGGCTGCTCCTTTTGCAGCCCTAGTGATATGTTGATCCTACAGAATTTCTGGCAGGCTTTCTGCCCCTGATGTATTTGAGGGATTTTATTTATTGTATCTTTTGCTTGCTAGCCTTCAGACTGTGTTTTTGGCCTGTGCATACGCATTTAACCTTCCAGAGTTTATGAGTCTATCAATTTTAGGGCTTTTTTGATCATGAATTTTGCTGAAAGATGGCCCATAATAACTTTGTTTATCCTGCTACTGAGCCAGGCTGGCTTTGAGTTTTCAGGTCCTCCTTCTTTCTAACATATTTCTTAGTAAGTGGGTTATATTTTTTTTTTTTTTTAATTTGTTTTTACACTCTTGATTGTTTTGCTGGAGAACTTTTTTGGGCACAAGAAATAGAGGCTTTTTTGGCTCTGGATGTTCCTGAAAGCATGTTGAATTTGAGTATATTTCAGTGCTCTCAACTGTGGCATTTGGAATAGGTCCCATGTACTATTCAGGACCAAATCAAGAATTATCTCTTCTCTCATGAACTCCCTGATCAGTTCCTCTGTGAAAGAGTCATTATTCAAATCTTTTTCTTTAAGGAATTGCCAAGTCTGGCACTCATTTTGCTATTAAACTTTTAAATAAATAGTAAGTATATACTTATTTTTTTGGCAGTGTACCAAAGTAATTACAGTGGAAAACTAATTCATATTCTCCTTTACTCCATCTTTGTATGGCACAGTTTGTGGTAGAAGAATATCATGTCAGAAAATACCAGATTTAACTCTCTTTAGTCAGCCTGAAGCCTTTGCTGTCATGAAAAGACGTGGTCCTGCTGGTTGGAAGCTTTGTAAAGTAGCAAGGATGTGGCTAATTGTGTCCATGAGGGATGTGAGCAAACCCTGGTCCTGCTCAGGGTTTTCCAGCTGCCATCCAGCTCCTCCTCGGATCCAGCAGAGTTGTGTTGGCATAGAAACATCCTGCAGGGTGCCAGATCCTGCTTTGGGCGTGGAGCTGGCTTAATAAATTATATTGTGACTGGATCTGAGTTCTGCCTTCAGCCACTTTGCTACAAAGGCAGTTGAGCTTTCCTTTGCTTCCTGTTCACACAGGGAAAACCTAAGGATTTTGCTGGTTTTCCTTAATCAGACCCAACTAAAGAAAATAATGGTTTTTTTCTCCCCCCACTGACTTTAGTTCAATACTTGCATGCTATTTTTGATGTTTTCTGTGCTTTTAATTGCATGCACAAGGGCACGAGAAGCCCTGGAAACTGAAAGTGGCATCTAGAATAAAATGAACCCTAGGAAAGTCCCTGCTTTTGATGAGAGAAGCCAGCTTTTCCCTTTGTGCAGCTAATGGACTTTTCTCTTTGTAGGTTAATAGATGGGACTAATATCACAGTGGAGGATGACCATATGTGGCTCATTCCCTTCTCTTTTGGACAAGATCATCTGCTCACAATCCATTTTGATAAAACTGAAAGTATTGCAGGGCTTCGCTTTTGGAACTATAATAAATCTCCAGAGGATACCTACAGAGGGGTAAGTAAAAGAAAAGGAGCATTGCCAGCAAAAATATACAGCAGTGCATTGGAAAATTGCTACTGTGATGAATGAATATAGCTGCCTTAATGGAACACCATAAATCTTTCTAGATTGTCTGAGGCTGAATTTTGTGGCAGGTATAATGCATTCCTGTCTCCACAAACAGCAGATAGTTAAAAAAAAAAAAAGCTAGAGATGGTTTGAAGAGCTCTTCACAGCTGATTTTTCTAACAGACACATACAATAGCACATATTATTTTCAGGATATATGATTCTGAAGTGGTATCCTCTCAATATCTTATATTTAGACTTACTATATGATTCTATATTTCCTGAAATGCAGGGAATGATGTGAGGGAAACTTTACCAAAGAAATTCTGTTTAGTTCAGGTTCAGAAGGCCACTCACTCAATGCTGCCTTTTCCAGGAAGAGTTTTTTTAAATATTTAACAAATGGAAAGTCACCACCTTCAAGCAATTTGGCTAAAATAATTTAGCTAAAATTGTCTTACAAGAATCCTCTCTTTTTTTGCAAATCGCCTGGTTTGTATTTTTTTTCCATACTAAATTGTTGGGATTGACAATTGACACCTGATGGAGATAATTTTGCACCTTTTCACTCTGAGTTTGGCTGTCCCTCCTTGCCATGCTGTACTTACACATGTAATGATAACATTTGTAATGATAATGAACCAGAGGTTGCTGTTCATGGCACAGAAAGTTTAGGGGTCCACCTGTTCCAGATTTTCCACCCCAAAAGGTGACAGTTTGCATTCTCAATGTCCAAATTCAGGCAGTAAATAAGAATAAAAATTGTTGGCATGTATTAAAGTGAGAGAGGACAGAAAGGATCTTCCAATTAAATCCCAGCTAATACAGAGATCTGAACAGAGGGCCCTGATTTTGAGCTCCATCACACTGGAGCTTGACACATGGGAGGATTCTGGAGTATTTTGAGCATTACCATCTAATTATATCCCCTGTACAAATGAGAGCTTTTAGTGACATTTGTGTCCTGATTTCAGCTGGGATAGAGTTAATTTTCTTCCCAGGAGCTGTGCTCAGATTTAGGGTGATAATGTAGGTAACCTACTGGTATTTTAGTTGTTGCTGAGCAGTGCTTATTAAATCTCTAAAATCTAACATGGAATTTGGTCTCTGGAGGCCAAACAAAGAAGAAGGAGAAGGGTCTGTTTTCAGCAGTTTACTTGGCTAGGTTGGAAAAAGAAGTGAGTCTGGTACAGGTGTCTACCTGCATGAATACTGAAAGTCCCATAAGAGTTAGTGGATACCACTTAAAGGAGGAGCCTATACCTGCAGTCTTGTAGAAGGATAAAATAAATTATTTGGAAAACAAAAGATGCAAGGTCTGCTGGGCCACAGGAAAGAGGTTTTAGGCTGTAAACCCAGGACATCTTGACATCTGTCTCTTGAAGTATTGCTGCTCCTTCTAGGAACCAGTCCCTGGGTGTGAGATGGAATGATTTGTTAGGCAGCTGCAGGCTGGGGGATTCTATTCACAGCTTTAGTGTGAGAGGGTAATGGCAGTGACTGTCAGAATGAAGACTCGGGTGCTATTTGCAGCTTTGTGAAAAATCACCTTGTGAGAGCTTTGTTATGCCATTTGTAAAATGCAATATGTGACGGCTGAGTGCCTCCTCAGATGATGAGAATTACTTAGAAATGAGGGCTGTAAAGGGCACATAAATATAAGCAGCTGTGGTGTAATAGGTAAGATTCCATCTCTGACTCTCCAGACTTCCCATTCACTACGTGTTTCCGTTTAGCAAAGTGCATTTCAGTGGATTTCTCAGTTCCACTCCTTAGCCTGGCAGACTTATTCATCTGGAAAGCAGCAGGCAGAAGAGTTTCTCATATGAAAAAGATGTTTCCTTTATTTGATCCCAAGTGTATTCAAGATGAAGCCAGAAATAGTTGTTTCTCCACACTTGGTAGTCACACAAACCTTCCCTCCTAATTAATCTTCATGGAAATGAACTGAGCCCCTCCTCCAGTCTAGCACAAACTGGTACTTAGTGAAAGAGACAGGGCAGTAAATGCTGCTTGTGATGAGCATTAAGTTATATTTAACATATTGGAGAGCAAGATGCAGTGATTAATTGTTGCAGCATGATTGAATTGTTCTGTGCCTGGGATTGTGGAGACAGCTCCACATGGTGCTGCTGGGGGAGGGTGAAGGGGCCAGGACTCCTGCATCATCTGCATAAATGTGCCTGAATTATTCACTTTAATCCCCAGAGGCTGGGTAAGGTGTGCTCGCATCTCTGAGGTGGCCACAGCTCAATTGTCTCTATCTGGTACAGGCACCTTTTCTTTATTCATATGCCCTGAAGGTTACACACAGCACTGCTTGGCAGAGGAGTCTGTGTGATCCTGGAGAATCCCAAGTGCCACCTGCCACAAAGATAAATAGAACTGCTGAAATACAGGTTGTTGTAAATTCAACAGAAACACCAAAGTCTGCTCTGGAGAAATCCCAGGCTGTGGGATTTCTGGAAGGGTGCCCCCAGCCAGGGCTGGGCAATCCCAGTTGATTTAGCAGAGCATTCAGGTGCTTGGTGTCTCCTCAGATTCCCTTTGTGACATGGGCTGACCTGAGAGCTCAGCCCTCCCATTCTCTTGGTGTGTGTAAATTCTGCTGCAGGCTCAGGAATCTGAGGATTGTTTAGGTTGGGAAGGAGCTGTAAAGTCATCATGTCAAACTGTAAACCTCAATCTGCCAAGGCCAGCACTGACCCATGTCCCCAAGTGCCACATCTATGCCTCTGTGAAGCCCCTCCAGGGATGGGATCTTCACCACTTCCCTGGGCAGCCTGTGCCAATGCTTGCCCACCCTCTCTGTGAAGGGCAGCTTCAGTTTGCTGAGATCTAGTGCCACACAGTCATTGAAGGATCTGTCCATACATTATTTAGTATTTTCCTCCTCAAATCCTCCCTTCTGCCATCCCCAGCAATGTCAGTGATGTTATGGACACCATGGATTGCAGCTGGTATCTGCCTGGGTCAGGCTCTCTTTTGCCAAAGG
This sequence comes from Thryothorus ludovicianus, assembly GCA_013397245.1. Lineage (NCBI taxonomy): Eukaryota > Metazoa > Chordata > Aves > Passeriformes > Certhiidae > Thryothorus > Thryothorus ludovicianus. The sequence goes on along the minus strand of VZTB01012893.1, from coordinate 190,443 downwards.
AAGTCACACTCTAGAGGAATGAAATAAATACAGCTGAATGAAATTATTTCAGCTCTGAAGTTAATGGAATTGTTTGCAATTATTTTAACATAAGTCATGTCATGTCAGGTAATCTTATATTTTTTTCTTCCAAACCAGGCTAAGGTGGTCCATGTGATGCTGGATGGGCACAGCATCTCCCCCCTGGAGGGCTTCCTAATCCGCAAGGGACCAGGCAACTGCCACTTCGACTTTGCCCAAGAGATTCTCTTCCTTGACTATCTACAGCCCCAGCCAGCTCCTAAAGTACACAGGAGGTAAAATAGGATGTCTTTGTTGTCTGAACCACATGATTTCTCTTACTGTTGTTCATTTCACATTCTCTGTGTGAGACTCCTGGATGAAAACATGGAGCACATGGAGCAGAGCTTCACTTGCTTTTAACTCTCTCCAAATTTCACTGTGGTCTGAAGGGAGTCTGGTCCATCATTACAGATGGACAGGGGTTGGGGTGGTGTCTGTGTTCAGTTCTTAGGGTTTGTTCTTTCCTGAATGAGCCAAGGGTAAGTAAAAAAGCTGGTTTGCCTTGGGTTTTTTTTGGCAGGACTGCTTCAAGGGCTCTGGAACAAGCCAGTATGGACTATGAAGCACCATTGATGCCCTGTGGTTGTATCCTTCCCTGTCATCTTCCTGGTCTCATGGAGTATTTTAGAGTTACATACCATGGTTAGGAGTCCTGAGCTTTTTGAATCCAACAATTTTGGGTGCTTTAAGGAATTAATGATACCAAGAATATGAGAAAGGCTTCCAAAAAGTATGGCTTAAGAATAAATCAGTGAAGCATTATATATAAATATGTGGCCTATTTTCAGATCCTCTCGTAGCTTTTTCTCCTGAACTGCAAATAAGAGTGTCTGACATCGTGGGCTGCACAATAGTTTTCCAAACTGCAGATTAAATAGTCTGTTAGGACAAAGCTTCTGTGTTGATATTTTCCTTAATAGCATTTTGCTTTTTAGTTATTTTCCAGTTCCAGCTCCTGACGAGTTGGGGTGATCCCTACTACATTGGTTTGAATGGGCTGGAGTTGTTCAATGAACATGGAGACCAAATCCTACTGACAGAAAACAGTATCCTTTGCACACCAAGCACCCCTGGCCCTGCTGATGCACAGTTTACACCCTGGCAAATTATCACAGGGCATCACTTCCACATTGCCAGCTTGTCCTGTGGGATTAACTCTGCTTCTGGTTCTCGGTATTTGGGTGATGAACCTCTTTTCCATATGTTTTTATGGATTCTGTATACTGCCAGAACATTTCTTCTCTCAATGGGATGCACCAACAAAGCAGGACAAAGTTAGAGAAGGATGTGATATTTTCTGCTCTTGACATTTCTTCTGTGGTGGGGAAGGACCAGAAAGTTATCTGAGCTATAAATTCATAAGAAAAGATTGAGTTCAGTGCTTTTTTTTAATGGAATCTTTCACTGTGCCTCAAGAAAGAAATTTTTCATTACTCTTGTTGTGGAGATTTAGGCTCTTCTAGACACCCAATGCAGTCATGAAGATCAGGGCTGAGAGTTTGAATTTGATTCAGTGTTCCCTGGATGTCCAACAGAGGGAATGAAGGGCATGTTGGGAAAATTGATGTTCATCAAAGTTACACTTTGTGCTCTGAACCAGCCAAAGTGTTTTAAGAGCTGAAAGCTTCATATCCCAACATACGACTCCCATAGTTCAGGTACATGGAAGGAGCATATCTTAGCCCCCTGGAAAGAGTAAATGGCACAAATGCTGCAGGAATTGTTTGTCTCTAAGGATCCTCACTGCCTAATAAATAGGGAATTCAGTGAAATAAAGCTTTTTCCCAAGTGCTATTTGTATTTTGTATTATATGACCTTGAACTTGAAACATTTATAACAGACAAGAAACATTTTGAAATTAAGAAGTGGTAATAAATTCTGTTAAAGAACCAGGGATATTTAACTGATAACCTGGTACAGCTTTACAGTGCAAAACAGTGCCAGGTAAAGAATCCTCAGCTCCTTTTGAATGATCACCTGTTCCTGCCTGTGCAGTTGTGTGTGGGATGTATTAGGATCCCAAAAGAGTATATTTGTCTTAGTGCATATTTAATGTGATAATTCACGACTGGATCAAGCCTTTCTTAAACACTTGAGGCATTGCTGTGTCATTTCTTCAGTTCTTTATAAATACTTACAGACTTTTAGAAAGCAGGAAAGCTTCAAACCAGATTGCTCAGGATTCATAATTCTGAAGACACGTTTCTTTGCATGTCTTTAATATTCATATATGTTTTTAATGTAAATGTTCTCTTACAGTGAAAATCTGGCTGCCTGTTCAGCGGGGGTTTATTCTTTCCCTCTCAAAGAAATGAAAAAAGGTTTTATTACACACTCAGTGATTTTTACCACAAACCTTGAGAAACTCAAGCAAAACCTAGTCTGACTGATGACTGCCTCCTGCAAAAACATTCTTCTTGAGACAGGTTTTATATGAAGAATTTGCACAAGTTTATGATAAAAATATGGGACTTTGTCACCAAAAAGCTGGGAAGTGCCTATTACTGATAATGGAACTTTATTGATGAAGTCATAAGTACATGTTTGAGAATAAATTATATGCAGCTAGTTACTTGATTCCTATTTTAAAAATAAATTGGAATGCCAGAATATCTAAGGGCTGTCCTGCTTTTGAGCATGTGCCCCCAAGTTCCCCAGCTATGCAGTCCTGGGAGTACTGCTGTAGTGGTGAAAACTCATTCATGGAGCAGGCAAGAGCATAAACTTTTAAATGTGGTGTTTCTGAAATACCCCTTTTTGGATTATTTATGCTTAAAAGTTTTTTTTCAGATATTGCTGCTTTTCCAGATAGTGTCAACGTTTTGGATGATGTGTCTGGAGACATCCGGACTCCAGACAAGCTGATTGACAGAGTGAATGACACCACTGATGGCAGGCACATGTGGCTGGCACCAGTTCTTCCTGGTTTGGTACATTTTCCCTTTTGATTCTGTTTTAGTGATGTGTGTGGATGGAACTGGAATCATGGAGGAAAGAGGAAGCATATAGAATTCATAGCTAAATGTCATATTAGTAACAGATGCTAAATCAGTGCTTTTTAGAAGTTGTTTTGTTGCAGCCTCTCTGCCCTGCACAGGCAGCAGCAGTGGAGGTTTGTAATCTCTTCTGTCCATGGGGCAACTGCAGAAGATTTTCCATAGGTGTTTTTGAGTCACTGTGGCAAAGATACTGATGAAGGAGTTCCATGCAATAAACACTTTTCTGGTGCTTTTAAGCTGCTTTTTTACAAAATGCAATGAATATTGTTCCAGCAGTGAGAAATTCTTTTTTAATCTCATCTGTGTTGAATTCAAATTTGTAGATTAGTGATGGCAGACTTACTATTTCCTGTCCTAAGGCCACAAATGATTCAGCCCTTTTAGAAGTCCTATGTTTAATAGCTGGGATGTCAAAAATCTAAACAGGAAGAGAAGATAAGCTTAGATGACTTCTGACCTTGTTTTGGGAAAGGACATTTTTTAGGGGCCTGTAATGGACATAAGTAAGGTGGCTTTATTTCTCATAAGAGAATGGATTTAAAAAGAAAACAAAGTATAAACCTGACATGTGGTAAGTTCTCATTTACTGTGTTGGCAAAATCCTTACTCCAGATGTTTCAGTTATTAATTAGAATATTAAGAGCCAGGAATTGTTAATTTATATCATGATGTGTTGTAATGAAGGGCTATAATTAAGAAAAAGCTTTTAAGTATACTTCGGAATAGTGAGCACTTGTGTTTCCTAGGGAAGTGGAAGGGCTCTGTGATTCTTGAGGCTCCTGCTATGTAGATCCCACATCCTGAATCCTGGCAATTTGATGGGATGCTCAGATGTCTCTTTTAACAGGATGACTGATTGATTTGACAGACATCTGAGTGTGCTCATGTCCTTACAAAAGACATGCTTGCAGAGGCTGTTTCACTTGGGAAAAAGGAAAATAACAGACCCTGGAGTTCTCTCTCTTTGTGCTTTTCTGCCTGACACCAAAAAACAGCAGAAGAGCACAAAATACCAGTATTAAAGGGTAAATCAATAATGTGTGAAATGCGGGAGGCAGAAGTGATTTAATGATGTTTTCTGTCCTTGAACTGTAGCAAATCACACCTCTGTAAGATCCACAGAATACTTTTCCCTCCTCCATCTTCCCTGGAATGGTTGTTGAGTCAGGAGGTGCTGGATGGAGCAATCAGGCTATTGATGCTCAGCCTCTGGAGCTGGGCTGCTCAACCAGAGCTTGTGAATGCTCCCATCCTCAGTGCAGGCTGCTTGGAAAGCTGCATTAACTCTTTGATGTGTTGGAAGCTTCAAAAGCTTGAAGGGAATTGCTATCATAGCCTTTCTTTTCCTTCCTAAATATATTTTCCTTTTTATTTTTAAAAGTGGTTTCCTGTTTTATAATTTTATTTCTTACATAAGCAGAATTTGAATTATTTGTTCTTCTGTTACTGATTGTCGTTTTTATTCCTTTGTTTGAGTGGATTTTTAATCAAATATATCATTTGCTGTGGGACTAACAGTTGTTGTTGGAGACAATGCTCCAGTTGCCTCATGGAAAATCACAGATGCAAACGTTTCTATTGATCCAATCTACCTTTTTTTTCTTCAGTAAAAAAATCCCCAGCATAATAATTTAATATGAACTACAGTATCTTCTCTAGTACATCAAAGGATTAAAACTTCAGAGGATGCTAAAGATGAAGCTTAAGATATGTTGATCCAAAGTTGATATAGTGGCTCATAAAAGGAAAAGCATGGAATTAACTGTAACAGGCAAGATTGGTTTCCTGCCTGCCTAATCTTTGGTCTTAACATCTTGACATTAACGTCACTGAAAGGCAGATGAATAATACCTCAAGCAGTAATTGTTTAGCAAGCATCTGGAGGATTGTCTCTAAATTCCTGGTAGTATAACTCACACAAAAATTGCAAAATTTCTGCAGGAGCTTTCAGGAGAAATTTTTAGTCTTGCAAATAGGTGGATTCTGTTCGTATTTGGTGGAAAGTGATGGAATGGAATGGAATAAAATTATTGATTCAGAGAGTGTTTTGGGTTGGAAAGGACCTTAAAGGTCATCCAGTCCCACCCCTTGCCATGGGCAGGGACACCTTCCACTGTCCCAGGCTGCTCTAAGCCCTGTCCAGCCTGGCCTTGGACACTTCCAGGGATCCAGGGGCAGCCACAGCTGCTCTGGGCAACCTGTGCCAGGGCCTGCCCACCCTCACAGGGAACAATTCCTTCCCAGTATCCAATCCATCCCTGCTCTCAGGCAGTGACAAGCCATTCTTCCTTATCCTGGCACTCCAGGCCCTTGGAAATTGTCTCTCTCCCTTTTTTTGCAGGCTCCATGCAGAATGGAACAGAACAGGAGAGGCAGCAGCTTGTCTTATCCCTAAGAACACGTCCATATTAGGTTTATGAAATACTCATTAAAAGTGTCTCTGTCCCCCTCCTCTGTTTCCAGGCAGTCCAGGATGACAAGGATGCTCTAGATCTCATCTTCTGTGCTTTTGAGAGCAGCTGTGGGGTAGAGCCAACATCTGGGAATTATCAGCACGGATGATAGTTGAACTTCCATGCTCAGCATCAGTTCTCTCTCCTCCAGCTACATCTCTTCAAATGTGATCTTCTTTTGATGTAGCATGCATGAGAATTTAATTTCTTTGGGGAATTTGTGCTGTTAAATATGAATTAATTCTCTTTTACAGGTGAATAGGGTATATGTCATTTTTGATGTACCTACTACCGTGTCAATGATCAAGTTATGGAATTATGCCAAGACGCCTCAGAGAGGTGTGAAGGAGTTTGGTGTAAGTAATTTTCCTGTGCATTTTGTATGTCCTGGTGAGTCAGCTGGCTCCATTCTGTACATGTTCTCACAGTTTGCTGAAGTGTGATTCCATGTAATCTCAAAGGATGGGATTTGTCTCAATTAACTCTGCACTTAATATTAAAATGACTAATCTATGCCAGTCATCTGTCCTCCCTTTGTTTTTTGTCCAGGGAAAGAAAACTTTATCTGATTTTTGTCTTAGATAATTGTCTTAGGATAGCACTTGCCTTTTTCCACTGACTGTAGAGTAGGCCTGGAAAACTAGTTTGACTACAAACCCAAGTTTTAGACAGCTGAAGTGAGGTGAGATTCATTAATTCCTAGATTTAAGAGTGACTCACTCCAATGAATAGAATGGCAATTATGTAAAACACAAAATACATTTTTAATTACCTACTTGAAAGCTGCATTAAAAAACATCAGTGACAAGTTAAAAAACTTGTGGAGGAAAAAAAAATTAAACTCCAGCAGCACATAGAGAGAAATGAAAGTTTTAAGAAACAAAAGCTAAATTAATGACTGGATTTGTGAAACAAATAGGACAAAATGTTTTCTAGTTAATTGCTAGAAACAACTGCTGAAAGCAAGGCCTGATTTCTAGATGGATTTTTAGTTTATTTCTTCAATATTTGTAGCTTCTGGTGGATGATTTGCTGGTGTACAATGGGATTCTGGACATGGTGAGCCATGTGGTGTCAGGCATCCTCCCCACGTGTGACCCCGTGGTGCCCTACCACACCATCCTCTTCACGGATGACGAGAGGATTTGCCACCAGGAGAGGAGAACTGTTATCAGGTACACGAGTGGATCTTGGTTAGGACAAGGAATCTTGGCTTTCAAACCTGGTTTGATAATGACTGATGTCAGCAGTGTGTGTATTGCTGAGGAAAATTCCCTCCCAGAGCATCCCTGGCCTCACTTGAGGAGGAGTAAGTAGATTTTAAATATGAGGACAAAATTACCAGCTTTGTTTGCAATCATCTTTTAGCACTTGCTGGTATTCATGATTTATGTTTACATCTGTTTTCATGAAAGCCTGTTAACACAGAATAAAAAAAGTTAGGCTTCCTTATAGAAGGATTAACAAATCCCAATGATATTACATGAGGGGGAAAAAATAGAAAGTTCATGAAAAAAAAACAAGCATCAAAATTAAAGAAAATAAACTCCTCTCATTTGACACAGATGCTAATTAAGGAGCTAGAATTCTACTAGTTTATAAACAGTCTAAAATAATGAACTCCTAAAATGAGAAATGAATTGCACTTGGGGGAATGAGGCTTTGAAACTGTTATGTTGGCAATCTCGTGGAGAATGTGATGAAATGCAGTGAAAAATGCACTTATATTTAGAAGGTCAGGATTGGTAGGTCTAAAGAACAGTCCCTGGCAAGGAAAGTAAAGATTTGAAATAATAATTTATTTTAAATGGGATGGAAAAGTGGAAAAATGAAAGCTTATAGAAATGAACACTTTCTTATGTGTTGGACAGCTAACAAATAGAGTGTTTTGCACATGCATTGCTTGGATAAAAAGGGCAAGTTTTGCATGGATAAATGGTGTTTGATCCACTTAGAAGGATGTTCAAACATTTAGAAATAAGCAGAAGGAACATGAGATGCCCTGAATAAAGACAAAGGTTCACATTTGCCTACAGGTTTTTTCCCTAAAGCTTTTGCTGTTGGCCACAGGTCAAGTGAGAGGTTAAATAAATTATTATTGTTTGGATGTGTTGTGTTGGACTCATGTTTTTGTATGAGGGGCTGTGTTGTCATGGTAAAACTTGGAGGTAAACAATTTCTCAAAGTGAAAAAGTCCCTGAAATGAAAATGCCTTGAGAGAAATAAAAGTTTTGATAAAATTTTCAATGAGATAGAAAAACGAGAAGGATGGGAAACAAACCTTTACTTTCCTCAGCTTCAGATCTTTCTGTGAGTAAAATTATTTTATTGGAACCAGGGAAGCACTGGCTGTAATCACAGATCTTTTTCAAGTAACTTCCTTTGCACATATTTATAAGATATATGTCCTTTGATCTACTTTAAAGAGGAGTTTTTGGGGTCACAAACACTGCATGTCTCTTTTCCAGCTGAGAACACGCTGAACCTCTCCTCTTTCAGACTTCTGTGCAGTTTTCTTGCTCTTTCTTCCCATCCTGGTCTGCAATCATCTTTTCTCTTTTTTTTCCACCTCCCACTCTACTAAAATACAGGGTACTTCAGCAGCAGTGGAAGACCTGCTGGATAATATCCCTTCATTTTAAAAATGCTCTGGAGCTTTTAGATATTGTTGCTTGTGATGTTGGTCTGTTCTCTTTCACATGGCACTGCTCAGTATTTTATGAATCTGAACCTGAGTCTGATTTTATCAATAGTGTAAGTTTTGGTTTGCTTCATTATTGGCTCTCCTGCTTCACTCTGACAGTTGGAGAGACATTACATTTTTCTTCAGAAATAGAAACCCATTTTGTGAAGTATTTGGAGAGAAAAGAAAAAATACACTTCTTTTATTGCAAAAGCACAGATGGGGTTTTTTTTTTTTGGTGTATTTGAAAGGGAGATATTATTTGTGATGTTTTCCTTACCTTTAAATTCAGCTCATGTTTTTCCCTGTAATTTTTAAAATTTAATTTACATTTGAAGTTATTACTTCTTTCCCAAAAAGAAATGGTTAAAATTTTGCAGCAACCTGCAAGCAAAACTTTTCACAGTAAAAGAATTTTGTTCAGTTCAGGAAAGTTTCAAATAATGCTCTTTCAGAATTAAAAAGCAGTATGTGGAAGTTCCTTATGAGGATTTTTATACCCCCTTTATACAGCTCTGATTTAAAATCTCACTTTGCTTCGTAGTTCAAGCTGTGTAGGCAGGCTTGAAAGTTGTAGAGTGATTATGATTATATTTGAATGTGTGCCTGAATGAATGCCACTAATTAAAACTGGCAAGAAATCCTTCAGGTGGATGAGGACTGGGTAATTCCTGTGTGGATAACCCTGTGCAGCCTGGCTGTGCTGTGGAGCTGCTCAGCCTGCAGGACTCCACACATCCCTTCTTTGGTGTCCTTGTCCATGACTCTCATAACTTTTCCCAAAGTTGATTATTTTGGCCGTTGTTACTGATTTCCATCTTTTCAGCAATCATGTGGAGGATCAGGATGTACGAATGATGAATGAAAATGAGATTGTCACCAGCAGCAAAAAGAAACAAGTTGTGGCTGATCCGGGTGAGTTCTGTCTGCCACGTTTTTTTCTGCTCGATTCCTGCAGACACAGTGTGGATAATGAGCATTGTTATAGCCCTAAACTGGGAAAAGTGGGAAGTCTTATGCATATTTAGCTCTACTTTTTCTGTCATAGAAAGACAAACTGCAAATTTCATCATCATTTCTACTCTGTATATAAATCTGAAAGGGGGTGATGTGGTTGTGGCTCACAGCACCACAAATACAGAAATCGTCAGCAAAGAAATTGGCTGAAGATAAATTGAAAATGGCTGTTAATTGTGCAGGTTCATTGATAGCTTTTGGAATAATGAGCTTGTTGCATCCCCACTGGCCTTTTAAGCAGCTCCAGAGATGGTGCAGATGTGTCTGAGAATCAGCTGCTTGTTGCTCCTTGAGCAAACCCAGAATCACAGTGAGTGTAACAAGGGGGAAAATGTGTTGACTCTGTTCCTCCCACTGTCTTTCTGGTTGGTCTTTTTGCTTACAAAGTGATAATTAAAAAGACAACCTCTTTTTTTTTCCCCAAGGAGAAAGAGTAGATTGTATTTATAGTCTGAAGAGTACCAGTCATTCATTGTAAATTACTCAGAATAGCTCCCTAAATACATCTCAAATTCTCAGCCAAGCTGGTATATTCATGATGGGTTTTCTCTCCTGAGCATGACACTTTCTCCAATTAGTTCTCTGGAAAGTGTTACAGATACTATATGGTGGCTTTTAATAATGCTTCTGTAGAAGGATTTGAAATGCCATTGCCTGTAAAAAACCAGCTTGAAAGTTATTATATTTTACAATACTTGTCAAGAGTATCCTGGACATCTCTGTGCCCACTGGAAGGGCATCCTGGCCTCCAGAGCAAGCCTGTCCAGTAAAGAGCAGCTCTCATTGCCATGGCCATCACATCTTTTCCAGCATTGAGAGCCTCTGAAGTCACCAGCTGAGGGTGGCCTGTTGCCCTCTGCCCCATGTCCCCATAGCCAGTCCTGGCTGGTATCAGCCACAGAGGGTGTTGATAACACATTTTGGAATGATTTGGGTTGGAGGAGGCCTCAGGGGGTTCCCTTCCTGAAGGAGGGTCCAGCCTTCTGCTCAGGACAGTGTCAACCCTGAATTCAGAGCAGCTTGCACAGGAAAGCAATTCCATGGGGCTGTGAAAAAGCTGGTGGCACTCACTGTCAGTGTCAGAGATGTTACTGAGAAGGGTGGCTCGGCTTCATTCTGGGGTGGAAAGAGAAATGAGCATTTTTGTTCCTTATTTTGCTCCGTGGCTTCACTGTTGGTGTACATTCCTAAAGCAGCCTTTCATTTTCCTCAACAGCTCTGCGTCCCAAAACCTGCATCAGTGAGAAAAGACTGCAGAGGAGGAAAAGATAGCAAAGAGAGTCCTGAATGCATCCAGCCCTAAGTAACTGCAATCCACATCTCTAAAATATGCATATCCAAATGGAAGATTTTCCATGTCTGCTGCTGCTGAACCACCTCCTCCTGTGAGAGGCAGTTTCATTTGCTACAGGAAATTTTCTTCAAAATGAAATCTAAAGTATGAATTCAGTTCCCTGGGGGTTTTTTGGTCATGATCTTCCCCCTCTTATCTCTTAATTGAAAATCCAAGGAAGAAGGAGCATAAAGGAGAGAGTGAGAACCTTTCTGCTGACAACTGTTTTGCCAAGTACTGAGAACTTGGGTTAAGCAGGATTGTCCACAGGTTTTCTAGATTATTTTTAAGGCTTTTATTCCTAAATCCTCGCTGGCTGATCATGAAGATCCTCAGTAGAAGGAGGTGTTGCTTTATTTCTGATGCCTGTAAATCGTTCTCTGGGCAATGCACTTATTAGAGGAGATACTCCTTAGCTGTCTGTCTCTGGGCATGTTTTGATGTCTGTAGGAGCTGACACTGTTTCTGACACCCAGACAGGTTCCACTGGGCTTGAAGAAATGTGATGGATGCTTTTAGGAAGTGGAGATCAGGAAGTGGCTTTATCAAGGTTTAATAAGTGCATTTCAGCTGTCACCTTTTCATGTTTTGCAGTGAAATAATTATTTCTTTCATCATTTCACTACCATGGAAAAAGCAAGTGAGGTGTTTTGCCTGGAGTGCCATTGACAGGCGCTCTGTACATCCTGAAGAGTCCTCCTGCTACAGAGCAATGTTTTTTCCTCCTATTTTGCCTGAATTTATATAAACGAGGAGGCCATGCCTCTGTGCTGCACTAACCAGATGTTGCCAGCAACAGAACACCACTTCTGAGAAATGGTAAATGTCTTTTAATTAGCTGAAGATAAGAAGTGCATTTTTAAACAAAAATTTATCCTGCACATGTAGTCATTTATAAACTCTAACCAAATAAATATGCTGCAGGATTTGCTATGCAAATGTACTTTTCCCTGAAAACTTGGTGTTTGTGACAACCTGTAAATCTCTTCCATGGATTCTCATTTAGAACTTGCTCATTCCTGTGATTCTGTGATGGTTTATAGAGAGAGCTCAACACTGAAGTCAGGATGTGCTTTTACACATAAACCAGAGATACTGGTGCAGCACAATTTAAAATCAAACTGTGCTGCTTCCCTTTCTGCCCTGTCAGGAGTGTAATATTGTGTATATTTGCTTATTAAAACTTCACTGCTGTTGCCTGAGCTGAAAGGACACAAGATAACAATGCATTTCCCAGGTTTCTGTGTACTGATGGAGCAAAAGAATTTATTTTGTACTAAATACAAACTACTTTTAAACGTAAAATAGTGTGTGTGAGTACATTGTACTTTGTTTAAGGGCTCTTCCCAAGCTGCACTGAGAACTCTCCCCTTGTTTGTTTCTGGTACAATTCTACCAAAAACCAAGTGCTAATTTTTGCTTCAAATCATATATCAGGTGACTCCAAATGAAAAAAAGGAGGAGCTGAGAGGAGGGGCATTGGAAGGGCCCAGAGCAGAGAGAAATGTCTGTGTTTGGAAGGGTGTAGAAGGTTTTCTAGGCATAAGGCACAATCACAGATTTGTCATGTGGGCAATCTCTAGATGGGATGGGGCCTGTCACATTGTTTGTTCTTCTAAGAAAATTGCATTGGCTGTGCAGAGAAATGAAACCTGCTGTTTCTTGGCACTGAACAGCATCTCTCTTATTGATCTGAAAAGGTGTGAGGGGAAAAGGACTTCCTGTGCTCACCTCTCTTCTCTGTGGCTGTCTGGGGCATCTCAAGTCCTCCATGGTGGGCTAACAATGTTTCAACCCTAATGCTCCATGTTTTGGAAATGATTGTAAACTGTTTGGTCAAGCCCAGATGGGTCACAGTTCTCTCTGTGTTTTCCTGCCACCAAATCTTCCTCACCTCAGCTGCTGAAAATTGGTGCAGCCAATTTTCAGCAGCTTTTGCCCCTGGAAATCTGTGTCCAGTGCAGCTGGTCTGGCATCTGCCACAGAATGCAATGGCTTCAGCATTTACCATCCTCTCCCAGCAGCCCTTGAACCCATTCAGGAGATTCCCCACAACTGCCACATGGTGGAAAGGCTGTGATAGGCTTGAAAATATTTTAAAAGATTGTCAAGTTGTGGAACATCCTCCCCTGCAGTGTCTGTGTGTGAAGAAGGGTTTGCCATCCTGCTGTCTGGGATGACAGAAACCACCAAGGCACAGCCTAATGGAGTCCTTGGTTTTAGTCAGTCATTCTAGAGAGCAGCATAATGTTTAGAAAATATTTCATTCATCTCTGTGGGGTAGGAGCTGTCAGTGTTTGCCCTCCTAATTGAAGCTGAGATGTAATGACCCTTTATATAACCAAAGATAATTAAGAGTCCTAGTCAGCTCTGTACACTCAAACATAGACAATTTGACTCATTTCCTCAGTGAATCAGGGTTAAAAAAATGGTTTATTTCATTTTTCACCTTTTTTTTTTAACTAACTCCTCACAAGTACATTCATGTCAGACTGTCATTTACAGGAGGGACAAGAGGAAGAGTAAACATGCAATCAAGAGAGTCCCCACGGGGCTCTTGAGTCAATGTCAGGCACAGTTTCAGCAGGAGTAATTCAGCAAGGATGTGCCTAGTAACATCATTTGACATTGTCAAAAGCACAGCAAAGGAAAAGGAAGGATTCGTAGGAATTCTGGCCGAAGATTTTGATGTAAATTAATAAAGTTTAACCCAGTTTCAATATCTGGGCCCTGCAAAGACCTTTATGCCATAGTTGCTCACCTTTACCTGTCATGGTTGGATTTAAAGGGCTTGGATCAAGATAAAAGAAATGAATTTGTTTGTCCCACAGTGACACTGAGAAGGGCAGAGGATAAAGAAATAATCTGTGAGGAAGTACATGCCAGATTGCCTACTTTTTGATCTAGACAAAGATATTTTTGTCAGTCTTCACAGTGTAATTGGAAATGCCTGGGAAGGCCTGCAACTTTTCAATTTCTGCCTTTTTATGCTTTAGTGCAAGAGCATTTAAACAGCAGAGAGAGGCACCTGTCCATGGATAAGGGAGCAAGCAGTGATGTAGGGTGTAAAGGGCAGCACACAAGACATGGAAACTTGTTTATTCCTGAGTCAGGACACTCATCCACGAACCCACAGGAGCTAAAGCCAGCAGCTGAATTAAACTGAGCCCTGCTCATGGCTTAGGCTGGACTGGGACATGAATTTCTCTACAGCATCCTGCTCAGGTGATGCTGTTCTCTAAAATCTCCTGCTCCTGCTGCCCTTGTACCATGTCCCTGCTGTGTCATTCCTCTGGTGCTGCCCAGCCCTACCACGGCAGGGATGTGTGCTGGGCTGGTGGCACTGACAGTGCCCATGAGGGACTGATGGAGGTCTTGGAGCACTCTGCAATGGCCAGAGAATTTTTCACCTGCCAGTGAGACCGAGGGGGAGAGCAGTGCATGAAGGAGGTTGAATGAGGAGTCTTTAAGCTTTCTGAAGTTTCCAGGAAACGTTCACTTCCCAGCAGAAGTCAGGTAGGAGCACACAGGAAGGGCTGTATTGACATCTGGGTTCTGCCACTTGCAGAGGATAAAGTCAGGTTTCCTTTGATTGATTGGTAACAAAAGCATTCCCCATTCCCTCCTGCTCTCTGCTGTCCTCACTGCTGGGTGCAGCTCACACCATCCTGGGAAATAAAGCCAGTGGTGGGAATCCAAACCTTGTGCAGGGTGCCTTGGGCTGTCCTCTGTGTTCTGGGGCTGCTGATCCAGGATGCTGAGCTCCACCTCAGCTGCTCTTCTGGTAGAAGTCACTGAAGCAGCCAAATCTCTTCCAACATTCTTCAAGAAATGTTAGCTCCAGCAGACACCACGTGGTGATGGCTTCACCATTGTCCTTCACCTTACACTGCAGGTACTGCAACTGTGCACCCTGCAGCATTTCAGGCCCCTTCCTGGATTCCCTTTTAGCTTTTTTTTCCATCAGGATTATCTTTTAGCTGAATCATCGTGCTTAGGAGGTCAGTTTGTTTGCCAAAACCATTCTGAAGTGCTGCTCAGAGTCCTTGTTCTGCCTTGCTGGTGTGGCCAACCCATTCTGCTCTCCAGACACACGTGCTCAGATGGGTTGCAGGATTAGTTTCATTTCTTTCCCATGTGAAGAGCACCTGCTCTTTGATCTGGGGTGTCACCCACTCCTGTGTCACAGCACTGTGGCTACTGTTTGTGGTGGGGTCCCTGTTTTTGGGGATGGCAATGCTGTGTGCTTGCTGGGCTGTTGTGTGCCCAGAAATGCTGCAGGAGAACTTTTCCTTTTGAATGTGTCTCCTCTGAAGAGCAGAGAGGAGCAGTGTGACACCCTGGGAGGGTGTTTGCTTCCCTCTGTGGGCTGAGGCCCTGCTGGTCAGAGCACAGGAAGGGATTTCCTGGCTCAGTGGCCTCTTTGCCCATTTCTGTGACTATTTGCTTGTTTGCTGAGGAATGACTTAGAGCCCATGTGAGACACAAACATCCCTTTATCACATAGCTTGTATCATCCTAATGGAATTCTGTCAGCTGAGGATAAAATGTGGACTAAGAAAGCAATTATAGAGTGAATCTCCAAGCTGCAGGAAGAGCTGAGAGATGGGGACCGAGTGCCCAACTGGAGTAATTTCTTGTCCAACTGGCCTCTAAATCTTGCTGGGAAGAGATCAATTTTCCACCCTTGTCTGACAGCATCAGTTCCCTTCACCCTGGCTCAGGACCCTGTGAAGTGCTGCAGTGTTAAGATCTGGGCCCAAAAGGAAACATTTGCAATTGGTAACTTCCTTCTTACTGACCTAGAAATTACTGGAGAAGGGGAAATCAGGCTTCTCTGACAGCTCTCTGGTGTTCCCTTCCTGAGCTGCTGGCTGAAGGAGAGGACTGACCATCCCAGTGAGATGCAGGGTAGGACTTTCCCAGGCTGCAATATTGCTTCCTACACCCCAGGAACTTCCACCCATGGCTCACTGCTTTGGCTCTAATTAGGAGAGGAAATCCACATGACCTGTGAGCTGCCTTCCCCAGGTGTCCTGGCTATTTCTGCAAGGTCTCAATTACACAGTGAGGCCACAGTGAGAGTCTGCCTTTAGCTTTCAGCTCTCTCAAGGTCTTTGAGTGTGACTAAAATCAAATTGACTCACAGACTCATAGTGCTGGTCTCTGTCCTATCACTCATGGGACTTCCAAAAATGCCAGCATGCAAAGACTTAGTGCAGTTTGTGCACTAAAGGATGGGCATTTTGGGGAACTATAAATCCAAGGAAATATATCAGACAGGTGCAATTAATTAATGCTCAACTCTTCCCTCTAAGATACCTCAGAAGCATTTGGGATGGAAAAGATCTCCAAGATCATTGAGTCCAGCCTGTGACTGATCACCACTTTGTCAACCAGACCAGAGCATTCATAACTCCTTAGTTACAAAAGCAGACAGGTCTACACCCAGCTGTAAAATAAAACATCCAAAAGAATGATGGAGGGAAACAGCACATTAAAGAATTACAGGATTTTATTGCAGCAATGTGGCATCTGAGGTGAGGTCCTGCTTGTGCAGGAGGTACACAGAGTGGAGCATGAGGAGGATAAAAACAGAATGAGGAGATAGGAGCAGCCTTGTTCCTCAGGGAAAATGCTGCCCTGAAAAATGTAGGAAGTGAACTGCAGCAGTGCTGGTTGGGATCATGGAATTTGCTGTTACAGAGCTCCATTGCTTGTTTTCCTCAGCTTCTCTGAATCTAATTGGGAAAGGAGCTTCACACTAGTTTTTGACAGAATACTGTGTTGGGCTAAGAATGTGGAGGTGAATGTGAGGGAGTGCTAAAAGAACTTAGAAATAGCCCAGTCTCCTCAGCAAAGGAGCATTTGCAACCTGAAAGTTTTGTGGCCCTGGAGGAGCTTGGGGTGGGAGCAGTGGAAGGGGAAGTTTTGGGTCTGGACTCTGCACCTCAGAGCCATCATAAGGGCCAGGAAGAGACTGGTACTCAGCTGCTGCCCCCCGTGAGTGTGAGCCCAGCTGAGAATTATGGACTGAACTGGTCTCCAGACTCTGTCCCTGAACTGGTCTCCAGACTGTCCCCAGTCAGTGCAGCTGCAGCTGGAACACATGTGAGGTGAAGGCTGGGATGCAGAGCAAGCTTGGTCAGCAGCAGGGAAAGGGAGCACAGAGGAAGCTGCTGTGGCTGGGAAGGTTTCTCAGGAGATGATTCCTCACCCAAGGGGACCATTGTGCTGGGGGAAGAAAAGGTTCCTGTGGTAAATACGAGCCAGGACAGCTGAGCCCTTTTATCTCTTTCACTAAGAACTCTCTTTTGCCTGACAGCATGAGGTGGCTGCCAGAACAGAGATTTCTGTGTGAAAAAAGCTGGGGAAAGGACTTTCATCTTGAGCAAGAAAGAGCTTTTATGTCTCATCAGAAAGAGCCAGGGGCCTAGGGAGTCCCAGCACAGCAGGAGGATGCTCTGGCCAGCACAGGTTGCTGGGACACAGTGGGGCTCAGCCCTGTAACACCCCAGTGGGGCTGTTCCTGCCTCTCATTATTCCTGGCTCTGTGCTCCCATTCATCAAAGGTTTTCCTGACTGCTTTCTGCAATTGCACACCTCGTTTTTTTAACCTTACAGGGTTACACAGAGCTTCAAGCAGTTTGGCCTGGAAAACTTCTAGGGATGGAGGATGCACAGCCTCACTGGGCAATCTGTTTTATTACTTAACTGTCCTAATAGGGAAAAAGTTTTTCCTTTGGCACATAATAACCTGTACTTCCCTGCCCCGATTAAAGGCACAGGTCAACATGGATAAGACTTCTGGCATTGCAGAAAGGTCATCTCTGTTGTTGTCATCGAGCTGTGTAATAATAAATTCCATCTCTCAACTGTAATTTCAGATTTTCAGATTAGCAGAAGTCTTATGATCCACCTCTTTCCTGGTATGCTGGAAACACTGCTAAAAATAGAGTAAGTAGAAAAGCTACCTGAAATGGGCTGAGCCTAAACAGTGGTAAAAACTAATTTACAGTGAATGTCAGTTCTGGCTTGTTTCCAAAGGAATGTTTTGGGACGACTTGCTGTATACTGGAAATTGTTTGGTAAGGATTCGTTGGTGAACAGATGAATCAAAGTGACATTTCCATTACCAACAGGAGACCTGTCTGTGGCCAGAATTCATGGGGAAGGATGTGGGATGATAGTATGACTTTTCATTATGTTTAATATTGTCAGAGAAATTAAATAGCCACTATTATTCATCTCTCTGGGATAGTAACGTACCTGAATATTAACACAAAATAGAAGATCTGATCAAAACCCTCTGACCCAGCAAGACACTGATGTGTGTTTTAATCACTCTCTTTGGGCCACTCAGATAATTCACTCTTCATAATAAATCAGCAAGAAGCTACATCTGCATTTCTCAGGGCAGTGCTTGGGAGGATCAGAGTTCTGTCCTTGTGTGTTCATCTGAAGCCCTTTGGGATGCCCCAGTGTCACTCTTGTTCCCAGGGGAGCAGCACTAAGGCCCTCAGGATATCTGCACGTTTGTTACCTGCCTGTGAGTTGGGAATAAGTGCCCAGAGATGATTTATAGGGCACTTGTTTCCCTGCCAGATTCTGAGGGGAGAAGTCCATGGGGGAGGGCTCCAGCTCAGAGTGGAAAAGTAACCACTTACAGAAATGGATGGATAGGAGAAATGGAAAAGGGTCTCGGGAGGCACTTTCACCTTGGAAAACAAAGATTGTAGGTTTATTGTGAAAATAGCTGAAGTCAGATTGAAATGGAGTGTGCCAGAGGCACTGGGTATATAAATGTATAGAGAGCACATCATGAGGAGCAGACATTCAGGACTAATGGAGAAGGCATTACTGGTAATTAATGGTGCTGCCCAAACCCTTGTGACTTGCAATTCAGCACAGATGATGCCTGTAATTGATATAAAGGTGCAGACAGTTGCCTAAAACTTGCTGTGCTGTATTTTAAGTCATAAAACAGAAGAGCTGGCAGACTTGTTTTGCATAAGGCATTTGCATTATGCAGGGATATTATTATTAACAGTACAAAGGGGTAACCCTTGAGGTCATAAAATGCATGGTTCAATGAGTGACTTTGACTGCAATTATGCATTAGAGATATTAATGAGAAGGCTGACAAATGAATTGGTGATGCATGTAGATCTAACCACAGCAAAGAGCCCTCCAGACCAGTGCTACAAAAAGTTTGCCATTTATCTTTTTTATCCACTGATGCAGATATAAATTTAAGTTCTTTTTTCTTTCTAAAAAGTTGTTGGTTTTGATTTTAGAAGTTTGTTTTTATTGCAATTGTTTAGCTTTTGGAGCACAGAGTTTATTATTAATTTTTTTTTTCTGGAATGCTGTCTGATCAGAGGGGTTGGACAAGCTGACCTCCAGAGGTTCTTTCCAGCTGAAATTATTCAGTGAATTCATGAGCAGTATGCATCAGGACCCTCTGTTTAACACAACTTATCTGCTGTAGAATCTGTTCTGCCAACTAGAGCCATCGAGCCACGGCAGGGGGGATATTAATAGATTGCTTATTTAATGCAATCAATCAGTGCAAACTACAGATTGCCCGAGGCTGGAAAAAGTATTGTCCTCACATTTCTGACCAGACATCTGCTCTGGGAGATGACACAAGGGAAGGCAGCCTGTGCCACGGCTCTGAGGCCCCCAGGACACAGGCAGGATGAATGCCCAGCAGCCAGCATGTCCTTTGAATGAGTGTGATATTAATGACTCTCAATCCAGGCATGGCTGGAAAATAGCAAATGTAATGCCTGTAGTTAAGAGAGAAAAGGAAAGAAAGTAATTTGGTCGGGTATTGGGTCTTCGAGCTCAAGAATATGTGTTCAAGGGGAAAAAAAATAGTTTAATGAAGAGTAGACAGAATGGGACATGGATTTAAAGGCTAATTTTTTGCTGTATGTCTGATTGCCTGCCCTGCCTGCCTCCATACAAGTGGAAGTGATAACATTTTGGAGAGAAGGCTTATTTATGCTGAGGGGCCATGCAGGAGGGGTTGGAATCAGTGGGAATTGTCCAAGAAGAACAATGGCTGAATCTCTTTAACTGTTACAGTAATGGGGCTGTGTAATTGCTTTTCTGTCTGAATACCATGCAGCAAGACCTGGAGCCTTAAGACAGAGCAAGCTTGTAACAAGGCACATTCTGGCAAGCACAGGATGTTAAAAATCAACGCCAAAAAAATTGCTTTCAGGCCTGTATATTTAAGACACTGCTGTCTTAGTTTGGTTGTGCTGACTCAGTTCTGTGCTCTGCAGGGAGAAGGGCCCTTCCTGCAGGTGTGGGCGGCCAGCCCTCACCCTCCTGTTGTGTTAGGAGTGGGTGAATACAGAAAAAATAGACTGGACACAGAAAAACTCTGGGATTGTGGGCAGACAGCTGTGCTTCTCTCCCCAGCAAAGCTGCAAGAAAAGCTGAGACTTGGGGAAGGGTGAAAGGACTTGGTAATGCACAATAACAAGAGGAAAATGAGTAGAAAATCAGTGGATTTTTCTACCTGTCTAAAAATCAGGGGAGGCGCCTCAAGTACAAGGAAATGGTCACAAAAGATAATGCAGTAACTGAAGGCTGAGACATCTTCACAGAGCAGAGCTGCCTTCAAGATACAAATGCAGCAGAGAGAAAGGAGGAATTGAGGAGTCTGTAAAGGACAGGTGGAATGGATTTGTCCTGCTGCTTTCCCCCCTTCCCTCGCAGCTGAGCACTTGGGCTGCTGTGGCTGGCAAGGCTCTGGCACAGACTGCGGGGCTCAGAAGGTGCAGATGCCTGTGATAATGGAGAGAAGCTCTGACAAGACTGACCAGCTCCAGCTGGATGCAAATAACCTGGAAATTCCACTGGATTAGCTAAATCTAAGGCTATCTGGGTAAAAGACCTGGTGCACATCTCCAGAGTGTGGATGGAGGTGATTCACAGCACAACTGTCCCTGTAGAAAAAGACACTGAAACCTGAAAGGGACCCAGAACTGACACTATTAGACAGAACCAGCCCTGATGATGTTAGGTTAATAAAAATAATTCATAGACTTTTGCTGGATCTGAAGCATGAGGAGAATGAGGCTGAGAGAGAAAATCTGAGCGTGTCTGGCTTCATGAACATGAGAAAACACAGAGCCTAGTCTCAGTAACAAATGTATTAAGATTTTACAGGCAGGGAGGGCAGGCAATGCAACATATAAAGATTGATTTTGCTAAATGTGTTTTTGTCAGTTCAGTGTCCACTGGAGGTTATGGAAAGCTCCAAAGAGAGACCTCAGAGAGAGCTGGGGGTCTGGTCTCCACAGAAAAATGAGTGTGGAGCAGTGCCTGTGGATGTTCTGTGGGAGGAGGATCAGCCCAGTCCCATCCAAAGGGACAGGTTTTCATACAAGAAAGAGCCATGAAAGCAGAACAGGATGCAGGGAGTGTTTGTGTCAGTCAGACACCCCTTCCACAGTGCACAGAGCCTTCCACTGGATTTGTGATGGTCCACCCTGGGGGATTTGCTCTGAGGGGACTCTGCATCTCCAGTGACTCCGATCATCCTACACACCCCTGAGCACACCTGTGGAGGGAGCTGGCTTTTCGCAGTCCCTTTGGGCGCTGTCACTGTCCCAAGGGCACACACTGTGCACAACCCTGTTTTCCCTGGAGGTACCTGGAGGTGCCAGCTGTGGATCTTGGATGCAGTGTAGCACAGAGAGGCTGCGTGGGCAGTGCTGTGCCTGTGTCTGCACAAGAGCTTGGAAGTGAAAAAATTGCTAACAGGGAGCTTAAACCAATGTCTTTGGGAGTGCAGCAGAGACCATCCTGCTGAAAGGCAGGTGGGAGCTCTGTCACCTGAGTCAGTGTCCCCATGGAGATGTGCCCAGCAGGTTCAGAGAGTGGCTATGGCCCCCTCCCATCACCCAAGGTGTCACTGGGAATGATCTGCTTTCAATGTTTTTGTAATTTTGATTTTTTATCCTCCCTGTTATTTTTGGAATAAGCTTTAGAAGTGGATTTTAGCCCAGCAGAGGTGAGGGGGGGCTGAACTCTCAGGTTACCTCTTGCCCTCTTCTGGAGGGCCTGCAGGAGCAGCAGGATGGACACATTCTGGGGTTTGATGTGTTTGTCACACTGAGATCAGGGAAATGACTCTTTCCAAGAAGTGTCACTGACTCTGAGAGGGACTGGTGGCCCAGGGGGCAGGGGAGTGTGGCTGCCACTGCCACTGAGTGGCATGGCACAAGGACATCCCTCCAGCCCTCCACTGTCACCTTCACAGAGCAGGCTGCAAGGCCAGGCCTGTGGGCAGAACCTGGAGGACAAACTGTTCATCCATGGCATGTTGCTGCTTCCCAGATGGGGAGGAAGGAGTTCCAGGGACATTTTTCTGTCTGTTCTCCACGAGCAGCAGCCTCCTTCCCTTGGGACAGGCTCCATAGCAGGGCTCACCTTGAGGAGCCCTTGGAAGGGCCCACAACGTTTCAGCTGGGTTAACACATCTGAGCTGGTCAGCCTCAGACTGGGACAGCTGGAGGGCACAGACCTTTCCCTCTCACTGCTGGCTTGGTGATTTAGGAACAGGTGTGTGTACTGTGGCCCTTGTTACCTGAAAGGGGACCTGGCTGGGCTCATCAGAGCAGCTCACCACTGTGCCCTGCGTTTGTGCCCCTGAAACCAAGAATTCAGTTGGGCAGAGGAAGGTTTGAAATTCCCAGGTCTTATTCCAGTGTGTGTTCAAGTTAGGATGCTGACTGATTGGATGTGCAAAGCATTTTTAGACAAATAAATAAAAAAGAACAGGCACGATTTTCTAACAAGTAATGTCATTTAATGAATGATACACTCTAGAAAATAGAAACTACCCAGATGCTGGTTGGTTGGTCTGTTTGGGGCTGGGAGAAGGCCCTTGCTTGGACGTACAATGCCTTCATGGGATTCTTTTATCAGCATTTGTAGTTGCTGGAAACAAGGAAACGTCCATAGATTGAAAGAGACACCAAAGGAGCAATTGTTTTCTAAAATGTGGGAAGAGTGCAGGATGCCCTCCCACTCTGTGTCACTGGGCAAGTGGCATGAGGGCTCAGAGCTCACCAACACCTTCACAGACAATCCATACCTAAAAGGGACAGACTCAACCCACGGGACCCCCCTCCCTCCCACCTCTCAGTCCTCTAAAGTCACAGCAGACCTCGCACTTTCCACAACACCTGTGGGCTCTGGTGTTACTGCACTGCTTTCTGGGTGCTTTTCTGCATGTGTTATGTCTCTTCCCTCAAGGTCTGGCTGCTAATTCCAGGGAATATGCTTTTCAGAATGTCACAGTAGACCATGTAGAGCTCTGGGTCTATTTTGGGCTTGGGCAGGGAGCGGGAGTTGCAGGCCTGCTCGGTGGCCGAGTGCTGTGGCCAGTAGACATCGCTGAAGAGGGCGGTGAGGATCTTGTGGGCAGCCTTGTAAGGGTCATCCTCAAACTGCACCATGGCCTTGAGCTCCGTCAGGGTGTAGCCGTTGTACCTCTTGCTGTCCTCGGCCAGGGGCTGCACCGTCTCCCCGATGTGTCTCACCTTCCACTTCAGGCATTTCAGGTCTTCCTTTACATCCTCTAGCTCTTTCTCCATGGCTTGGAATTCCTGTGTGGTTACAAATCTCCTGCCAAGGAAAGAAGTGGCAGAGACAGGGTGGAGTTCAGAGGCTCGGAGGAGTTGGATGAGCCCAGCTTGGCTGGGGCTGGAGCAGTGGAGGTTTGGGAGGGACATCCCGGCCGTGTCGCTGAGCACCATCCCCTGCTCTGCTCAGGGTGACAGCAGAGCTCCCAGGGACAGCAGAGCTTCTCTCTGCTGGTACAAGGGAAAGTTGTGCTGCCTCATTTGGAAGGAAAGGAGGCACCTGAAAACTGTGCCCTGCTGGAGGAGCTGAGGTTGATGACCTGGCCCAGGTTTGTCATGAGGTCTGGAGAGCTAAATGGGTATATGGGAACAGGGCATTTTGCTTCCTGGGTAACAGGGTTTAGTGGAAGCACAGGGTGGTTACTGGAAAAGAAACACTGGGAACATCTGAATCATAAAAGATATTTAACTTTTCTTTATGGAGGGCTCTCAACGATTTTATAGCAACATGGGCCATTTGAGGACCTGTGGGGTCTGGATACATACCTCTCATGATCAGGATCTTCCAGATCTGATTCAAACCCCTTTCCTGTATTCTTTAATTCAATTTTAGAATAGCCAGGAGCCTGGGAACTCTCTTCAGGAGTTGCTGTTGCTGGAGGCCTTGTGCTTGTCCTGGTGGGGGTCAGTGTGTGATCTGAAGCTGAAGCTCGTACGTTTTGTGCTGTGTGAGGACAGAAGGTGGAGAAGGAAGCTGCATTGATCCCTGGGCTGACTGGAGAGGAGTCAGAGTATTGCTGTGGCTTGGCTGAGCTGGGTGTTAGATTGAGCCTGAGGCTGGCTGGGCAAGATGCTGCAATAGTCCTTGCTCCGAGTGGGCTGGAACACAATATTGCTAAATTTGTATCTCTTTGCTCAAGTGGTTGAGGGTTTGGTGATTCCCCTGGGGCCAATCTAGTGATGGAGGTGATGTCCAGCGGGGTTTGATCCTGAACCATGGAGATCTGGCTGGTTGGTTCTGATGAAAGTGAAGAGCTGCTTGATGTGTTGCTGGAAGAGCTTGACGTAGCGAATGGGGGTATTTTCTGAGCATTATGGTCACTCCTGTTCCTCTGTGGGCTAGTGACACTTAGAGCTGGGTGTTGAGAAGCCCTAAAGAAAGACAAACACATACTTTTTCCTCTGGACTGGGCTAAAGGCTTATAAGAAAATTTTAGGCCTATTTTGGGACAATTTTAAGCCTGTTTCCCACGACTGCGTTTCCCCACAGGCTGATTTGCGTCTCGTGTCTGTATAAAACTCTCTGCTTCTCATGACCAAGAGCGAAGCATTTGAGGATAAGGCACAAGAATTCAGGACTAGCTCCTCCCTGCTGCCAAGTGAGCACATGTCAGCTATCCTCAGTGTGAGAAGCACTGGGACATCCCTGTTCTCCTTCCCAAAAGCCACACAGCTCTGGGAAAACCAGGGGTTTGGTGCTGGGGAAGGACAGGAAGGGATGAAAGCTACTGGCAGGATGACAGCAAGAACACAAAAACCTGGCTGCAGGTGGCCACAGCACCTCTCCCTGCCCATCCTGCCCAGTGTGAAGACCTGCCTCTCTTCTGTGGGCTCTCATGCTTCAATCTCCTGGCAGCGCTGCCTGGGAACCCAGGGAATTAGAGGATGGCTAAATTTTTCTTAATTTGTCAATCCTGATGGCAAGAGAGGAAGATGTTCCACCCCTGTGGCCTGGAAGTGTCCTGACAGGTAGGGAATGCAGCTAGAAATGCCTTGACCTTGGAGGGGACCACAAGGACAACAACCGTGCAGATCATGGTGCAGGATTTCTAACAGCCAAAGGACACGACAAGCTTCTGTAGTGATGCCAGGGACCAAATGAGTCTTTTTGTGCATCTGGTAAAATCTTGTGGTGGAAGACAGCAGCAAACCCTGGTCTGGATGGGATGTGTGAAATCTGTGTGTGAGCTCCTGTCCTGTCAGCACCAGTGGCCTGGAATGAGCTACACAGTCACTTCTCCTCCTCCCTGCACCTTTCTCAGTGTTGGATGCAATAAACACCAAACATTTAAGGTTTTAAAGAGCATGTCTCACACCTCTGGGCTTCAATAGGGTTAATTTGCTAAATCACAGCTTCATTATCAGGTTTAAATCAAATTTAAAGGTTTTATAATAGAAAATGTAGACAGTTGCAGAGCTACTGCATAAAAGCAGATCCTAAAAGGAATCATAAAATGGGTTATGTAAAGGGCAAGAGAGAGAACAAGCACACGTGTGTCCCAGGGAGCACCTGGAGTGCTTTGCCTCCTTAACCTGGCTGAACTGGACTGGACTGGAAGGCCATGGGCATGAGGAAAAGCCTTTTCACCCTGAGGGTGTTCAAACAGTGGGATAGAGGCCAGGAAAGGTGTTGGGATCTCCATCCTTGGACGTGTTCAAATCTAACTGGACAAAGAATGGAGCAACCTGATCCAGCCTGGGCATTCTGGGAGCCCAGGACTGGCCTGGAGCCATCCGGGGTCCCTGTCTGGGTTCTGTGATTCTGCCTAACTATGAAGATAGTTTACTCCTCCCCTTTCTCCTCTCACTTGTCTTCCCTCTGAGTCACACCTCACCACCCTTCTTTTCCATTGTAGCCTCTGGGCTGTCCCTTTTCCCCCTGCCTGTTGCAGGAGAGTCCCTGGTGAATAAAAAAGGTTTTTCCAGGATAGCCAGAGTTATTTGGCTCAGAGGGATTGCTGCCCCTTCCTTGCATGTCAGGGTCAGTAGCTCAGGGTTTGGACCGTGGGAGACAAGAGACAGCCCCATTTTAAGGCAATTAAAACAAAAATTCATTTTTGCTGTTAAAATTACATATATTTATCCTCAAATATCTCACCATGTAAAACTATCTGAACTGAACTGAGAGCAATCCCTACCTCCATTCTAGGGGGAATAGGATATGCACAGTAAGTGAAGGGATATTTGCGTGCACATACAGTCTGAAAGACTTCATTTCACATGTTTAGCCGTGTGGGACAGGGTTGGCTTTTGGGGAGGGTGGTTTGGGGAGTTTTTTGCACAAATCCAGGATTAGCTGTAGGAGATGAAGCATTTATTGAAAGATGCAATTTAAAAGAGTGACAGAAAGCACGTTTCATAACTAATCGCACTGAAATTTATATAAGAAACCTTTCAATTCACCTGTGCACTGGAGGAAACAAAAAATGTATTATAAACTGTCAGCTTATTTTGCTTCCCTTTTCCACCCTTTAGTTTTCACGGGCTCCACACAGGACTGCATTTACTTTTATCATCCTCCTCATCTCGGAAGCAGAAAAACTGGTAGCTCAAGAAGCAATGTTAAAGCAAAAATGTCAGTCTGGATGTTAGCAGAGGTAAATGAGGACAGAACTGAGACCTTTAGCTTTGGAATTTCCTAGTGGACTAGGCTTTGCCTGAAGACAGGAACGAGATTCCCACTGCTGTCAGTGCAGCAAGGCTGGATCTTCGACCCGTAACCATGGTGCTTTATCAGAGGGGATTTTTCCCCACCTGCTTTTTAATGTGGTGAATCACTACGAACGGAATAAATTACAGGAAGAATTGCAAGACCTGGAGTTGGAATCAGTGCTGACATGAAACAGGCAGCTGATTGCAGCTGTCAGGTACCTCCACAAGGAGAAACCTTGGCTCAACTTTGAGCGACACTTCAAATGCGTCAAGCCCTTGTTGTCTGCCGCCTCCCAGCCTGTGCTGCTCAGCATATAAAGCATGTTCCCCGTTGTCACAGTGACCTTGGCTGCCGTCTGTGCCTTGCCCTCTCCAGCTGAGCTGGTGCTACAGACTTTTTTGGAGACATTTGAAAGTTGCCTGCACATCCAGCACCACTTGGCTTCCATGGTGCTCACGACCGAGGGAAACAAAAACTCAGTGGATATTCTTTTTTTTTTTTAATGAATCGTTTCCACCGTGTTTTAAACCTAGAATTCTTCTGATGAACTTGTCTGAATAGAAAAAAATTACACCATCCTTTACAGAGTGAAGCACTGAGGGATTGGTTGCATAAATCTCACTGTAGACAGCCAGGGTGGGAGGATGGTAAAAGAGCTGTGGGATGGACCCAGGGGAAATGCTTACAGGGTGATGACATGAGAATAAAACTATTTTTTTCAAGGCCTCCTCTTTGTCAGGTGACCCCTCTGAAATGCCCACGCTGCCAAAACAGTGACATATTATTTCTTTAACGCTGAATTAATTTTGAATAATCTTGCAGTTTTCTACAAGAGAAGCTGGTGTCCTGAACTCTGGGTTTATCTGCCTCAAATAACACCAAGGCTTTCAGTCACAGACAGTAAGAATTTGTTGTTTCCTGCTCAGCTTTTCCTCTCCTGTGCTATTTATCTCTTCTTTGGCTCTGCCACCACACCTGTCTCTCCTTGTCCTTTGTGATATTTCTCCTGCCTCTCTCTTGCCCGTTTGACATTCACCATCTGCACCTCTCCCACCTGCCCCATGGGATCCAGGCTCCTCATATTAATGCCTGAGAGATTATTAATGGTGAGAGAACTCTGGAGGAAAGGGTGGAAGTGTCCTGGACATACAGATGTCTGAAGTCAGGGACTGTTGCTGGCTGGAGCCTAATAACAGTAAGCATTTCTTGCTAATAAATAACTGCAACAACAACAAAAATATCCTGATGTGAAACTTCTCCTTCTGTGTTTTTGTGCGGTGGCTATACACAGCTGGAGCATTGAGATCTCCCAGTCCTGCACTTCTGAAAGATAAAGTTGAGACCTCCAAGGTCAAAAATGACAGCAACTAGACTTAAAAGAGTCTGGAAATGCTAAATTTTGCATGTCCAGGGGTATCAGATGTGTAGGGACCAGCGCCATATGTTTGCACAGGAAGGCAGCTTGGGGAGAGCAGAGGATGCCAAGTTATAGTTAGAGCTCCCTGGTGTTGTTCTCAGCTCAGGTATGTTTAAACCCTGCTAAAGGAGTTTAAAGAAAATAAAATAATTTTCTTTGTAACCCTGTTAAAAGAAAATTATAGTTCAATGATGGACATTAAATGGTTTAATATAGAATTATCAAGACTGAATAACTGCATTGTCCTGACTGAAACTCCTCTGGCTTCAAGCTTCTGATGGAGTTTCTAATTTAAGGCCACTTCTCAAAGCGTAGAGCTCAGTCTTGCCAACAGAGGAACCTGATATCCTGCCCTGGCATAAAGCCCTTTGTGCTACCTGTGCTCCCACAGTGCTGTTGGGCTGCTCAAAAACCTTTAACATTCTCTCTTCCAAAATCACCTGGCCAGGTAGTGTTTGTCTTCCACAATTGCTCAGCTTTGTTATCCTCTTTACAGCTTTTGCTCTTTCACTCCTCAGGGACACTCCCCCAAATCCTTTCCTCTCAACAAGGACAGATGCCCTGATTTGTCTTCGTGGGGGGACAGAAGGATTTTCACGATGCCTGAGGATGAGCCAGTATTCCTTATCTGCAGCTTGGTTCAGACTGGAACCTCCTCAGAGCGCTCCTGGGTGAGGGCAGGTCCTTCAGGGAACGAGGTGCTGGCTGAGGAGAGCAGCAGGAGCAGCTCCAGTGGTGCTTCCTGGTGTCTTGCTGGCAATTCCTCTGCTGGTGGCACGTGGCTGCTGGGCTGGTCTGTTCCAGGTGATGTGTCCCCTTCTCCCACACCACCCGTGGGGCCAGTGTGACCTTGGTGGCTGCTCTGCCTTTAGCCAGGCCCTTCTCACGCTGTTCTCTTGCCAGTCTCAGTCCTCTGCTGGCCACAAGCCCCTGGAATGGGGAATGTGACAAGGGCTGGGAGTGTGGGACCCTGGAACCAGCACCAAGGAGGATCCTGGGGTGCAGCCCAGGCCAGTTATGGCTTGGACTTGCTTGAGGAAGAAGAGGTTCATCATCTGAGTGTTGCAAGGCTTTGTGCCATCCCAAGCAGCAGTAACTAATGGTTTTTCCTGCCTAATAAGCATGGATAATGAGCATTTTGCAGCTTCTATTGGATTTGTAAGTAAACTGTGAACTGGGAGCACGACTTCACTCCTGTCACTTCATTAATATTGATCTTATTTCATTACACAAGGTAATGGATGTGAGGCTGAGCCTGATGGAATATTGAGGGATGGCCACTGCTCTTTAACCTGACTCTGGGCTTCTCCTTTGGGGTTTGCTTTCCTAGTGCTGTCAGCACTCTATGGGGTGAGCTCTGGGTCCTTTAAAGTGGAAACACTTGGGACAGGGCTGGCCACAGGACCAGCAGAGCCCATTCCTTGGAACACCTATTGTCAAGACTTGTTACTGGTTCTTTGAAACAAAGACCTCTGGATAGGCTTCAATAATAAATAAGCACATTTGAGCACCTGCCAGGAGCTTGGCAGGTGAGGAACTTTCTCAGGAAACATGACCCAGATCAATTTTGTACCAATAGACATTTTCAGGCCTGTGAGAATGAAGGACATGGGTCTGCCTGTGGAAAGGTCCATGACTGACATGACATTTTCAAGGAGCAGGAGTTACCAAGTGAGCTGATGACAAACTGAGCTGGAGAGCAGTGCCAGCACTGTCATGCCTATGGGGACACCACCTGCAGTGACATGGGACTGGAGAGCTGTTCCAGCAGGTCTGAGGAGGGAGCAGGACCCTCAGGGGTTGGGGTTACAGACACCAAGCTTCCATGAGTATGTGGCTGAGATGTGCATCTCAGCAAGACAGAGTTAGCAAAATGCCATGAGGTTTCCAAATTTTAACAGCGCAGAGCCAGCAAGTCACTCTCCCAAGGCTCCCTCCTGCTGAATGAAGGATCACTTGCTTTCTTTCCAAGGAAATAGATGCATGAAACTGCACACATCTTTCCTGGAGAGTAAAGAAAAAGTATAGTATTCAGAGCAGAGCAGGAGCCATGCTCTGACATTGCTCTGTACATTGAACCACTGATTCCCATAGCTTAAAGCAAGAGCTTTTGCAAACACTGAATTAAAGCACAGCAATTTCCAGAGAAAGTGCAAGAAATGGCATTAATTATACTAACGTTATTGTCTACCAAAGCTGCTTTCAATCATTTTATATTCAATAGCATGCATCATCATGAATTGGTGATAAATATAGATGAAAAAAGGTAGTGATAATGAAAGTTATACAGGTGTAAATTAGAGCATATTTTTAAACTACTATGAAGTCACAGCTTCTTGAGATAACACAAAATTATAGGATATGTGCATATCCTAAATTGAATGCTGGAGAAGTCTGTACTGTTCTTATGCTGGTTGGTTATCTCTTGGGCA
Source organism: Thryothorus ludovicianus (assembly GCA_013397245.1). Classification (NCBI taxonomy): domain Eukaryota; kingdom Metazoa; phylum Chordata; class Aves; order Passeriformes; family Certhiidae; genus Thryothorus; species Thryothorus ludovicianus. Next base: position 160,001 of record VZTB01012893.1, on the reverse strand, counting down.
ATGCTGTCTGGGAAAGCAACAAACCTCTATTCCCAAAGCTTCCTACACCAAAGCTCATTCTGGGCCCCGGGGAGCCAGCGTGGGGACAGTACAAGCCATTGTGTGCCCGACACACTCAGCCATGGTCACTTACTATTTGGGGAGCAGCTATGGAGGCACTGTAACCTCAGGTCCCCAGCCTCAGCCCTCTCCTCCTCAGTCCTGGAAAAGAGAATATAGAAGTAGCACCTTTAACAGAAACAAAGGCTGCTCCCAAAAGTACCCAAAATGGAAGGGTCAAAACCAACAAGAGTCCAACGTACCTGGGCTCCTCCATCTATAGCCAGGCCCACCATGGAGATCCTGATGGGCTCAGGGAGGCCTTGATTCCCCTGGCTTTGCCCCTCTTGGGGAAAGCTCATGTAAAGAGGCCATGGGGAATAGGAATGAGGGGCTCAGGGCTGCATCTCCCCACTCTTCCCCTCTTGAGGATGGATCTAAGCACTGGGGCCCAGCAGCATTGTACAGTATGTGTGTGCTGGAAGTGGGGATGCTGCTGCTGCTGCTGCACCATTTTAGTGCCAGTCTGTGGGATTTCCAGAAAGAGCAGCTCTGTGGATAAAGCCTCCTGTGTTGCAGAATAAAGTACAGAACAAATCCGAGGCAGGAGGTTGCACTGATGAAAGGGGAATAGGAAGATTGGAAATATTGATGTCTGTGTGAAGAGCTACTGACTCTGCCAATGGGAGGTACATCAGGCCAGTAACTGAAACCCTGTTCAGATGCCTGGGTGACCAAGGAGAAAACCAGAGCAAAAGGTTGGCATGTCTTTGGAAGGCATTGGTATGATCTGCACATCTGACACGAGCACAATGGACTTAGAGGAAGAAAGCTGCGAGTATGATACATTACAAAAATGTGCAAAAAGGGGAAAAATAGCATGTGAATGATGATTTGAAAAGTTCTGGTTCTNCCCAAGCAGCAGTAACTAATGGTTTTTCCTGCCTAATAAGCATGGATAATGAGCATTTTGCAGCTTCTATTGGATTTGTAAGTAAACTGTGAACTGGGAGCACGACTTCACTCCTGTCACTTCATTAATATTGATCTTATTTCATTACAGAAGGTAATGGATGTGAGGCTGAGCCTGATGGAATATTGAGGGATGGCCACTGCTCTTTAACCTGACTCTGGGCTTCTCCTTTGGGGTTTGCTTTCCTAGTGCTGTCAGCACTCTATGGGGTGAGCTCTGGGTCCTTTAAAGTGGAAACACTTGGGACAGGGCTGGCCACAGGACCAGCAGAGCCCATTCCTTGGAACACCTATTGTCAAGACTTGTTACTGGTTCTTTGAAACAAAGACCTCTGGATAGGCTTCAATAATAAATAAGCACATTTGAGCACCTGCCAGGAGCTTGGCAGGTGAGGAACTTTCTCAGGAAACATGACCCAGATCAATTTTGTACCAATAGACATTTTCAGGCCTGTGAGAATGAAGGACATGGGTCTGCCTGTGGAAAGGTCCATGACTGACATGACATTTTCAAGGAGCAGGAGTTACCAAGTGAGCTGATGACAAACTGAGCTGGAGAGCAGTGCCAGCACTGTCATGCCTATGGGGACACCACCTGCAGTGACATGGGACTGGAGAGCTGTTCCAGCAGGTCTGAGGAGGGAGCAGGACCCTCAGGGGTTGGGGTTACAGACACCAAGCTTCCATGAGTATGTGGCTGAGATGTGCATCTCAGCAAGACAGAGTTAGCAAAATGCCATGAGGTTTCCAAATTTTAACAGCGCAGAGCCAGCAAGTCACTCTCCCAAGGCTCCCTCCTGCTGAATGAAGGATCACTTGCTTTCTTTCCAAGGAAATAGATGCATGAAACTGCACACATCTTTCCTGGAGAGTAAAGAAAAAGTATAGTATTCAGAGCAGAGCAGGAGCCATGCTCTGACATTGCTCTGTACATTGAACCACTGATTCCCATAGCTTAAAGCAAGAGCTTTTGCAAACACTGAATTAAAGCACAGCAATTTCCAGAGAAAGTGCAAGAAATGGCATTAATTATACTAACGTTATTGTCTACCAAAGCTGCTTTCAATCATTTTATATTCAATAGCATGCATCATCATGAATTGGTGATAAATATAGATGAAAAAAGGTAGTGATAATGAAAGTTATACAGGTGTAAATTAGAGCATATTTTTAAACTACTATGAAGTCACAGCTTCTTGAGATAACACAAAATTATAGGATATGTGCATATCCTAAATTGAATGCTGGAGAAGTCTGTACTGTTCTTATGCTGGTTGGTTATCTCTTGGGCAATGCTGTCTGGGAAAGCAACAAACCTCTATTCCCAAAGCTTCCTACACCAAAGCTCATTCTGGGCCCCGGGGAGCCAGCGTGGGGACAGTACAAGCCATTGTGTGCCCGACACACTCAGCCATGGTCACTTACTATTTGGGGAGCAGCTATGGAGGCACTGTAACCTCAGGTCCCCAGCCTCAGCCCTCTCCTCCTCAGTCCTGGAAAAGAGAATATAGAAGTAGCACCTTTAACAGAAACAAAGGCTGCTCCCAAAAGTACCCAAAATGGAAGGGTCAAAACCAACAAGAGTCCAACGTACCTGGGCTCCTCCATCTATAGCCAGGCCCACCATGGAGATCCTGATGGGCTCAGGGAGGCCTTGATTCCCCTGGCTTTGCCCCTCTTGGGGAAAGCTCATGTAAAGAGGCCATGGGGAATAGGAATGAGGGGCTCAGGGCTGCATCTCCCCACTCTTCCCCTCTTGAGGATGGATCTAAGCACTGGGGCCCAGCAGCATTGTACAGTATGTGTGTGCTGGAAGTGGGGATGCTGCTGCTGCTGCTGCACCATTTTAGTGCCAGTCTGTGGGATTTCCAGAAAGAGCAGCTCTGTGGATAAAGCCTCCTGTGTTGCAGAATAAAGTACAGAACAAATCCGAGGCAGGAGGTTGCGCTGATGAAAGGGGAATAGGAAGATTGGAAATATTGATGTCTGTGTGAAGAGCTACTGACTCTGCCAATGGGAGGTACATCAGGCCAGTAACTGAAACCCTGTTCAGATGCCTGGGTGACCAAGGAGAAAACCAGAGCAAAAGGTTGGCATGTCTTTGGAAGGCATTGGTATGATCTGCACATCTGACACGAGCACAATGGACTTAGAGGAAGAAAGCTGCGAGTATGATACATTACAAAAATGTGCAAAAAGGGGAAAAATAGCATGTGAATGATGATTTGAAAAGTTCTGGTTCTCATAGTGCTGGGAATAGTCCTGATTTATTAGCTCTGCAATAGCTTTGGTCCTGCTATGTCTTTCAAACTGCTCCTAGCACTTAAAACTACATTTTCTGTCCCTGCAGAGACATTTTGTCTGCACTGCTATCAATGGCAGTTTGAACTCAGCTCACTCCAGAATTTCACCAGTAGCATCTGCCTGCTTAGGTTGGTGTTGCAGATCAGAATAAGGGCCCAGTCAGCAAGAAAAATATTGTGAAATCAGCTGCAATGGCACAATGGGTGTTGATGGACAGCTGCAAACACTGTGCTATGGATGGGAGAGCTGGGGGAGGCTGAATCTTCCAGATTTACTTGCTAAATATGTTGGTTTAACAGCCCCTGGTGATATTTGCTTCACAGGGAGCACAAGGCTGGATACCAGAGTGAGACAGGGCTGTGCTGATCTCTTGGGTCCCCTCTCCCACCAGTGCCAGGGTGGGCTAACCCCTCCCTGCAGTGTCCCCAGCTCCAGGGACTCTGCACCCCTGACCAGCCTGGATGCACATCCAAAAACTGCTCTTGTCCTCACTAAAAGAGGCCATGGGTAATTCCAGTTCCCTCACATCACAAACTTTTCATTCCTTGCCTGAGGCAGTGACGAGCTCTCTGTGAGGATCTCACTTGGATTTGATTTCCACCCTTTCAGGCCCTGTATCCTTCAGCCTTCAGTCCTCATGAGCCTTCACCCCAAGCCTGGCCATTCCCTGGTCCTCCCTGGAGCTGTTCCTGTCCTTGTCCCTGCAGCTGTGCCCCTTGCCCAGGGGCTCCCTCTGCCCCACCAGCAGTTCCTGCCCCCAGCAGAGCAAAGGAGCAGAGAAGAAAGTTTTCATTCTTTACCTGAAAGCAAAATCTGCCAGAATCCTGGGAGAAGGGAAAGGTGTATTGGGGAGGGTGCATGAAAGGTTTTTTTTAATATATGAAAAAAAGATGGCAAGAAACTGAGAACAAACTAGGGAAAGAAATTGAGTCTGGGTAAGCTGGCTGTGCTGGCCCTTGCCTGGATGGATGTGATGAGGGGGTTGGTGGAGCCAGTTGGTCTAAATGAGCAGAATTCTAGTGAATGCCTCTTAATTATTACACAGCCGTAGGGACAGAGCTGCCAAAACAGCAGGGGAGAGCTAAAGCTGCTAAAACAGCAGCTAGTAAACAGCTGGGCAGGGGAAGAGGAGGTCTGTCACCATTCCTGCAGCTGTTGTCACAGAGATTATCAGTTTTTATGAGAGAGAAAGAAGAATCCCTTTCCCTTTGGCTATTCTGGAGGGATCCTCAGGGCAGGAAGGAAGGAAGCAGGAGGACAGGTAGGGCTCCTCCTCTGCTGGCTGGGGCAAACCACAGAGGAGAGACTGTGCTCATGACCAAGAGTATTCATGTGAAAAAGAGCAGAAAGAGAAACTGGGAGGGATGGAAGAGAGATACTTGTTATGAACTGACACCAAATTAACTAAAAAAAATGAAAATGATGAGCAAAAGTTATAGACAAATACTCATTTCAAAGGAAAACAAGAAAAAAGAAAGAGAAAACACTTGAAGGACAAAGACTGAAAGCTGACTTTGCAGATAATTCTGATAATTTTATAGAACACTTAAAGCATGAATAATATCTCCAAGTCTGTATAATTGACCTGGTTTTCTTAGAGTTACCCTGAAGGCTATTGTACCTATTATATCTGAAGAGCTCTGGTATCTTTTGATTTTATACTGTGAACTACAGAGTCTGTTTTGTCTGCAGGCCTGGATAGGACATAATTATATGTAACACTATGAATCTTTGATTTTTCAGCAGCTGCTTAAATGTTTTTTTCCCAGTGGCAGGAGCAGTGAGATGCTTGGCTGGTGAGAGGCAGAGCCCTGGGGTACAGGGAGGAGGAGGATTTGGAAGTGCTCCTGTGTGACTGACTGAGGGCTGGGTAAGGTGATCCAAACCAGGCTGTGGAGCAGAATTTGGGGTGTACACAGACATTTATGTGGTGTTAAAGGCCTTCCCCAAGTTCTTCAGAGCACAGGCTGCCTGTGGGGTGTGGAAGCTGAAGTTAAGGAGCTGCAGGGCCACAGAGGGCAAAGCTGCTGTGCAGGGGATGGGAGATGCTGGAAGGGGATCAGCACAGCAAACCGTGGGATGTTGGGGCTCATCCCCTGCACCTCCTGCTCTGCTGGGCACAGGAGCACAGCTGTTGAACTGGGAGCTCTCAAGGGACCATTTCAGCTCTTACATCCACATTTCCAGCCCATCTTCTGCTGTTATATGCAGTTGCATGCAGTTAAAATGAAGCACAATGCAATGATATAGCTGAGGAAACACGTGCAAGATCAGCAGCATTTTCCTGTCAGTACTTTTTGTAAAGCAAATTTCTTCCCTGGGAGCAGAGGCCTGTAGGATAATATTCCAACAAAAAAAGTTTTATCATGCGAGATGGGGCTGACACATTCCTTCTCTGAGTCCCACATGATAAATGGAGATGTTGGGAATGATGATAAAGCTTCAGTTTTCAGCAGGCATACAGGAACATGCCTGTTGCACAGGGTGTGTCCAGCACAGAGGTTGGATGTGTGCTCCAGGGGATGCTGGCTCTGCACTGAGGCAAAGGAACAGGCAAAAAGGGTGAGGATATGTGCAAAGTAACTGGAAGGAAGAAAGGCTGGAGGGTTTTATTCATGAGGCATGAAAAGGAACATGGAGGTGGAGGAGTAGGAGGAAATGTGAAGTATCCCTGGGTATGTGCACAGGAAGGAAAGAGGATTAATTTTATTTTCTATTTGTGCAAAGGCAGATGGAAGCTCGGGAAAGTTGTGTGGGACTGAGGACACCCACAGTGTGCAGCAACAGGGTGTTGCTAATGGACAGTCCCTGGACCCCTGCAGTTAGAGCATTCCCAGGGCACAGCAGTGAAGCTGAGCATGAAAATGATCACTTTAAAAATTAAAAAATTTGTATATTGCTGCACAGCTCTAAATCTCCAGAATGATCCCATGGTAACACTGTCTCTGGGCTTCCTATTATGTATTCAGATACAACAATTAAAATAATGTGATATAAAAAAAGAAAGTCATAATCATGAAGTTAGGGAACACCACATGCTTGAGCTGAGTGTGCGAAGTGTGTGTGGAAGGGCTGGGGGGAGGTGACCGAGGAGGGATTGTTGGGGGTGGAATTGTGTCATGTTGTGAGGACAAGAGGAGCCCAAAACAAACCCACAATGCCCATGTGAGAGAAAGAGATCCCTTTCCTCTGGGCCATTAATGTATTTTGTTATTTACTGTTCCAGAAAGGGCAGTCGTGGTACTTCAACAAGTTTCCTTAGCATTTCCCAGTCTAACTCAAGATACTGTCCCTTATAATTCTCCTGGGCTCTTATCTGCAATTCTCACTTCAATAATTTGTCTGGTTTCCCTCTCTGAGTGCTGATTTACCCTGAGGCACACACTGACCCCTGTCTCTTCACTGTGTCTGGGCTTTCTTTTCTCCCACAGAGAATTTTTTAGAATTCACTGTCATGTCCAAATGCAAAATTAGGAAAATCATGGTTTGCCTCATTCCTCTTTTCCTTCCAGACTGTCTGAAAGGTAGAGTGGAAACTTGGACATTAGCAGGGGGATAACTGCAACAACAGAATAACAAACAAAATAACCAAGGAAAAGCACTAATCATGGAATCTCTCTAGTTCTGCCCTCTCAGGAGAGCTCCTCACTCTGCTGCTGAAATACTGATCATTCCAAACCTTCTGCCCCCTCAGAGCTTCACAACCACTCCCTTCCACCATGGAGAAACTGCCCCACTGCTCTGACAAACAGCAATGCATCCTGCTTATATTTTCTGCCCCCAAAATATCTTCATATCCCTTCAGGCCATAGACCTTTGGTGAGGATTTTCTGAACTTCTCAGCTCTTTGTCCTGTGAAGATCCATCACCCTGTGGAGCCCATCCCTGCTGTACGAGCCCAGGATCTGTGTGTTCTTCACAATACACAGCTTTAAACAAAGCCTGAACTTTCCCACCAAAGAATGAGGGCAGGAGGCTCCTGGAGCAGGCACAGGGGCCAGCTGCTGGGCAGAGTGACAGAACATCTCTGGGACCCACCAGGACTCCAGTCCACCGTGGCAGGGTGGTGGCACTGTGTGAGTGGCACCTGTGGGTGTTTTGCTGTGTTTGTGTGGGTTTGCTCCAGAGGATGGGTCATGTAAAGCAGCCAGGGATGGATTGTGGGCATGTGACTGTGGGAGATGGCAGTTCCAAAGTGGTCTAGTGGTGGCTGGAAAATGCCTCAGCAGCTTTGGGATTATTGGGAGGTGCCTGTTGTGTGTGCTGAGAAAGGATGGGTGTCACATTTGGTACACCCCCACAATTTTACCCTTCTAGAGAGGGAAAATCAGCTTACATTGGCAGCACAGCTTTTTGTGAATTGGGTGCATATTGTAAAGGTTTTAATGAGTATAGGAGACATGACAAAATTTAAGAAAAACCAAATCAAAGAGGACCTTTTGCATTTCACACACGCCTTTTCCAGGTGTCTCAGAGACTTCACCCACGAGTGCTGAATGGGTGAGAGCCTGGGTTTTCTGAAAGCAGCAGAGAACATGGAAACCTCCCCTGATTGAGTGACTGACTGCACTGACCTTTCTCTGAAGTACTTGATGGCTTCCTGGTCTAGGAAGTTCTGCTCTTCTCGAAAGCCCTGCTCAAAGATTTTGCGCTTGTGTCTGAACTCAATGACAGTCTTAGTGTAAGAGTTGAGGGTGGTGACGGAGGCAGCCATGCAGCAGGTGAAGGAGCCCCACGCCAGACTGTGGAGAGAGAAAGCAGCAGACACAGCTGGGTTAGCACAGCAGCTCATGTCACACCTCTGACACAGACACACAGGCTGGGCCCAGGCAGGGAAGGTGGAGGGGACAAACCCATTCTGCTCACCTTACCTCGGAAGATCTGTGGCTCATGCTCAGGCAGGCAGGAGGCTGGGCTGGGGCTGGGCACTGCCTTCATCCCAGGGAGAACCCTGGGCAAAGGTGAACACTGACACCAGGCCAAACACCTCCCGATTTCCCTCTGAAATGTCTCAGAGTCCTGCAGACAAGTGCTAAAATCCATGCACTCCTGGCAGGAGCAATGCCCCAGAGAGTTTTTTGGAGCAGTTTTCCAGCACCTATGGGACACTGGCTGCACAATGCCACTGCGGGGATGGTTTCTAATCTGGTTTCTAATCTGGTTTCTAATCTGCCTTCATCAGACTACTGTACTTCCTTCTTTCCTGGTTCATGGACACCTCTGGCATTCCTGGCTTGTGTCTGGTCTCTGAAAGCCTGACCAGAATAGAAGAGAACACTTCCATTTTGTGGAGTCACCAACTTGGGGGTCTCCTGACTGGCTCCCCTGGTGTGAAGGCAGTGCTAACCAACCTTGGCCAGTCAGGGCCAGGACCCCTCCAACCAGGAGCACGGGGAGGCAGAGAAGGGAAGAGGAGGAATATAAAAGAGAGGCCAAATGCCACGCTGGAACAGCAGTGAGTGGTATCCTGGGTGTCCTGGCAAGCAGAGCCAGCTGGGAGCTGCTCTGTTCCCTGCTTGTGGACAGGGCTTTCCCCCAGCTTCTTCTGCCCCCCTGACCTCAAGTTCAGATGGGGCTGTTGAGGGACTCATGGCCCCAGGGAGTTGAGATGCTTTTCGAACACGAAATGAGGCTGCAAATAAAGGCCCTGAATTCCTCCTTTTGTCCACAGAGCTTCTCTGCCTTCCAGCTCCCCTTGGCTTCACACTCAGCCCATCAGCTCTGGCTATGTACAGTTCACAGTGGCTGCCTAACTAAGCTGGATTAACTCCATCATCTGTGGTGGTGACACACTTTACCTGCTCCTTTTTGCACTTTTTCTTTGACAAATTGATCTGAATTATGCAGAGCAGAAAGAATCCAGCCCCAGTAGCATTATCTTATAAATAAGCATTGTCAACACAGCCCTCAGCATGAGCTGTTTTCCCATTCTGCAAAGGACCTGCAGACAAGGAACCAGCTTCTCATTTCAAATTAGACAAAACTTGAAAAAGAGCACATATTCATGGACTGAAAAATCTGGGGAAAAAATGGCTCAAGTAAACAGAAATGGCTCATTTCAATGATTTCAAAATTCAGCTTATTACAAGTCCTGCAGGGACTCCTGAGGCAATGAGATGTGTGGAGGCAGCTCTTTCCCTGTCATTTTTGAACCTGTTTGCCAGATGCAATCAAATGAGAAGGAAATGTAGTGACCCCTGGGGTGACAAAGTTCCCTCAAGTTTCCCATGGCTGGGAGGAGAAGTGGGCAGGGAGCTTGTGCTAGGTGTGGGTGCCCAGGCACAGCATCTCCCTGGCCTGGCATGAGTCTGCCTCCCACGTGCAGTGTGGGGAAGAGCTCCAGCAGCTGCAGATATTTCCAGCTGGCCTCCCAAGCAGTATCCAGGAAGAAGCCAGCCAAAACCACATGCTTCACTGTGCCTGGGAGGTGCCTGGGGAATGGCATTTGAGGGAGAATTGCTCTTGGATGTTTCTGATGGTTTCTAATCATGAAATCAGAAGTGCTGAAAGGTTCAGAGAAGGAAATACAGAATGAAGACTCTCAGTGCCTGGCATTTGGGAAATCATAGTAATTAGGCAATTAGGATAGGTGTACTTCAATTTTTATGGACCTTGGTTAAATGCTATTTATTTTGAATTGTAAAGAGTGGTTGTCCCACCTTAGGAGTTACACCTGCCTTAGGTGAAGGCCTCTTTACCAGCAGTGTTGTTAATGCTCCATGCCAGCTGGGACTGAACCCACAGGGCCTCCTGCAGCTGAGCTCAGGGCTGGGCTCCCAGGTTCCTCCATGGCTCAAACAACTCAGGCTTTTTATAGTTATTTTCCTTAGAGAGTCTGAACTTGAACATCTACTGATCCTCAGAGGCACCAAAATTCCCTGCCTGGAGAATCCCCTGGCCCACTCCTGACTCATGCCAGAGCCCAGAACAAGCTCCAGGCTTTGCCAATGGCTTGGGGATGAGGCAGGATAACAGACACCACCCTGAAACATCTGGGCAGACCATAAATAGCGCTTCCTCATTTTGGGGAGGGGTGTTTTTTATCATTCCCTTTGACAGAGGGGAAGTAGAGTCACAGAAAAGTTTGTTTTCCCACTGGCCCTTGGGAAAGGGATGGCAGAGTGGCCCCCAGGACCCTTTGGCTCTGGGACATGGGGACAGCGTTCCCTGGCCCCACTTGCCTGGGCTGTTTCAGTTCTCTGGGCTCTGCCCTGTGGCTGGGTGCTGCAGTGGCACATTTACAGTAAGGAAATAAGGGTGATGGTGAAAACTTCTGGGTCAGGGCTTCTCAAAGCTCATGTTCCAGGACATCACCAGAACCCAGATGGCGCAGAAAATAATTCCTATATAAATTTCCACCAGGCTGGGTGGGCACTTGCAATTAACCCTTCTTAAAGAAGGCATTTGAGTCTGGGTGGTGCCAGGGGGAGTTCTCTGGTCTGTACAACAGTGGTGGCTCAGTGTTAGCTGGAAGGCAGAATCCTTGGTTTTCCTTCTTTTGACCTCCTGCCCTTCCTTTGCCAGGTCTGCCACCCATCACAAGGCATGAGGGACCCTATGGCCTTCCTCAGGCTGCTGAGCACCAGTGCAGGCTGAAAATGCTGCTGCTGCTCAGCCCTGCCCCAGCTAAGCTGGTGTTTGCACCATGCCCACATCCTGCCTGGCTAAGTGTGCTGCCTTGGAAGCATCAGGGAGATGCTAAATGCAAGAAGGAGCTTTGTGACTGCAGTGGCTGGAGAGGAGCTCCCAGGGTGTGTGGAGTGAAGCTGAGGGCTCACCCCAGGAATATGGGCAGAGGGGATGCTGCTCCCATGCATTCTCCTGCTTGTGAGTGTCTCAGGGTGCTCCACAGTGACACTGCATGCAGGGACAGTCCTGGTCCTTAAACCAAAGCCACCGTGCCTTCCCTGGGAGAGCTGAGGGAGAGGCTGCTCTGGGACAGGGCTGGGGGCTGGAGTTCATCCCCCATGGAACACCAGCTCCAGCTCCCTCTGCCATGGGACACCAGCTCCCAGCTCCCTCTGCCATGGGACACCAGCTCCCACCTCCATCTGCCATGGGACACCAGCTCCCAAATTCATCTGCCATGGGACACCAGCTCCCAGCTCCCTCTGCCATGGGACACCAGCTCCCAAACCCATTTCCCATGGAATTCCAGCTCCCAGCTCTATCTCCCATGGGACACCAGCTTTATCTCTCATGGGACAACAGCTCCCAGCTCTATCTGAAATGGGACACAGCTCCCAAACCTGTCTCCCATGGGACACCAGCTTCGTCTCCCATGGGACACCAGCTCCCATTCTCATCTCCCATGGGACACCAGCTCCATCTCTGGGGGACACAGCTCCCAGCTGTGGATGTGGGTGGGATGAGTGGGCCCAGGGAGAGCTCAGGATGCCCTGAGGGACCCCGATGCCCACTCTGAGCCATGAGGGCTCTTGGCTTGCACAGGATGAAGGACAGTAATTTAATGAATGTTTATCATGCAAGACATTTAACAACATTTCGAAGTTTGAGTATTGCAGTAAATTACAAAATAGATTACTGAAGACAAATACGCCTTATTATTTAAATCTATTGAAAATTATACAATTATTGTGACACAGTTGTTATAAATATTAATATAAATATTATAAATATGTAAATGCAATGTATTTATAAGTCCATCATCACATGCAATAAATATTCATTACTGGGACACCAAATAAGCTGTATTTTAAATATAATGTGATTTGTATTTTGTAACATGTTGCTAAAATTGTAGTAACTCCTCCTATGAAACACAGTAGAAAGAGGTGAGAAGGAAAGACTAATAATTCCCTGCAGTGCTGTGCATAAGAAATATTTATTTATTCGTGTTAGCAAAGACTGTTGTCTTTGCTTTGAGATGGAAAGAAAATAATAGACTATATTTAGAAATGGCAAGAAGAAAGTACTTTCCCTATCCATCCAAAGAGGCTCTGGAAGACTGAGGATGTTGTTTACAAGTATTTTTACTCTCCACAGCCTCCTGCTCTTGGTAAGCTTCTGGTAAACTTGCAAGCAATATGACACAGTTGCTGTGTCTTGGCCAAATTAGTTTTATGTGATTTTAGAAGACAAATGGGAAAGATAAAAAAAAATAGTGCCATGTCCATTTTCCCAACCCTTCTCCCCTTGATCCACAGGGAAGTCTCATTGTGCCAGGGGCACTGCACCTTCCCCAGCAGCTGTCTTCAAAGCTGCACTGTAAGGTTCAACTGAGACATTAATTAAAAACAAGGGGGAAAAAAAAATAAAGCTAAAAGTCTCAGAAATGCCATGGCAATTATGTTCCTAAATTGAACTTTAATGAGAGTGCTCAATCTCTGTTGGTAATTGTGGGTGCTGTTTATTTACAAATGCTCTGTACCTGCTGATAGCACAGCTGCTGCTGCACAGCCACCCAGAACTGTCCCCCACACCTCAAAATCTGCACGGGGGCTCATGCTCCTGCAGGTTTGGCAGCTGGAAATCCACAGGGGCATTCCTGGCAGTTGGGGGTGATATGTGCAACATCCCAAGAGGCTGATGGAACAGCTCCAAGAGAAAAGAGATGAGCTGGGGGTGACACTTACCAGAAGGACCATCCGTAGTCCCAGGAATGTGGTCGCCAGTCCTCTGGCCCAAGGCTGACTGTCACTTGGAAAACTTGAGTGTACATCATGTGTGCCACCATCCCCAAGAGACCTGGGAAGCAGGGATTAGAACAGGAATTTTTGTGCCAACGTTTTTTACCATTCTTGAGGGACCTACTGCTGGAAGTGCTTTGAGAGCTCCAAAAAAGTATTTGTTGTACTTTTATGCCTCCTGTTCTACTGTGGAGGAGGGAACTGCATGGGCAGAGGAAAGATGTGACTGAGAGCTCATTATTTTACATCATTCTGAATTCTCAATTAAAAGAGGAGTTGAAGAAAGAAAATCGTTGAAGAAAATGTTGCACAACGAGCATCCCCACCAACCCTGCTGCTGCAAACCAGGGGTGTGCCACCCACAGCTATCTCACAGCCCATCACACACAGGCCTCAGGTGAGAGAATGGGGAGAGAGGCTCCTGCAGGCTGTGCAGGCTCAATGTGTTCATGCCACACAACCATATTTTGTCCCTGTAAGTGACAAAAGATTGCTAAGATTTGTGAATTTGAATGCTCATAAAACACTTGGAAGTTGCACCAGGAAGTGAAGTGAGCTTGGTTCTCCTGATGGTGTGTGCTGAGAGGACACCATTGGGATAGTTTTGGTGGTGCAGTGCTGGTGATGCTTTTGTGACACTGTTGGAGCTCATTGAGAGAACTGCAGCTGTGTGAGGACAATGTGTTAAGGCTTTAACACGTGATGTTAAAGTCTCTGTGATGTTAAAGAACAAAGCTGCAGTAAATCACAGGGTGGCCTGAGTTGCTCTGCCTCTCGCTGCCCAGTGTGGTCCTGCAGTTTCAACAGCAAAAAACGCCTGAACTTTGTATTTAAACATCCCTTTGAGGAAAACCAAACCCCACTTTTCAAGCAGTGGTGGTCAGGAGCAGGTCTGAGGCTTGGAGAATTTTCTAGCTACAGTAATTTGGGATGTTCCTGCCATGGCACCTGGGCATTGCAGGGTGATGATCCCCAGTGAGCTCTGGAAGGTGTGGGCTCAGGCTAAGGAGGTGGGGCTGGATCACTCTGTGCCAAAAATGGTTTGTGGACCTACAGATTTGCAAAAGCCTCTTGTGCTGCAGAGGCAGTTCAAGGCACCTAGAAATACAAATGCAAATATTCTGCCATGGTGGGTACAATGAGCTCTATGTGTTACACTTTGACCCTTCATTCACTGTTCTCTCTGACCATCTAATTTTTGCCATGGTTACTCTTTCTATACATGGGAGATCCTGAATTCTCTCCCTCAGCCACACCCAATTTTTGGCTCTTCTTTCCTTCTTACTCTCAGAACCTAAACCACTCCATTAGCCCCAGACATGTGTATGATTCAGGGCAGTTCTGGGGGAGGGAAGCTGGGGAATGTTTGTGCTGTGGGCATGTTGAGCAGGACCTTCAGCAAGACAAATGTCAGATTTGATACAAACAACTGCAGAGGCTGAGGGAAGATGTGTTACAGAGATCTGGGGTGATTTGCTCAGCTGCCTTGTGTTGGAGTGACACACTGCAAAGATAGGAGGTGGAAAGAGCAATTCACTCCAGCAGAAATGAGATTTGGGCAGGGTGGGTGGCCTAATGGGAGCACAGCAAAGTGCTGCACACCTTGCTTTTTTCTGGTTGTATTTAATTTCCAGAATGCACCAGGAGCTTGCTGAACTTTTTAAATCAGTGGATTTTTCTTCAGCTGACAGTTGTGCCTTGATCTTAAGTTTGGAGTTTACAGTTTCTGTATGACCTGTCAGTAATTTTTCAACCCTAATAAAATATTACAGCCTGCCCTGAGACCTGTCACAGTCACTCAGAGCCAGCAGGAGGTTTGATACAGACAGGAGGAGCCTCAGCAGGGCTGAGCTGCTCAGTTCTGTCACGAAAACCCTGCACAGGTTTCAGCCACCTTCAGCCCTGTGGCTGAGGTGACACTCACTGATTCAGGTGAGGAGGAGGTCACCAGCAAACAGTGGAACCATTCTTTGTTTTATCTGCCTAATGGCAGGGCAGGATGGGGCTGTATCTGCCCCTGGCAGGGCTGTTGGTGCTGTCACGCCACATCCAAACTAAAGCAGAATAATGCAAATCTTTTGTTGTGCTGCTTCATTCACTTTTGGTTTGGTCTGTTTTAGCTGTGCCTTGCCAAGTTCTCCGTGGGGAAACCCTCTGGTCCTTTTTTGCTGTACACTTAATGAGCTAAAATGAGCTGCCTGTAACACAAATCACCAAATACTCGATGCCAGGATCATCTTTTCCCCCAGATCATCTCTTCATCTTTCAGTTGCTTGAGGCTGGACAGGGAGGGACAATGCCTGTGCCCATCCAGGCTCCAGGGCAAGAGGTGTTTGCAGATGGAAAATCCTGGTGATGTGGTTTGCAGAAACACTGACCATTCAGAGCTGGCTTGAGATCCTGAGCCCTGCAGGACCAGAGCTGCTTGGAGCTGTCAGTAATGACATTAAGGAACATTGGAAAGCTGGAGATGAAGAAACTTTGGAAAGGACAATGTATATTTCAAAGCATTTTCCGGTATTTTTTACTAGAAATGCTATTTGTGGAATATATCACATTAATTAAAATGTTTTATGATAAATATTACGTGCAAGACATATGTACATTTTTTAGTTTGTGTAAGGTTAAGAGGGATACCAAAATTGTGATGTGGGGTATTTTTCAGTGGCTCATAGGGACAGCAATAAGTGACCACACTATTGGGATATTTTTTCCTAACCTTTAGATGTTGAGCTATGAGAATGTGGAGATCTCATTGCACTTTTATGAGGGAACTCAAGCATGAATTTAATGAGGAGTGTTATGCTCCAATGGAAAGTCCTCTTCATTACCTAATTTCTATTAAGCTACGTCATTATAAATATGCTAAGCTTAAATAAATACAGTTTTCTTCTTTCCTCTGATATCCCCTGTCATTGAAAGTAGCAGCTAGCAGTGTGCTGGGGTTTGGGGTTTTATCCTTGTTTCAATTCCTCTATCATTTTTCCCTGTAAAATTTTTGAAGTTTATATTTGGACTATCTTGGCAATGTACTTAGAAAGAGGGAAGGCCAAATAAAAATAGAAAGTTGTGTAGGAAAGAAAACTTCATCATTCTTACAAAACTTTAAAACTGCAGTTAATGGTGAAGGGAGAGAGGAACAGCATGGAAGCAAGGAACAGCATGGAAGCAATTGATTGAATGCTGAAGAATTCCACACAGTTTGATTTTGAAAATGGAACTGATTCTTTTTAAGTTCCAAATTATATCCAAAGCTGAAAAATATGCTTTGGCAGTTCTTATCAGATTTTTTGTCACTCAGCTCTACTTCTGACCTTTCCTTTTTTGTTATTATTTCACCATTTGCAGCTATCCCTGAAGATACAAAGTCCTTTCCAGAATGTACACTGCCTGTTGTAATGTCTTCCAGCCTGAAATGCAGCAGAATAAAATGCACTTCTATTGCAGAAATTCTTTCTGCCAGAGAGGTCCATGCAGGAGTGCTCACACAAGCACTCTGGATGCTTGTGGAAATCCTGGAAAGGGGGGGTTTATCCAGAAAAAGCCTCACAAAAGTGAAGGGGTGCTTAACCACATGGTTGGATTTCTTTTAGAGCAGTCAGTTCCTCAAGTTCATATGGTGAGGGGCCCCAAGTACAGACTGAGCATGAAAATAGCCTGAAAGAGTCGTTCTGAGAGATGTGCATGTCCCAGATCACTCTTGGCTCCTCAGTGCCATTATTAGAACCCTTCTCATTCTCAATTTTGTTAATTAACAAGACGAGCTCCTTTCTTTGGTTTTCCAGCCTTCACCTACTTTCAGGATTAACACAGAAAAAAGACTTTTCAGTGTTACATGTTTTTAATTTTCCTCTGGAAAATGAGTGTGATGATGCTGCAAATGGAGCTGAGGCTGGAGCTGTGGTGATGGCTGTGCAGGCTGGGGAAGGATAATTACTGCATTGCTGCTATGAAATCAGGAATGAGGATATTCACTTCTCCCTGGCAAGAGGCGAATTTATCATGCAGTCTTTGTGCCAAAGGAAAAAAAATTATAGCAAAAAATTGCAATAGCTAAATGGGGATAAGAGAACCTTGGAGCCTCTGGATTTTTTATGCTTTCAAAGTTGTAGAATTTTGCTTTGTAGTGGTAAAAGGGGAAGGGGAGGTTCATACCTGAAAGCACAGTGAAGACAGCAGCAAAGGCATTTAACTTGAGCCCATCTATGACACTGCTTGAATGAAAGAGCTCGAGGCACATGAGGCTGAACCCGACGACCAACAGCATGATGTACAACACCTCGGACACCACTGAGAGCCACAGCACACCTGGGGGCAAAGAGCAGCAACCAGTCAATACCTGGGGAGTACCTTCAAGATCTTAAAATTGGCAAAAATCTATTAAGAAATCAGAAATATCTAGGTGTGACTGTGTATTAGGAGGTTTTTTTAAAATGTTGGTTGGTTTTTAAGGTCGACAATTTAAATTTGTTTTGTATTTTTTTCTTTAAATGTTTAGCACATCCACTATATATTGGGAAAAATTTCTTTAAAAAAAGTTGTTAAGCACAATCTGCCCAGGGAAGTGATGGAGTCACCATCCCTGGAAGTGTTCAGTAAACAAGCAGAGATGGCACTTCCCAATGTGGTTTGGGGGCATGGGGACATTTGGTAAAAGGCTGGCCTTGATGATCTAGGTGGTCTTTTCCAGCCTTACTGATTCAGTGAATCACAGAGTTTAAACTCAGCAAACCACAGCCCAAACTCTGAAAAATAGAAAAAGCAGAGAATGAAGAGGTGAAGAGTGGCAGGGTGGTAAAGACACTGCAGAAAGAACAAGCTGCTGTTTGTTCTTGTTCAGCTTGGCTTCAGAACCTCTGTGGGTACAAGTGAGAACCTCTTGGCTCCTCTGAGCTGAGGTGCAGCTCACAGAAATAATTTTCGCACCTGTGCCACAGTTTAGATGAGCACAATCCAGCACACAGGGAGGGGATGGCACAGGATACCTGACTGTCTGTGCTGCTGGGAGTTGGACAGGCTTGGATGCCTCTTTTCCACAAAGAAAATATATTCAGTCCATGTTTTAAAATCCTTGCCACAGCCTGAGTGTTGGGGGCTGCTGTTACAAATGAGCCCTGCAGGATGGCTGCTCTCATTTTGGGTGCTCGGATCCAGCTCACAGGGTTTGTGCCACTGGGGCTGACACAGACACTGCCACAGTTACAGCAGGGTGGGCACAGATGTTTATAACATGCTCAGCTGTGGAGCTGCAGGTGCAAAACTCGGCCTGTGTGGAGTTTCCTCAGCCCCTGGGTGCAGCCCTGAGCCTCAGGGCCCTGTCTGGGCTCTGCAGGGCTCAGGGGCAGGCTCAGGGCAGGGGCTCTGGGACAGGGCAGTGCCCAGCAGGGACTGATGCACCACCAGGAGATATCTCCTTTGGGAATTCCTGCACAAAGCCTCCTGCAGGATCTGCTGAGTCTTTGAAAGTCACCAAGCCATGGGGTAAATTGGAGAGGATGGGAACAGATGATAAGATTGAGTCCCTGCCCAATTTCCAATTGCTGTTTCAGCATGAGAATCTGCTCGAATTCTCCAGTACATTTGCTAACCTGATTGCTAGAGAATTCACCTGGAAACAATGAGCAGTGATGGAAAATTTCAGCCTAAGCAGTTGAAACATGGAAAGTTAAGCATCTGAAGACAATGGCTTATATTAGAAAATGTTAGCTGTAACCATAGAGACTGCTACAGGCTTCACTTATATTAATACCTTCTCTCCTCACTGTGAGAGCACATGTGTGATAAAGCCCACAGTCCAGCTTATCAAACCAGATATGCAGTCTCACTTTTATCAAATATTTGAGTGTCCTCTTGGTGACCAGGCTGATCTCAGCTCATATTTTGTCTGGGAATTCATCTTTATAATTACATCTAATTAATATGGGCTCTTCGTTGTTGCCACTGTATCTGACCTTTAGAGTTCTTAAACCCCACTACAGAGATAGCAATAAATAAAGCTTTTAATTGCTCGCAGTGGCTGTGTATGCAATATTGCATCTATCAACAGCAAACAGCTGCTTATCTCACTCCTCTTAGTCAATTTGGTATCAGGCAACTGGCACACTCTTCCAAAAAGCAATGCAAGTGGGAAAGAACAAGGGTGTTGTTCTGAGATACAGCAGGGTTTAGAAGGGATTCTGCCTCATTTTCTCAAACCAGCAGTGTCTGTGTTGAGAGAATGATGAAATTATTTGAGTTTTGGAAGAATTAGATGATATATACCTGACGCCACAAAATGAGCCAGCAGACAGCCCTAACTAATGAGCTGTGATTCATTTAGCCCACACTTGAAATATTAATGTACACCACACCTGCCCAGGTGTTTATTGCCCTGAGTCAACCCTTGTGGGCCCCCAGTGGTGCTCTGTGCACACCAGGGCAGTGCTGTAACAGTGTGGCTCCATCTCTGCTTCCCTGGGGGAACAAATGGGCTCAAAGAGCTGCAGTCCATGGGGTAATATCAGGCTGGAGATGCTCAGGTTTAAGGCAAATTCACTTGGATGTTTTTATCAATGACCTGGACACACTTTAGGAATTTTGTTTCTGGTGATCCTGAATCAGTAGGAGACCCTGAGTTCCTTGAGAATGGAGGGTCCTTAGGAAGAGATCTTGGTAGATTTGAGTGTGTCAGCAATCACATGAAATCTAACAAGGACAAATGCTGGGTTCTGCTCTTGGGCCAGGGTGTTGGATGTACCTACAGAGAGGGGAACAAGAAGCTGGGGTGCAGCCCTGCAGGAGGGGTCTGGGGGTTTGGTTGATGGGTTTGGGGATTTGGTTGATGGTTCTGGGGGTTCAGGTGATGTATTCAGCTCTATATATGCACACTCTGCCTGCTGCCCACCTATGACCCAGTGCCTGAGGCTGGTGCTGCAGGCAGCAGAGCAGTGATTTTGGAAAGAGCAGGGAGCTGGGGAGGTGCACGTGTTCCTGTGGGAGCATCTGGGTTTGTGTGTCCATTGCAAGGGGACTCGTTCAGAGGGACAGGAGGGCTCTGGGAGCTGAGCCTGGAGGGCCTGGGAGCCCAGCTGGTGTCCTTTATTCTCCTAAGGAAGGAGGAAGGAACAGGAGGGAGGAACACCTGACTGTGTGGCTGGTGTCACAGAGAGTGCTTTGGCTTCCCTTCCCACGGCTGGGATAAGAGTGGCTTTGCCAGCAGGATAACCTTGCAAGGAAATGATGAAAAGCTCAATGAGATGTGAGTTCTGCTCTCTTGTAAATTCTTTTTCTGATGAGACACAAAGGCTGGGTGAGTTTGCTGTGGGAGGCATAGTCAATTACTACTTTTTTGGAGCCTTGTTCATTTCTACCAAGGAGCTCTCTTGTCTTATTCCATGGTGTAACTGAATACCTACTCTGTGCCTTTTTTTAGAGCAGCTATTGTGGAGAAAGGCAAGTCCCACATGCAGTGTTTGCACAGTCCTATGTCCTGTCCTGTTTCTCTGATTTTGAATTTCATCTGAAATAATAACACCCAGAAAATGCAACCTGTGTCTGAATTTTGCATTTTCCTGTGGCTGCCTGAAGCAGAACAGTTGCTTCAGGTTATTAATTCAGGAGACAGAGTCTTTCTGTTCTGTGCTGATGGTGAAGTGATCTCCCACTGCTCCCCTCTCAACAGGAGATTCATGAGGCAGTCACTTGGCATCACTTCCACTCACAACCTCTTACAGCCTCCTTCCTGCAAAGTAGAGAGCTCCTTCTCTTGAGGGGACCTCAGTCATTCCAGGTGACAGGGAAGAAGATCTCCAGAGGATTTTTCTCTTTTCCAATCTTCTCTGCTGTCATCTTTTCTGTCTGCTTACTCCCCTCCAGCCTGTGTCTTCTGCTCCAGGGATCTGTCTGGCCTAACTCAGCTTTTATGAAAAACCTTTCCTTCAGAAGATTCAGTACTTGGTTTGCTTAGAGAGTTCTACTTGGATGGCCTGTAACTGAGGATCTGTGCTCTTATCAATCAACAGATTCCTCTCATCTTTTGGTCTTCATCCTGCTTATGCATGTTTGTTTGTTCAACAAACCCACTGCTGCCTGTGCAGAGGAGGGGCTGGGGAGGAGCTCAGCTGGGACGTGCCACTGTGCCAAGGACATTCCAATGTGACACCTCCCAGGAAAGGAGAGTCTTGGACTTTAAAGCAAAACCAAAGCCAAAGTGGTTTCAGTGGCACTCCTGCACACACGAGGGTGGGTATGTGTGAGGAGCCCACCTAGCATGCAAGCACCAAGACACGATGTGTTCAGCCAATCTTTCCAGGATTCCCTGGAATAATGCAGAGGATGACAGCTGTCAAGTCCTCCTCATGCCTACTGGGCTTTTTTTAGGTGAGAAAAATGTGCTGGGTTTGGATGTTCCCTTCTGTGCTGGCCCGGAGCTGACAGGGAGCTGTCTCATTGTCCTGTCACATCTCTGTGGCTCATCAGCTTGTCCTGTACCTCCCATCCTGGAGTCTGACAAGCTGCAGGGAGGTGGGCACAGTGATCTGGATGACCACTGACATCAGTACCACTAGCACCCCCTGCTCTAACACACCTTTTCCTGTCATTTTTGTCCCTGGTGCTTCTCCACCAGCCGGTCTGTCACTCCTCAGCAGTGCTGCTGACAATGACAGCGCTACTTCTGTGCACTGTGGGGCACTTTGGATCTTTGCTCTCCCCACACAGATATGCTGTATGTCCCAGGTGACATTGCTCTGAACCTGAGCACCACAGATTTTGAGGCTTTTCCTGGAGGAAAAGGGGTCACCAGCTTCAGGACAACCTCCTTGTAAAGCAAAATCCCTGAAAGTTCAAGACCTGGGCTCAGTTTCTCACCCAGAATTTTAGATTATAAAGCTGAGACTCACCAAAAGATTTCACATAAATCAACTTATGTCATAGGGCTCCTGCATCAGAAGGAATCATATCACATTCATATCATCTGATCTCATGGCAGGAAGATCAGTGCAGTAGCTGGGACATTAAAGAACTTTGTGTCTCTGAGCTTAGTTATTTCCTAATATTTCCAATGTGTGAGAGGCTGTCTTCTCTATGGAGTTCATGGTGGGAAGCACCAGTGCCACCCCCTCAGGGGCTTAGCCCCTGCAGCAGCACTGTTACAAGGAAATTAATTTTCCAGCACTCTCCAGTGAAGTGAAGATACTCTTCATTACAACTGGGAGGAGAACTGTTACCCACAAGATCACTGGGGCTTTAGGCACTCAAGTACTCCATGAACCATCTGGCAGGATCTGTCCCTTGCCTTTCTGTTTGACAGCAGAGAGCAGCAGCATTTTGAAAGAAGATCCACAGATCTGAGTGCATCTCTGCAAAAGGGAGGATCAAGTTGAGTGCATCCACCTGAACAGAGACGTTAGAAAAAGGATATTGCAGATAGTCCTAAACAGATGAAACAAATGGAATATTTCTTCTGACAATGAGAGAAAGAATCATTACCTCAGCCTGCAGTGAGTTTCACAGAGTTCTTCCCAGAAGCTGAAATCATTTCAGGTCAGCCCTGACCACTGAGGAAGGCACCGTGCATGGACACGCTGTCACCTCCCACCACAGAGCCAGGGAGCTCCAGTGCTGAGCTTCCTGTGAAACAGGGATTCTGAAAAAAACCAGGAATTCTTCTTAGAAGAACTCGAGGTATTCAGTGAGCTCCTGATGATGGAATCCAAAGAACAAGGTTGTTAATAACTTCCAGGAGGTTTGAGCTGAGTTTGACTGCTTGATACCCAAAGTTCACTCCTTGATCAAATCCACTGCCATTTCCTGACACAAACCAACAAGAGTTCACTCCTTTTCCATGAGAGAGCTCTGGTTAAACTGAGATATGTCAAGCCTGACACGTTCTTCTGTGCTTCCTCCCCACAAAATGCCAAGATGATTCTCGTGTTGCATTATTAAAACCCTTCTCAGGCTTGTTAGCAATTTGGATTGAAACACCAAGAACTTGGATCACATCTGAATGGGATTATGTGCAGGATGATAAAGAAACATTTGCTGCTGTTTCTGGAACACCAAAGTTCCATAATTTTGATTACTGTTGAATTTTTGAGATTAATGTGGCCAACAAACCAGTGCTGGAGAGTTTCAATCACATCTATACCTCCTACCACCTACAGTCACATGCAGCCACGAAGTTTGATGCACACTTGTCAAGTCAGAAAAATTGGGTTTTGGTGCCAGCTCACTATGCCAACGGGATCTGATGCCAGATTTGGAGGTCCTGTCTCCAGATGAGATAACGAAATCCTCTTCTGGATGCTCCTTCAGGCTGGTCAGTCATGGAAATCACTGTCAAAGATCCAGTGCTGCTGCATGTTCTCAAGGAAACACTGATGAGGTGGCCAACAGAGGAATTGCTGGGCGAGTTCAAAGCATTTTGAGTCCATAAACACAAACTGTTTGTTCTTAAAGGATTTCTTCAGGGAAAACCATATTGCTATTCCTGAAGGATGCTGCTGAGTCATGTTAACCATGTTATACCCAGCAAGGGCAGGGATTGTGTGCCTGGAAATGTCTGTCATGCATTTTGGAGAGTGGGTTGGAAATTATCCAGCATAAAGAAACCCATAGATGAATGTATGACCTGCCATGCTGTGTGACACTGCCTGCTGAAAGCCCAGCCTTCCTGAGCAGGGCCCAAGAAGAAATGGTCTGGAATCTGTATTGATTTCTGAGGGCCCTTTCAGACAGAAAACTAGCTTTCTAATTGGGGCAAGCTCATATTGAGAATGCCTCAGTGGGAATTCATCCTCCTCAGGAACACTTACTCCCTCAGCCTATGCCCCTGTGGATCCGTGGCTGTTGCATCTCAGCCCTTCCCAGAGCAGAGCTGCCCTCGTGGGCCCAGGGGGGTGACCAAAGCAGCCTCACCTGAGCTGTCACACTCTGCCATGCTGTCCTTGAGCAAGTGACCAGGCTGGACAGTGCTGCAGGCAGACAGAGAGCTCTGGGGGAGGTTTGGAGTTCCTCATCAGTCAGTGTCACATGTCTGTCTGTGGTGAGACACCAGCTCCAGTAACTCCTCTGCCAGTTCAACCCTGAGCTGTCTGGGAAAATCTGATGCAGGCAAGTAGAAGCTTTTGGGGGGTTTTATGCATCAAAGTTCATCATATGACAAAACCCCCTTCTATCTGCTCAAAGCAGTGGAGCTGAGCAATGTGTGCTCCTAAATAACCACCGAGATCCTTGTGCCTGACTGAGATGAGATCAAGAGCGTGGCACTTGAAGGACAAACTAGTGCTGCATTGTTGAGCAGCTGAGGAGATATCTGTGTCCAGGCAATTCTGTCCTGGAGAGTGTGGAACCTGTCCACCTCCCCACTGGCAGCTTCTAACCGAGACACTGCTGCTGCTGTCTGGGGGAGAAAGTGTTCCTCTCACCCTGTGGTTCACAGGAATTGACCCCAAGATCCCTGAACTACCACAAAATACAGGGAAACCACAAGAGGCTGTGAAAAGTCAACTAGAAAGATGTCACCCCATGTGGAGGAAAAGAGCCATGTCTGAGGGTGAGCCCTGGGTCTGGGTGGTGTGAACTTGCACAGAGAAAGCCCTGCAGGTGTTACCTCTTCTTTGTTCAAAAGCATTTAATTCTCCTCCTTGGTCTCCTTTCACACTGGCAGCCAGGGACTTGGGGAGTTGTTACCCTTGCTCATGTTAGCAGCAAATAAAAGTTTTGCTCACGTGTCTCCTGTTTTTGCTGTCCTTGTGTTTCTTGACTCATTGCTCTGCCTTTTCAGACTTAGTGATTTTGTTCCCCTGGATCTCACTTAAATCTCTCTTCTTTAAGAGAGAAGAGAGGAAATAATAAGGCAAATGGGCACACACAGAAATGTTGTGCATATTATTTTGGAAGAGCAGTAAGGCCAGCTTCATGTAAATCTCACTCTCGCTTCCAGTGCCATTCGGATGGGTTTAGTCATCTGCTCTTCTCTGCTACTCCAATACTGGGAATTAGAAGCCAGAAATTCTGGAGTGATCAATAAAAAATGGTGAAAAGAATAAACCCTGAGCATGTTGTTGTGGCTGGCACCGGGGCTGAGCGCTGCTGGTTAATGCGTCACAGCCGAGCCGACCATCTGCCCGCTCCGCTCGTGCTGCAGAGGGAAAGCACTGCAAGAGGCACCCCACAGAGCCATCAGGGACACTGCAAGCTTTGTGACCCCAAGTGTCACCTGAGGTACCTAAAGCTGCCTGCTCTAGTCAACTAAATCAGGCAGCAAGGGTAGATAAAGGGCTGGCACCCAGACAAGAGACTGCGCTTTGCAGAACATGGGAAACCAGAGGAGAAATACCTGACTCTGCTGAGGGGAAGGAGGAAAAGCTGTGTTTTGATTTTGTTTAGCTTTAGCTCTTCATTAGTTTCTTTATTTTGGAAGGTGAGGTGGAGCTGTGACTCATAAAATTATTCTCTTCTATGTGATGATATGCTTGCTATGATGGCTCTGGCATCGAGCAGATTAAATCCTGTGCATGATACTGAGCAGACTGTATCTGATATCTTTGTATCCATATTCTCTTTTTCCTGGTGTAGTAGTAATATAATGAGTAGAGCAAGAGAATGGAAAAGATGATGAAAAATACTCTAAAGGAGGACTATCCCATGTACCTTACTGAATATATTTGGACTCAATATTTCCCATTGAAGGCCATGTGTGCAGGGCCTGTGATGTTCTTCCACCCTCAGCACTGGGTTGAGAAATGAATGATGTTCACAGCAGTGTTCCCCACATCTTTGGCATTCCCACTGTGAAAAACAAGACTGTTTCCTCCTTCAGTAATTAGGAATTTTGCTTGAATTCTGCTGGTAAGAATGGTTTCATCTTTGCTTGTCTAATTGCCCTTTAAAACTAAGTTCAGTGATTCATAACAGATGTGTAAGAAAACACAGATAAAGTACAAGTAACACATTTTTTCCTGCATACCTAATCATAGCTCTCCTATGACAAGTGCACAGGTATTTGTCTCTGTGGGTATGGATTTACCCTATTGCAGATATATGAATAATAATGCAATAGGAAGTATTCAAGAAGAATAGAGAGCCTGTTTTGGAAAGTGCACAGTTCTTTTGGGAGACCCAATTAGTTACAGTTCTTTTTACTGATGCAGGTCTCTAAGTGCTCCTCTTAGAAAATTGATTCTCTATTTTTCTTCATGGGAACATCTACCCAGTACATAAAAAAGGAGGTTTGTTTTTTAACTTGGCTGTTACAAGTCTCGCTTGTCTCCTTTCTAGACTGAAATCTGCTCTGTGTTGTCCTTCTCATACAAACAAGTATTTCCTTATTTTTGACCAAAAATGTCACTCTTCTCTCCATGTCTTTAAATTTTATTGTCAGTGCTTTGAGCTGGGGCTGGCAGGGGAAGGATGAGAGGTGCTCACAGGGAGCTGCATGTGGGTACATCATGAGTACTTGCGGTGGCATGGTGACTTTTTTGTTTTGTTCTTTGTTTCCTATGATGATCCTAATATTTCTTTTTCATCTTAATCTCTGCAGAGCAGTGAATTAATGTTTTCATAGAAGTGTCTGTCATCGCTCCAAGAACTCTATCCTGAGGGGAAAAGCTAATTCAGAACCCATCACTGTATATGTAAAGGTAGGATGACTCTTCATGTTCCCCACTTCGCATTTATCAACACTGATCATTATCTGCCATTTGCTCTCAGTCACTCAGGGGCTGAGAAGGGTTTGTGCATGCTTCAGAGGCCTGCAGTATATCCACTCATTTTCAGGCTTTCAAACTTCAGTTGTCCTTTTAGCTGAACATTTTAATGTATTTTAATCAGCTCTTGCTTTTCTTGGGTTCCCTTCTTCACTTCTAAAAATGCTTTTATTGCTTCTGAAGGATGCTGAGTCTGTTAGTCAGCCATACAAGGGATCTCTTACTAACATTTTGAATCAAGCGCAGGGGTGAGTCAAGAGTAATGAGTTTCCCACTAGTTTCTCCATGCTCATTTCCAAATTTTGTCTCTACATCATGCATAACATTTCTTGGTCTCTGCATGGTGTTTTAGAGTCAGCTCCTGCTGTTTTGTTTTCTGTCCTTACATCCTCTCTGCTATCAAGTGTAACCCTGCTATCTCTGAAGCTGTCCCAAGGGGTGATCACTAACATAATTCTGCATTTTTTATCTGAACATGGAATCCATCTACAGAGATTGTGTTGCTCATTAATGACATTACCTTGTTATTCTGATTCAGCTTTAGTACATGACATCTGCTTTGTCTTTCAGTGTAATCAGCACCAAGACGTTATTGTCCCTCTAATTATCTTTCTCCCATCAAATTTCTGGTACACCTATTATGTCAGGATCCATTAAAATCAGGCCTCTAGTTTTTCTCTTCTCATTAATTGCTGTTTGAGTGCTGGTTTAGGAGCATGTGAAGAACTGGCTTAGATTTCCCTTTTTTCTGTGCCATGTTTAGGTGAGACTTGATTTGTTTACTTGCTGTTTGCCATGTGCTGCTTTAGCTCTGCCAGCCACTTTTTAGGCAATACAGAATTGTTATTGCTTCATCTCTCCAGGATGCACCATCACAGGCTGTGTAGAGGATGTGCAGGAGGCATCTCCTACCTCTGCCAGGACAGTGTTTCATGTAAAAAAAGCCCCTGTGTAAGATTTTGGACTGTTCAATGTTCACTAGTCATAAGCATTTTCCTTCTGCAGGGTTTTGCCTTGCCTCAACCTCTGGGGTCTCTAAAAAGCCTTGTTTGTTTTATAAGTGTGAGTTAATCAATGGGTAGGAAGCAGTGTAATGCAGGCAGCTGCTGATGCCCTGCTGCCTTGCCCTTCCTTGTGGGAATTGTTCCACAAAATCAGGTACTACAGAGCATTGGAGTAACCTGGACCAGGCTACTGTGAGGAGCTTGCCCTGGGAATCCTGCCCTGTGTTTGTGTGGCCATCTCTAAGTGTGGAGCCAACAGTGACATTTGAGCCTGTTCCTGCAGCAGCTTCCCCTCAGGGCTCCTCAGGCCAGAGCCCTTCATTTCCATGCTGTGGACACTCCAGGTGCTTGCAAAGTTCAGCCTCCACCAGCACCATTCCAGATGGTGTTTGGGGCACCACATTGCCTTCAAAGCCCTGCTCTTCTCTCTCCACTGAAATGCTTCTAGCGTAAGTGCTGCTTCCAGCTGATTTCCCTTGCCCAAGGAGTTGGGCTGTGCTCACCCTCTGGCAGTGATGCATTCAGAGAAGGATGCAGGAGCAGGAATTCAGCCCCAGACAAGGGGAGGAACACCTGTGGATGTGTCCAGCTGTGGTCTTATCGAGTCACCAAAGCCATTCATCTGATCATTTGATGGGACATTTTGCTTTCCATTGTGGTGCTTTCCAGATGCAACTTTTGGTCTTGGTTTCTTCCTTTTGAACGCATCCTCCGTGGCCTCCTGGGATTTCTCTTGAGCACAGATTTGAGGCCATAGGAAAGGGATGACAGAAGGTGCACAGGGGTGTGGTGAGGAGTGTGCCAGCCTCAGTGTTCTGGTGGGGCACCACAAAAGGGCTGAATAGGTCACCCTTTTCTTCCTCAAGCAGTAAAATATTCAGTAGCAACAAAACTTTGATTAAGTTCTGTGGAGAATATCCCAGAAGCAATTGAGAACTGAAATATCAGGTCCAGCCTACTTTGACAGCCCCCTTCTAACTCCTTTTGGAAATATTTGCTGTCTTACTGCTCATGCCTTCTGTGAAAATTTGAGCACTTTGTGGGCCCTAACATCTGCTCTGTGAGAGCCCATTAAAAGTCCTGGCCACTGTAACCAGCTATTGCTCTATCATTTTTATCAATAGTAAATGTAAACTCTCATAGGAAAATGTTTTTTGTTTTTTTTCTTTTCTAGTTAATATCTGCCATCATGAAGCTGATTTTGCTAAGCAGCTTTGGCACTAAGAACCAGCAACAGCTAATAAATTCAATGTTAGGCTTATGAGGTTCTGACAGATTGCTGGCAGCTGCCTTAAATGCAGGAAAAAGCTCTCCTAGTGTGGGTTGGAAATGCTTATTTATACCATACTGTGGGTCTGTTTGCCCCAAATTTTGCTGCCTCCTTTTAGTAGATGTCATTGGTGAGATATATGAAAAAGGGTACAATAACAGATCAGAGATACATTTTCCAGCTACACTGGAGATCAACACTAATGCATGAAGTTAGGAAGCTCAGCCATAAACTACTAGATTTTTACTGTAAGAATTTTAATTTATGAATGCAAGTTTTGTTGTACACACCACCTTGCTATTAATTGGTGGTGGACTCAAGCAAAGGTGGGCTGTGCAACTACACTGTGTTTGTTCTTAACAGATCTTAAAAGAGAAAGATGATGTGCTCAGAAGCAGGCACGGGCTTCAAGAGCCTGTATTTAGCTTAGAACTTGGTCAGAGAGGGATCCTCTATGGATCAGGGAAAACTAAAAGGAAAACTTTGGGAAACCTGAGTGCTCAGCTGCAGTAATGGAGCTTGTATTGCAGAGACATTTCAGATAAACAAAATTGCAGAGATATTTCAGATAAACAACCACTTTTTGGTGGTAAGTGTTGCTAAGAATATGTACAGAAAGTGAATAAGTTGCAGTCTCATTGTGAAGTTACATGATGGCCTGTGAAAACCACAATGTTTGAACACAAATTTGCTATTCATTGTATTTCATCCTTTCTCATTTACTTGGACTGACTGGAACTGAGTAGTTGATAAGCCTCTGGCCATTAAAGGCAATGCTGAGTGAGGGCATGAAGAAATTAAAGGAATAGGAAGTTCCTTCTAACTGGAAAAGAGCAGGTTAAGTCAAGACATTAAAGAATTCTTCAGTGAAAGTAAATCAGGCATCAATTTTCTCTTCACATGTGGTGAAAGTAGCTCTGGAGAGTACAAGACTGACGGTGAAAATTCCAGATCAACCATGTTACAGTGTCCAACTTGAGGTACAATTGTGGAATTTATCCTGGTTTTGTTTATGAGTCTGATGGCCAGCCCTTTCCATCTCTGACAAAGCATTCCCCTCTCTTTGTGTCAATATGCCTTACAACTCCATGGAAAGTCTTCTGAAATAGATAGAATTTTCTTTATAACACTACACAGAAAGAGCCTTCCTTCCTCAAAAAAGAAAAATAAAATTGTCTAGAAATAAGAACTGACATCATGCAGCAACTCTAAAATTCTCATGAAAAAAAAAAAAATGCTGACAGCATTTCACACAACCAAAAGAAATCCTAAAAGTAAAGCACTAAATGCTGTTTTGGAAAGTGTGTGGGTGATGCCACCAAGCATTATGCACCATAATGAAATTCCACAGAAGGGGATAAAGCAGAAAACCACCACACTTCCTTTAGGGCAGGCACCTTGTGCTTCTGGTCTTTATGCTGGAGGGGCCACTCTGTGTCCCCAGCCCTGGGGATGGGAAAGGCAGGGAGCTTCCCTTCCCCAGCTGCCTCTTCAGCCCCTCTCACCCCCTATCACTGTCCATTTTATCTCCTCTCCTGTGTCTCTCCTTCAAGATGCAGCCCTGCTCCCGTCCTTGTACAGAACTTTCCAGAGCTTGGATATCCTCCCTGCTGTTCTGGGAGCTGCACTAAAAGGCACAAAATACCCCACTGTATTACAGAAAAGTGCAGCTCTCAGCTGTGAGCAGGGCTCACGCTGTCCAGGCTGCTCTCTGCACTGCTCCTGATGATGCCTTAGGATTTTAGCTTTTATATTTTCCACGTATTTGTAATCCTGCAGTTCTTTAGTGTATAACTCTAAACTCCATATGCAGTGTTGGCTCCTGCTTTCCCATTTTGCTCAGACACAACAATTCCCCTCTAGGGCTGGGAATCAAGGACACCTCACTGCCTCAGGCCCCAGAAATGTAAATAAAAATGAATTGGGGGGAGCAAACTTGGGGTAAATTATTTAATTACCTGAAGCTGTAATTGGAAGATTAATCCCCAATATGCAAATGGACCAAAAAGTGTGAAAAGTGTGAAACCCCTGACCCGTGGTTCATTTTGGGTGTAGCCCCTGGGGGGCTTCATCTGCCCAAAATGAACCCGAAGGCCCTTCAGTAAATAGAACTGCTTTTTGCCTTTTTACTCCCTTAATTTTGTCTGGCCTCTGGTTTTAGGTAGCCCAAAAAGGCAACATTTTGTAATGTTTTCTAGCCCAGAGTTTGTTTTCTGGTGGCTGCTGAGTGTTGAGCTGGTGGTTTCGTAAGAGCCTTAGTGCCCTGAGGTCCCATTTGTGTGTGAGAGATTTAACTTGGAGCCCCATTAGTGACGCTAATCCCAGGCTTGTTCTTCCCTTATGTGCATAATTTATTTGGGTTTGCTTACAATGAATTTCACAGAGGCTCTGTGGCTGTTTCTCTCCCTGCAATATCCCCCTGCTTTATTAGCAGTAATTGCCTTTCTTCCCATTTTCCAGTGGATCAGCAATTCAGGTAAATTAAGGAAAATTGTTCCTTACGCCTCTTACTGCTGCTCCACCAAGCCTGACAAAGGCTCCCTGTTCCCAGAAGGTTTTGGGATTGTCTCAAGTGATCTGACAAAATATATGGGGCATCTCATCAGCTGGGACCAGGATGGGCTCGATTCACTGAAATTGAAATCTATCCTTTTTTTTCTTATAGATTTTCAAATGTGGGGTAAATTGCTTCTGAAAATGAAAGAAATCTCAATAATTAATCAATTAAACTCCAACACCAGGGTGAAGAAAATGGTTGCAACCTGCTTCTGTGCACTTGAATATATAACTTTTCATAAGGGTAAACAAACCAAAGAAGCATTTGGATGATCCCTTCTCACAAAGAGATATTTGGTACTGTGATTATATTTTTCTGACCATAAATGTCTTCATGGCCTGAGGAGACCACACAGCATTTCCTTTCTCACTAGAGGAATAAGGGAAATGTCTGTCTCACAATATAAATCTTTCTTTTTCTTGAAAAAAGCCAAATGAGCTAAGATCAAAAAAATGACAGGCCTCCATAAAGTGAGCAAACAACTGTCACAAACCCTTGGTACTTGTTTCAGCTGGCTGTGTGTAACCTGGATGACATGGGAGAGGGAGTCTACTTCCCCTGGCACTCAAGTACCACAGGAACAACACTGATGCAATCTGTAAAATGGGAAGAAGCCTTGGCTGCGTGGTCTTACCTTTTTCAGAAGCCGGGGCAAGGTCAATAAAACTCCGACATTTTTCACCTTTAAAAGAAAAGGATTATTTTAGGAGACAGAAGTTGGTTGGTGTCACTCTGCCTCCTCTTTCTGTCTGGGGTTCCTGCCCTCACTCCCACCCCAGTCTCTCCAGGACCTCGGGGATGTCTCACACTGGGCACAGACATTCCCCTGTGCCTCCACCCTGCCCAAACCCCCTGTGCCCAAGGGCTGGACTTCCCTTGGGATTGCAGCCCCTTGACCAAGAGTATGGGTGACAGGGAGTGAAGGAAATCCTCCTCCGCTGGCTGAGGCCCTGCTGGGCCAGTGATGCTCTTTCCCAAGGGCAGGAACAGCGCTGAGCTCTGTCTCGGGTGACACAGGGACAAACACCTCAGCAGGTGGCACTGGGAGGGCATGGGCCATGGCCATGGGCCTTTCACCCACATTTTGCCCTCCTTCTCCTCACCAGACAATGCCTGTGCCCTACCCAGTGTGCCCAAACCTCTCAGTGCTGGGGGCACTGCCACGGGCACAGAGCTCTCCACAGACAGATGTGACACACATGACTAAGACAAAACCTGAAGCACAAGGAAGCTAAGCAAATGCATAAATGTTTTTAAAAAATGTATAAAAAGCAGGCCAATGCCTTGCTCTGATCATCACAACCTGTGCCATTCCCTGTGCTCCGCTGTAAATTAAACTCTGTTTAGGACCCCACCTTTGGCCTTGCAGGAATTCTTGAGGAGCTTCTGAATAGGAAATGTATCTTAGGGTGGATGCTTTGACCTTTCCTTTTACTTCTTCAGGCAACCAAAGATGACAAAATAATTCCTCTGCCCAGGGTGCATCCCTCCATCAAGTGTATGCGTTCCTTTTGCTATGATGAGTTCCAAGGTGTGCTGGAACATCTTCCAGAGGTCATGGAATAGAGTCCATCCTGCCCTTTAAGACTTTAATTTATGCCAAGGCAGTTATAGGACTAGGCTGTTTTTTTTTAAATTAGCTTCGATAATTTTTAATTACAAAGTTCAAAAGACTAATTTAGGAAAGGTGAGCCATTAAATAAGAACATGCAGTGAAATGCCACAGTGATGGTGAAGTCGGTGTGTTTTTTTCTTATATGTAATTCAGTATACATAAAAACCAAAAGAAAGTGTTCATCTTTCTGCTGTCTTTGTTGGCAAGATTGAGATAAATGTAATCATTCAAATGATAGCTGTGCTGACATAAGAATCTATTATTATAATGCTATTATTACTACTTTTTATTTACTTTTTGCAGTTTCAAGTCTATGCTAAATACACTGAGAGGTGATGTTTACGTAGTCCAATGTCTATGTATAAGTAGCTAAAAAAAGAGGTTCACTTGACATTGAAATGCACGTTTTGATATGTCCAGGGGAAGGATTTCTACTCTGTGAATGCAGAGGACAGCCAAGAGAAGGAAGTGACACTTGTCTTGCCAAAGCACCATCTCTGTCTCCAAAGGGGAGGGCAGGGCAGGCTGTATCCGAGCAGGAATGTCAGGTGTGAGTCAGTGAGTTTTATGGCAGACAGATGGAAAGTTAACTGATGGATCATAGAAATACCAGCCCTGCACATCCTGTTCAGAGCAGGGCTGTGACTTTTCCCACACAAATTCTGAAAAGTTCAAGGATGTTCAAGTTTTAGTGACCTAAAGATGGAGTTTCTTCCCACTTTGGTCCACTTCTGGAGAAGTGTTTCCTTATACCCAATCCAAACTTCTGTAGCTGCTCTGGCATCAATGCAGTCATCCTTTCTCTGTTTGTAGGGACGTGAACAAGCCCAGCTCCCCCAGGTTCTTTACTTTAGGTTCCTGACCAAGAAATCCAGATAAATAAGTGGACTGTAAAAGATATTAAGGTGCAAGTAGCAGTAAACCTCTGCGTTTTAGGGCATGAGGTTTTTCAGGAATTTTATTGACATGAAATCAAGGGAATACAGGGACTTGATATAAGCAGATTGAGCAGGATTTTTCATTCTAGGCATATGGATCTGTGGTTTGCGTCTGGGTTTTGTGGTGGTTTGTGGTTGGGTTTTTTTTGTCAGATGTAAGTTATTACTTCTATCACAGTTTTATTTGAACCTGACTTCAAGTTGTCTCTCACTGATCATCCCTCCTTACTTGAGTTACAGTGAATCCAAAGCCATATTACTGGAAATCTTTAACAAATACCTGACTCTCCAGAATGTTATCCTGAGACAGGCAGAGGGGAATGGTCTTTGCTATTAAAAATACTGCACAGGCTGCTCTGAGAGCTGGTGGTGCCCTTCAGACACCTGGCAAGGGACAGAGTTTCTCTGAATTACCAGAGTGTTTGTCTGTAGGTGCCTTGTCTGCAAGACAGAGGAGAGGGTGGTCACAGGCTGTTGGGAGGAATGTGAATCCTCTTCCTCCCCCAAATTCAGCTTGCCCAGAACACCATCTCTCCCTGTAGTGAGGCTTCCAATTTAAATAACATGGACAGAAAGTGCTGGAGTGTCCAGAAAAAAGTCCTTTAGAAGTTAGAGCAAAAAGAATGACTGGAGACAGAGAAGAGCCTGGATGCCACCTCACTTTCAATGGCTAATTGTGCCTGGCTTGCTGCTGAAGGTCACAAGCAGCTCCTGACCCTTCCTTTTGCTGTTCCTGCTGCTGGAGGACTGGAAAACCCTCTTCCATTTTCAATGGTAACCACTGATATTATTTATAAAGCACAGCCACACTTGCACATGCAGACATGCATCTCGCTGAGAACTGAAGATGTCAGCAGTGCTTTCACTGTTCCTCTTAGGATTTATTCTAAGTTATTTTTGGGTATCTTGTATAACTGATCTCTTAAGCCCTCTTAAGTTTAATTTTAGACTTGGCAGAGTTTATCCTGCTGTGCTGTCCTTTTCCAGATGCATCTTCTCCCCCTAAGCAGGCTCCTGGAGAGTCTTTAGAGAATACTGAAAAGGCTATTCAGAGAAGCAACAAGAAGAGTCTCTGGGATTCATCCCCTGAGAGTCCTGCCTTCACCCGTTTGTGGCTGTGATCCTGACAGAGGAGAAATCCAAGGAGTGACCTCTCCTGCACTTCGCTCAAGCAGAAAGAAGAAGTGGGACCTGGCTGGAATTCTCTGCACTTCCTCACAGGAGCTGTGGCCATGAACAGTGCACATGAGGCTCTGTGGAGCTCGGCAGTGACAGGGAGCTGCTGGAGGCTGGGGAGGGAGGGCTGACCAACACCTAAGCAGCCATAAGCAAAGCACTTGACACCAGCTTCTGCTGTGGCTTCCCAAGGGTGAGGTAGAAACGTCCTCTTTGCAAGTTCTTGTAAATTGACTCTCTCCCATTCACACTGACTCTGCCCGGGCTCAGCTGTGCCTCTGCTGGGCTTCCCAAGGAGGGGACATAGGTCACAGGGGTCTGCAGGACTGGGAGCTAGCAAGAGCCCAAACTTTATCTGTGGCTAATTAATCCTAATTAATTAATCTAATTCTGTACATGTGCATGTCTATGAATATTGTAACTTGTTGGGGAACTTCAAACTGGAGCATCCAGAGAGTGGGAGCAGACACATCTGGAAAGACTGAGCTGATGGGTGGGGAAGAGTCTTGAGGTTGTGTGGGTAAGAGATGTAGAGCCCATGAAAATATCTGAGGGACCACCAGTATGATGACCCCTTGCATCTGCAGCAGGAAGAGGTGGAGGTGTTTCAGCAGGATCTGCGGACCTGGACAGGCAGAGGAGGAAGGGGAGTGAGTTTGGTGCTGAGGGTGATGTTTCTGTGGGTGCTGATGAAGGCACAGCTCCCTCTGAGGGTCTGTGTGGCTAGAGACATCAGTGTCAGGCTTGCACATGTGTGTGTTTGTGTGTGTGTTTGAATGCTTGTCCAGCCTGGATGGGAAGGGGCCAGCAGCAAACAGGAAGGAAAAGGAATTCCCTAGGCCTCAAAGTATCCAGGCTCAGCTTCCTGGGATCATGCTCAGCATCTTCTCAGACAAGCTCTCTGGGACTTCTCCTGTCTCAGCTCTGCAGCTGTGGAAGATCCCTTGGCTCTGAAGGGCAAATGCTTTCCAGCTCCTTGGCAGCTTCTACTGAGGAAAGCTCAGCTTTGGGATGCTGTGTGGCCTCAGGAAGGAACTTATAAGCAGGTGTGGATTTGATCACTGCGTCAGTGCCAGGGACACAGAGAAAGCTGTGGCAGTATTAGATGATCTCTGTGTCTTGCTTGCAGCATGAGGCTCATACTCCTTCTCCTCCTTGCTCACAACATAGGGGGAAGTCCTGAGCTCCCAACCCTTCCAAGCCTGTGGCACATACTCATCATGAAAAGTGCCTCCTGTGTGCAATATCAGCCCGTCTGAGGAAGAGGCAGAGGGTTGTGCAGGGCAGGGGCATTGAGGCAGAGCTGTGCCTGGGACAGGGTGAGCTGTGGGAGCAGGGCTGGGGCAGGGAGGGGAGGAGACACTGCTGGCAAAAGCTGCACAGGGCAGAGGGGTCACCCATGGGTTCTCTCACCCTGGGCAGGTGGGTGAGTCCCCAGACACCTCCCTTTCCCTACAAAGGGGAGGAGTGGGACACCTCCATTACCTGCTCCACTGAAGGGTCAGTGTCACACACACTTTGGGCAGCTGGGGCAAATCTTCACACCTTCCCTAGGCAGAGTTCAGAGTTCAGCACCTCTGTAGTCTAACACAAAAGCCCAAGTTCCCCCAAGTTCAATCCTGCCAGAAAATTGAGGCAAACAGATCTCAAAGAACCATCAGGTCCCATGGTTTGCTGGCTCCAGGGCCCTGCCCTGCCCTGCCCTGCACATCTTTTGGGTACATCACACATGCCTGGCTGTGGCTTCCAGCGTGGAATTCCTCCCTGGGCCCATGGAACCAGAGAGCTGCACAGGGAAGCTGAAAGGCAGGTTTAGGTGCACATAAATTGAGTCTGAACTCCAGCACACAGATGTTGATCCAAGCCCTGTGTGCCCTCTACCTTTAAGCCTTTGGGGGACCCACGTTCTCCTCCTTCTCATACCTAAAAGGTGAGGTTTGTTTTCTCCTGTCCTCAGGACCTCACTTAGGCCAGGAGCCTGGTGGTTTAGACTGGAAATGAGGAAGAGGGCAGAAAAATCACCGAAAACTGCTTCAACTTCAAGACAATATTTTGTTTCTAGCATGGCTGTTGTCATAGCAAAGAGCAGAATTTGATGTTCTGGGTCCTACTTATTGGTCCTGAATTCCTGAGTTCTTTCCTCTCTGAGCCAGGAGTAAATTCCTGATTAATAATGACACCAGCAAAATAAAAACAACCCTGAAAAATCCTACTTTGTATGTGTTGCAATGACACGGTTTGAAAATATTCAATTTAAATAAATTGACTTAGAAGAAATCTGGTAGTTCTGGCTGAACTCTGTTATAACTCTGCTTTTCATCTCGGAAAAAAAAAAAACCAAGAAAGAAAAGCTGTCTGTATCCACTTACTCTGCATAAAATTTTACGAGTTCCAAAGTGCAGTTATGATGGAAATTTAAATGATTACATTTCTTTTAAACAACATTCCCTTTTAGTAACACCCTGGATCCCAGCCTACGACAGACAAGGTCCCCTTTCTTTCCCACTAGGCCCTAACACATCTTTATCTCTCCAATTATATCTGGAGTCATGTGATTCTGATGAGATCCCACATCATCTACTGAGAGTAAAATCATTGTATTTGTCTAAAAAAAGACATAACCCTCAAGGGATCCCAGCCTAGACGAGGCTGAGGACTCCAACACAACTTCAGTGAAAAATGGTACTACATGAGGGAAAATACAGGTTAATGGGCTCACTCAAACTGAGTTGTATCAGGTTAATTACTAACTGAAATACTCAAACTTTGATTAAAGTCGTCTCAGAGCACTTAATTGACTTCTTTTTCCTAATGAGAAATTGAGTGTTAATCTGTAAAATCAACAATTTCCAGTTGACCCTGTTGATTTTGCTGGAGCGATATTTTCTTCTGGAAAATAAACAAGCTCCCACAGAATTGCACAATAATATATCTTGAACTATGCTGAAATTATTTTCTCTTCCTCTGACAGCTGCCATTCATTGCTGCTGCCCATCAGCATTTCTGCTGCCTCTAAATATCTCGAGAATTTGCCCAATTTCTCAGTGATTACTCACAGCCTGTATTGCCTTTGGGATTGCTTTGAAACCTGAATGCTGTGCTGCTGCTCTCCTTCAGCAAACCCAATCCCTTCCAACTTCCTACGTCTCAAAGTGGAAAAATGTAAAGCTTCTCACTTTTCATTTCAGGCATGCACTTTTCCTGAGTTTGCACATTCCCAAAGGAATGTTGCTAATTTTATCTGAGAGGTCCCGTTCCCACGGGGGGGTTCCCTCTCGGGGGGTTGGAGCAGGGAAGGGCTGTGCAGGGCAGGGAGTGTGGGCAGAGCTGGGAATGCTCTTGGTGCTGCCTGGGACTATGCCATGGCAACTGCTTGTTCCAGGCTGCAACTCTTCCCTGATGTGAAAAATCTTAGCCAGCATCTCAAAGCAAACATCTCCACAGGCTGCTCTCAAATCATGTCTAATTGAAACCCAGCCAAGTCACAGGATTCAGCTGATTATCTTGGTAAGACCTGGAGGATGTGTACACACATCCATCATTTGGAGAGCTGGAAAAGGGTTCGGGTTTCCAAGTGATTGTGAAAATCGGGGGAACAGCAGTGCTGAGAGAGATTTTCAATGATTTTGGTGTCAAATTAGAGCTGACTTCATTAAATCAAGGAGCACTGAGTTGCTTTAAGTGTTTCAAGCTGTAGAATGGGAAGGGGAGGGTTTCACCTGCTCATCCCAGAGGTGACACACTGTGCTGAACCTGAACCAATGTAAATATGCCAAAATAAACTAGAGATGGGCAATCCAGGATCCCTGAGACACCCAGAAAACTGGGAAAGACAAAACCCAATGCTCTTCACAGAGGATGTAGCTGCTGTATGTCCCTCACCGAATGAAGTCTTTCCTTCTCCTTTTCTCCTGTGCCTGCCCTGGCTGCTTTTTGGGTTGAAATGTCCTGTTTTTCCAGGCAGGATCCCCTGGCTTGGGGTATGGAAACAGGTAACTTTAAGCTTTTCTTTATGACTTACAGGAAGTGAACTGCAGAACACTGGAAAGGAATATCCAGTTTTGAAATCAAGTGAAAAAAGCTGTGCTTGCATTTCCTTGTTCCCAAGCATGTACCCAATAACTTTGAAACAAATTCTCATTAGTGTTTTTTGTCTGCCTGGGTGATGCACAGTGAAATCAGGCTGCATGAAGAGGTTTTTACAGTCTCTCCAAACCTACTGAGTCTAAGCATGGTGGAATGTCTCTACATCTCAATTCATTTTCCACATTGAAAGCATGGTTTGAGTCCATTTTGTAGCCAAAGGGAAGGTGGAACACAGGAAAGTGGATTTTGTTTGCCTGTGACTATTCTACAAGCCATGTCATTCCATAGTAATTATATCTGCTTCTTATTACTCACTGGCTTTTGCATTCCTTTCTAAGCTAGATCAGCAAAGATTGATATTGCCTTTTGGTTTAGTAGCAAGAACACTGATGTTACACCAGTTTGTGACTAACAGAGGGTCCTGGTAGAAGCAGCCCAATTCCCTGCTGTCCTGGTTTCAGCAGGGATAGAGTCAATGTTGTTCCTGTAGCAGGTCCAGGGCTGTTTGTTGGGTTTAGGATGGGAACAATGCTGATAACACAGAGGTGGTTTGGTTGCTGCTGAGAAGGCCTTGCCTGAATCAGGGAATTTGCAGTGTCTCATGCTCTGCCACTGAAGAGGTGCACAAAAAGCAGGAGTGAGATGGCCAGGGGGATATTCCAGACAATGGAATGTGATGCTCAGTGTGTAAATTGGGGAGAGTTTGCTGGGAGCTGCCAGTTGCTGCTTTGGGATGGGCTGGGCAGCGGGGAGCAGCTGCACTGTGCAACACTTTTTGAGGGAGTTTAGTCCTCCCTCTCCCTTCTTCTCTATTTTTATTACTTGTACACTACTTGTTGTTGTTTTATTTCACTTTATTGCAATTATTAAGTTGTTCTTATCTCAACCCACACAGGTTATCTTTCTCTGACTCTCCTCCCCAGCCCACTGGGGCAGGAGTGAGCGAGGGGCTGAGCAGTACTTAATTATCAGTTGTTAAACCACAACAACTCTGTATGCCCCAGTTTTGAGATCTGCCAGGCAGCCAGTTCTCCTAACTCCACATAAGGAAAGTTTTAATGTCAGGATTGAGCCTGGTGTAATTTGAAACCCCTGGGGATACCACGGTGATTGATCTTCCATCCCTTACATATTTCCTCAGCCCTGAAATGCATCTGTTCCTATTTTGCGCTGACACTGGGGTAAGGCATCTCTGTTCCCTTTGAAATCTGGGACCTGTGTGTTAATCTTCCAGCACTTTGAAGTTTATCCCATTTACAAGGAACTACCAGAACTCCTCAGATGTTTCCTTTAAGGCTACTGGGTTAAATGGCTGAGAACAGACATATCCAAACATTCATGAGGAAAAGTAACATATCTAATAAGGAGCTGCCTGGTCCTTTTGCTCTGCTATGAGGCTCAGCCTGCAGGGACTTTATGTCCATGTTTTATGGATGATGTATGTTCACACAGCTAGTCTGCCCAGCAGGATCA
The DNA here is from genome assembly GCA_013397245.1 of Thryothorus ludovicianus. Taxonomy (NCBI): domain Eukaryota; kingdom Metazoa; phylum Chordata; class Aves; order Passeriformes; family Certhiidae; genus Thryothorus; species Thryothorus ludovicianus. The sequence continues at coordinate 119,229 of VZTB01012893.1, read as the reverse complement.
GGAGGACCTAAAATCCAAAACTCCCAGAGCACCACGGACACAAAATATCCCCAACATGCTATAAAAACCTGAATGTCTGCAATAAAGCAATCACCACCACAGAAATCACAGCTATCATGTACCACAGGAGGGAAGCACAAGTCCTTGTAAGGAACAAGAATAAATCTGTAAATTCCTATGGCCAGACCTATCTCATCCTGAAAGCAAAATACCAGGGATTTGTTAGGAGGAGTTCACAAGCGCTTTTCTGCAATGGATCCTTCCCATGCTGTAAAGGAAGGCAAAAATTTGTTACTCTCCCTGTTATCTAGCCTGAGGGAGATTTCCCTTCTGATCCCAAATTAGATCATCAGTTTAATGTTCAGTGCATGAGCAGCCATACCAATTAGATCCTGAGCATCTGTAATAATGTCAGCAGTGGCGGAGCAGCCTCCTCACACACTGCCTCCACCTGGAGCCAATTTCTGCTGCTTTAGATTAGAGAAGGCATTAAAACCTCCAGAAAACGTGATGGGCACCTAGTCAGCAGCTATTTTTAACTGGGCTCCCACTGGTGGCCAGCAGCCACCTCAGAGCAGGGATGTCACACATCGTGTGAGCCAGGCAGTCAGGAGGGCTCCTCCCAGACCTCCTTAAAACACAACACATCAGCTATGCAGGACTCACTCCAAGCTTCCTCATGCCAGAAACGCTCCTCTTCTCTCCTGCAGTTCTTCCTGGGGCTTTGGAGGGCTCCCTTTCAGCCCAAGGGTTTCCTTTGCTCACACTGCCCTCTGTGGAGGTGAGGTCCAGACACACTCTGTGGGAGCCTGTCCTTGGACTGTTGCTTTTCCCCTTCAATTAGGAGTTACTGAAGTCATACTGTTTTCTTTATCCATACATGTGTAAGGTTTCATTGCATCCCCTCCAGCTCTTCAGTCGGGTACACTACAGAACACCAGCTTTCTTTCCTTGAAGGAGATTCCCTTTTTCTTAACTACCTTGGAAATCCCACTCTGTACCTATTTCACCTTCCCCTTTTTCTTACCATGCCCATGCACCATGGTGTTTATAAAACACACTGGTGCTGCCTGTGGTGCTGATTTTTCCCTGGAATAACCTTTTCTTTATGCCACACCACTTGGCAGCTCCCAGCTACCCCACAGACAGGTACTGGTCCCCAACCTGGTGATCTTCCCCCTGCAACTGGTACCTACCTGTGGCCCCACAGAGATTTAGGCCTTAGCATCTGGTGCTTTTAACCTTTTTAAAAATGTAATGTTCTTACAACTCTATCAGGCCAGCTCACATTTTCAGTTATGCAAAAAAATCTCTCCTCTGTAATGCCAATTCTCCCAGATTTTGTGTGGCAGCGTACGTAAGAAGCACATTCAAAGCAGGATTATTCTCTTCAAATTAAGACTTCTGTGTTGGGAATTGCAACGTCTTAGACAGATTCTCTTTTGGCCAGTGAGGCAAACACATAATCCTAGGGCTCAGTTCATCCCACAGGAGGAGCAGTGTAAGCTCCTAAGGATGCTCCCTGCTCTCCTCTATAATGAAGATGTTGATCAGTTTGGGCACAGACACCTACTTTTGCTGATGGCCACAGGCTGGCTGTAGGATTTGTCTCGCCTTTATTTTTTTAGGTGGCACAAATTGTATCTCTAGCTCTTTTTTTTCCTAGATTGCAAATCCCAACAATAACAGAATGAGTTCCAAAGCTGAATTTGAGGACAACCAGAAATATCTGATCTCCACTGGATAGTTCTCCCTTTTGTATTTCTTGCCACAGTCTCTCTCTCTTGTAAGACTGTTATTTAGTCATTTTACAATCTATTTATCCCAATGATAATCAATAAAATAAAATAAATCTGCAACACAGGTTGATGCAAAAGATCTCCTTGCTCTGCTGCCTTTGTATTGTCCCCAGTGACAGATATTTCGGGAAGAATGAAGGAATGGGCACAGAGTGATTCTGCTCCTGTATTCCCCTTGTCACACCAGTACTGCAGCAGCAGTTTGGGGACTTCCCAGTCAGGGAGAGCTTTAAAATCATCCTGTCAGTAACAGGAATGGAGGTTTCCTCTCTGGATCCATGCGATTCCCAGTTTTGGCCTTCTCAACTCTCCCTGGCAGGGAGCTCTGCAGGAAGGAGTACTTATTTTTGTCTGTTATGCCTTTCTGTTCTGGAATCAGGGAAGCAGTCAATGGTGTGTGCTGTCTGAGCTCTGTCATTGTCACTTGATCCCCACCAAAGTCACATCTCTGTGCCCTGGGCCTTCTGGCCAGCCTGGAGCTCAGGCTCAGGCTGGTCAGTGTTGCCCAGTGTGGGAGCCTGCCTGCCTCTCTCTCTGTTCTTACCATCCTCCCCACTCTCTGCCTCTCTTCTGGAAGGAATTTTCACTGGGACATTCCACCAAGTGTTTTTTAGCAAATCCACAGAGACTGGGTCTAATCCATTACCCTTGTCTGAGAAGTGATTCATCTTGGTAAATGCTTTACCTTTAATAAATCCATACTTTTGATAAAATCTATTTGTTGCATGCAATGAGTGTTTTCTCTGAACACTCATTGCACCTAAAATCCCTGGGTCAAGTGGCCTGTACACTTTTCTTTAAATACAGTGATGTACAGATTCTTCCAAACCTGCATTTTCATGTACCAATTATTTCAACATCCTCAGATGGAGTTTATCCTGCCCCCCTGGGTTCAGTTCCTCTAGCACTGGAAATTTTATCTTTAATATAGAGCTCTACCTCCTCCATTCCTTTTACCACTCTTCCTAACAATTTATAACCAGCAATTTTTACATTCCAGTCATGCGAATAAACCTGCCAAGTTTCAGTCATGCCAATTATATTGTATTTCTCATAATCCAGCAAGAATTCCCAAGTCCTCTTGCTTTTAATTATATGCTCACAAGGTACTTCTCCCCAGCCCCTCTCCAGGCAGCCACCTGTGGTGAATCACTGTGATGTGTGATTATCACAGGGGGCGGGGGACATAGGTGTTGCAGAACCACTCTGCAGCTGTGAAAGGCTATGGCAAGTTCTGGTATTTATGTCACAGATTTACTCATTTCTGCAGGAGAAACCCCCCTCCTTTGGCTCCTCCTCAAGGCACATTCAGTGCCCACACTTTTGACCCATTTGCATCCAATCTAAATTCCACTCTGCCATTTCCTCCTTCAGGAGTGCTGAGAAATAGGTGGTGTAGAGCCATAAAGGGCTACAGACCCCTTGCCCTCCAAAAAATTCAATCCAAGGCTGCAAAACAAGCCATGCATACCCATTCCTGCTCTCCTGGGAGCGTGGTGAGCATCCTTGTTTATTTAATGGGACAGGACTCTTAAAGGCAACTGGGCAGCTGCTCTTCCCCTCTGGCTGTGGATGTTAATACTGAGCTTGTCTGTTCACTGGCAACTAAAGCAAGGTCTGAGTTCATGAGTTTTTCTATTAACATCAAAGCAAACACACAACTGAGCAAAACTGACTGAGTTTTTATTGCTTCCCAGCTCTCAAACTCCCCTATTAGGATTTGATAGGCCACCTTGCCTGCCTCACGTGTTAATTTTTTCATAGTGTGTGTGTTCTTGATTTATGGAATCCACCTGCTGGCTCACCACTGCTGCTGTCAGTGCAAGCCTTGTGTGGTACCTTGGGAGGTGCCCAAGCACAGACCTAGACTGTGTGAGTGCAACAAGATATGTGCTCAAAGTCACATTTAAAAAGAAATGAAATGCTGGTGAGCTTGGCTGTGAGATATCTGACCATGGCTAAGGAGTTCACAGCCCACAAGGAGGTCTCAAGTGCAGCCTGGGAGGGCAGCACAGGGCTCATGAGCAGCACAGTCTGCAGAGCTTTACCTTCATCCCCTTCAAAGGTTGGGTGTGTTGCTCCTACAGAAGACACCTCCACCTGTGGCATCCAAAGCACGGAATCCACTCTGAAAGGGAGAACCTCTTTCTGGCAGACTGGGTTTCAGCACACTTTAGAGTCAGAAATTATACTAAATAATTACAGGACTCCCCCACCAATGAAATAGAAATTCTCCGGTCCCTCTTTTCCCAGAGGGGATTCACAACTACATTTCTCAGGTACTAAATGCTTTTTGAATTCTTGAGCTGTCCTAGACATGCTGGATAAAAATAAACTCTAGATTCACAAATTATTTCAGAAATAATCGCAGCATTCAATCTCTGTTAGAGCTGTCAGTGAAAACCAGAATCTGGCACCAAGAGGCAGGCACGCTCCACTGGGCTCTGCACAAAGTGGATGGCTGCTTGCACCTCAGCCTCTGGAATCTAAATGCACATTGCAGATAAACAGGGTCAAGGAGAAGACACTCAAAAATTTGTTTGCTTGCTGCCTAAATGTCATTTTAAGGTGTGACTGAGTCTCAGCCCCTCCAGCCAACTGGGAGCTCTGAAATCCTGTTCCTTGCAGCATCAACCTGCTGGGGGCTGGTCCCGTTGGCACTACAAGATCTGCCATGAGAGCAGAAAGTTTTGCCAGTGTGGCTGGAGGAGAGAGAAATCAAAAGCCTGGTGGCTGGAGGAAGAATGTGGTTCATAGATGTGAAAGTTTGGAGGCTCTGGAGAGTTTTGGCAGTGCCACAATCACAGAGAGAATTCCTGGCATTCACATGTGCCTGGTGGGATCCAGCACAGAACCACTGAGGACCCTGTGTGGGAAGGAACCCACAAGGATCATCAAATCCAGCTCCTGGCCCTGCAAAGACACTCCAAAAATCCCACCCTGTGCCTGAGGGCATTGTGCAGACGCTCCTGGAGCTCTGGTAGCCTCGGTGCTGGGACCAGTACCTTGGGCAGCCTGCTCCAGTGCCCAAACACCCTCTGGAGGAAGGATCTTTTCACAATATCCAACCTAAACCTGCCCTGACACAATGTCAGGCCATTCCCTTTGGTCCTGTCACTGGTCACAACAGAAGAGATCAGTGCCTGACCCTTCTCTTCCCCTCTTGAGGAAACTGTAGACTGTGATAAAGTCTCCTCTCATGTCGCTTAAATTCAGACATCAGTGAGGCAGGGAGGACTCAGGGATGGGATGGGAGCTGTGGGAATGGTGCTGACCATGGGCTCTGGCCATATGTTCTGCTGACAAAATGTGAGGCTGTGAGTGACCGTGGAAGGGACTTTGCCTGGAGAAAGGCTGCTGCAGTCACTTCAGTGTGCTGCTGGTAAAGCTTTAAGAAAGATGCTGTTGACAGTGTACAGTGCATCTGAGCTGGGGATTTTGACTAATTTCATACACCACTGTTTAACCATAATAATATAATGGTATTTAACACACACCCATGACCGTGTGACTTGTGATGCCTGCAGAACTGGGGTCAGCAGGTGTGCAGAGGATGGGGCTGAGCCTCTGGGGTGGATTCCTCACAGAGTGATTGAGTGGGGGCTGTCTGTGTGAGCACAGTCCCTGTGCTGCTGGGCTGGGGCTGGTGCCTCAGTGCCCTGCAGCTCAGATAAAATGATCATTTTTTATGATCAGTCAGGCTGCAAAAGGCCATGACAACACTCTGACAGTCTGGTATTGCAAACCCATCAGTCTGAGCGAGGAGCTGTCGGGTATTTTATGTTGGCACTATTAGGGACAAATTTAGGCCCGTGTCCATTACATTGTTCCTGTCCTTACCAGGAGAAGATATGATAAATCTGAAAGAGGCAGCTGTCTGTCTGAGCCAATATATCCCTGTACCTGCCTGGGTTATTGCCAAAGGTTGGTCACTCCTACTCTGCTAACTGAAGAGTTTCAAATAAGAGAAAACACTCACTGAGCTGCTGTGGGGGTGTGGGGAGGGAGAAGCAACCCCTTCTCTCTTGCTTTCACCATAACTTTTTAAAGCTGGCTTCTAACTCTCTCCTGAAATCACCCACTACAGCACAGCTTTGTTTACCCGGTACAGAATAGATCACTGTGTTTCTCTTCTCCCACAGATAACTCACTTTTCTGAGTGGGCTGGAGTCACACAGTTACAACTTCTCTCACACATAAATCTGGACTTGGAAGGATTTCAGTATCTGCCAGAAATATGGGCATCCTTGATCACTCCAACCCCAGCTAAGAGCTCAAAAAGCCAGAGAGTCTTAGGCTGCTCACTCAGGCTGCTGTGGCCTAAGCTGATTCTCAAATCAGTAAGACAAATAAGCTTTTTTTCCTGTGTTTTTCTTTCTAACACCAAGAGTGTTTCTTTGGTGCTCTCATTTCAGCCCGGAGCTGTTGCAGTCCCAAGGCTGGAGTTCATGAACTTTCCTTTTTTAAACATTAAATTGAGTTTAAATGAACAACTAATTCTGCAAGTACTCTCCTCAAAAACACCAGGGAGAATACACAACCCCTTGGGATGAAACAGGCTGTGAGCACTCCCCCAGGTTTGCCCCCTTCAATAGTACATTCTCACAGGGAATTCTATCAATTTCACCAGAATTCTGCCCTAAACTTCCCATTACCAGAGGCACTGTGTTCTCAGAGACATAACACATCCACTGTTAACTGTTCTCCCTCTCCCAGAAGGACCAAATCCCTGATCCACTCCTTGGGCAGTGGCAGGATGGGATGGGAACAGCCCAGTGAGGAATAAGTATCCACAACCCATCATCTCATACTGTGTCACATTTGTAAACTTTATTTTTCAGACACATAATCTAGAAAAGAGCTCTTTCAAAAGCAGAGTGTGGATGTTAGCTCTAGCAGACAGCTCTGGGAGTAGGGGCTGTCAGTCTGCATCTGCTGAGGCTTAAATCGGTCCCAGGGCAGCTGCCTGCCATCCACCCTCCAGTGTTTTATTCCTTGGGAAGTGCGAGGCTACAGCAGAGGAAATGAATGCACTGATAAGCTGGAGAGATGTCTTTTTGAGTGCTTCCCAGCAAGTAAATGGCTGAGCAGGGAACAGAAATGAGCTTTCTTGTGCCCAGTTGAGCCCTTTAACTGCATTTCTCTGCTCAATAAACACGCACTCCAGGGAGGGCTGGCGGGCGGTCATTGACTTCAGGGAGAGCAGAGCAGAGGCAGGCTGGGCTACAGCTGGTAAAAACCGTGACCTTTGCGCTCTCTCTGCCATCCAGCCTGCTGTCCCGGGGGCGATGGCTGTCGGATGTCGGAGCATCCCTGACAAGCCCGGCCGCTGCCCGTGCGCTCGGCGGGGAGCGCTGCCCGCCCGGCGGCTGCAGCGCCCGGCACACGCCGCTGCTCCGGGGCTCGGCTGGCTCGGCCGGGCAGCTCAGACCCTGCGGCAGCCGGCAGGTAAACAAGCAAATCCCCGCTCTCGCAGGGAAACAGGTTGCTTTTCAACAAAGAACTGTTAAAGCCCTGCCTTCTCCCGGCAGGGCGAAATCTGCTCTAAGATACGGCACAGAACGGCTCGCCCGTCGCTTGTCACACCGAGGCGAACACAAAGCAACACACAGGCTGGGAGGAAGTTGTTTCATACTTACCAGCAGCATTGATATTTTCCTCACAGGAGTACCAGATCCCAGTGTGGAAATACCTGAAAAGGAAGCGGTCATCTCCCGTCTCCCAGCTGTAATGAACCACATTCTGGTTCGTTTCATTTGCAGTCTCATTCCCGCCGTAGTTGAGGCAGTTTGTCTTCTTCTCTTTCCCACAGCTCGGCTTGGGGACCCTCTGTGTGCCCTCACACCAGTGGGTCGTGATAAAAGCTGTTGTAGAGAAGAGGAGAGCCATCAGATTCAGACTCACTGCTAGCAGGGCTCTGCATCTTCGATTTGTCTTCATGGTAAATCCGCCCTCCCTCCCCCTCCTGCTGAGAGAAGAAGTCAAAGGGGTTTGTTTTATTTGGGAGGGGGGGGTGGGTTTCAAAGCCTCTCACGATTCAGAATCCAGTTGTCCAGGCATCAAAACTCTCAGCTTCTTCCAATCTGCTGCTGAGGCGCTGAAGGAAGCTCTGCAGCCAGACTCCCATTCTTCCCCTTCCCTTGAAACCCTGCCTCAGTGCATTAGAGGAGCAGCTGCCGGCGCGCCAGCGGGGCCGGTCCCTCGCAGCCGCGGAGCTTCAGCGCGCAGAGGGGAGCGGAGCGGCTCTGCCTCCCGAGGAGCTCCAGAGGCGAGTGAACATCTGCTCGGGTACCACACATCATCCTCCCGAGGGGCTCCGCAGCCTCCTCCGCTGGGAGACACCTGCAGGCTGCCAGGCTCGCTGTCCCCTGCTTCCGTAGGATGGGCAGGAGCGGCTGAGCGTGCGGCAGGAGGAGGCAGGGACAGCTGCCACCCGCTGCCACCGACCCTGGCACCGCTCGGAGCCCACTGCAGCACGCCGGGCTGGGGGAGGCGTCACGGCTCAGTCCCGAGAAGAATTATTATTATTAGTAGTATGTGGAGCTGTGAAAGGCATTTTCCGTGTACCGCGGGGTAGAGATTCGTCCAGGAGGAGGAGGGATGGAGTGGTACTTTAGCATTTCTGCTCTGAGCTAGAGAGTAGTAAATCCAGGGCTTGATTCTGCTTTCGGTACAATGGTGTAAATCTCTTTCTTCAGAGGCTTGCTCTGGCAGCCCCAGAGGAATTTAGATTTGAATGTGTGTGGTGTGTGAAACCCACATCTTTCACAACACCAAGTGAAGCCCCTTGCCCAGGCTTTTACTCCCAGACACGGCTCTTGCAGATGTTTTGGTTGAAGTGGATCTGGAGGAAATTTTCTAGGTCCTGCTTTGTGCAGACGGACAGAACTAATTAGAGCAAACCCAGGGCTTTATTTACCAGATGGCAATGCTGAGAGCAGGATGCACTTAATATCCCATTTCCAAAGAGAAGCGTACTGTCCTTTCACAATCTCCAGCTGGCTCGTAGAGTTTCTGACCCCTTTGCACATTGCTCAGAGCTCTCAGGTGAGTGCTGGGTGCCGTGAGGAGCAGAACACCTGATGGTGCTGGAGGCACAGCCCATGGGACCCTGTGTCCAACACTGAGGCTGGCAATGCTTGTCACAGTAGTTCTGTCCTGTGGTAGATGAGCGCAGTTTTCTGTGGTGAAAAAGCTGTTTGTGCCTTCTGAGTGGTGTTTCCTTCCAGCCTAGTTTGGATTTCCTGCAGGGGCCATGGGGATGCTGGTGGCCTCTCAGAGCAGTCCAGCAGTGTCTTTCCCTGGAAATATCCACATAGCCAGGCTCATTCTGACAGACAGGATGGTGCTCGTGGAGCCCACAGGCAAAGCTCACACTGTGCTTTGCTGCCTGTGGGCAGGACATGGGGGCCAGCTTCTCCAGCTCCTTGAGAAAGCCAGGGAGGATGAGGTGAAATTTCTCCTCAAGGCTTCTGGGACCTCACAGGTAGCCTCAGGACTGATTGTGGCTCTTTTTGGTGACGGTCCCGAACTTCAGAGCCCAACTGTTGATGAGATTTTCCACTATTTCTACACTCACTTGGCTCTGGACATTTTTTGTTATAAGAAAACTGTAAAGTTAATAGAAAACTCTTGTGAGAAAATGCACAGGGCTCTTTGAGAGCAATTGTGATGGTAGCTCTGCAAGTTTGGTGAAATAACTTTGTACCCGAGAGCCTTTGCCTTGCCTGTTCCTGCCTGTACCTGATGAGTGCCACCTCCTCAGTGCCAGGTTATTCCCCGAGCTCTGCCTCTCCTTGTCCTGTTGGAATTGCATAGCACCTCTCCCTGTCCCAACCCTTTCAGCAATTACATCTTGCAGCCAATCAGCATTCTTTCCTTGGTTTTAATTGCGTGCAAGAAATCGAGGTGATAGCTCTTCAGAGCACTATAGGATTATTACTTCAATTATTTTTATGTTGCAGGACATTCACTCAGTAATGTGTTTGTGGTGTTCCTGTATTTCTCAGGGTTATCCACTTGCTAAGAGGAATAAACAAAGCACTTGAAACTTTGACAGAAAGCCTTCACAAGGAAGCTGGTGCTGTTCTTCAGGACTGTCTTTCAAGTGGCTGCCAGCATCTGAATCATCACACTTCTCCAAGTGTGAACACAGGTCTTTACAGCTCTTTTCTCACCAATTTTCTCTACCTATTGCCCTCAGGATTGTGTTTGCTGGCCTGCAGCACAGATGCCTGCACACTCTGCATCTCCCTGTGCCCATCTCCCTGAGGGGTGGGCAGCCAAGACTTTGGTGATCTAGGATAATTTTGTCCTAAATACTTCTCACATTTTGTTTTTACCCCTAATTCTAGGAGATATTTCTATTTCTGTTCCTCCTTATCTTCTTCATTCTTGTTTTTCAGACTGGCAGAGCTGTTGAGAATGACATGGTGGCAGTAAATTAAAAAAGAAAAAACAGCAAAATAAAGCAGAAATTTGGTTTATTTTGTGATACAGAGCTTTTAGAATCTCAAGCATTTAAAAATATTGAGCACAAAGTAAAGTAGGCTCAGTCAGAGAATTTTTTAATATGTATAATTTTCTTTTTCCTAAAGGAAATCAGTTTTTTTTCTCATTTTCATGTTGGGATTACTTTAAAAGAAGGAAGCTATTCTGTGCTGTAGTCATGCTGTAATATTCCAACAACTTCTCTTTATATAATCTCTGTTTATCAGATTTGTTGTGTATAAAAGTGGAAAGATCATACATATGTTGCAGAAGGCAGTTCAGATGCCTGGATTAAGTAGTATTTATGTGGTATTATCTTTAATGATAACGTAGAAGGGTTTGAATGCTACAGAGATGTAGTTTTCAAGTTGTGGCTACAAGGATCTTTAAAAACCTTTTTGCAGCAATAACTTTTCTCTGATGTTGTGAGAAAAATTACCTTCACAAGTTGTAGTAACCCCTTTTCCTTTTCCTATTTCTTATAGGATCAGTGTCAATTGTTATTACTCAGTATTTAGTTGTGTATAAAAAGAACTCGACCTGGAGGATTTAAAATAATGATAGCTTTTGCAAAAGGAATCTCTCAATCAGGCTCTGTTTTTCACTAGTGGAAAACAGAGGCACCATTCACTGAAGTGAGAGGAAGCTCTGCTTTTGGGTTCTCTGGTGCTGATGGGGACATGGTGAGCTCAGTCTGGGTGTTTGTTTGGAACCAGCAATATCAAATGCATGGGGTTGTACGCTGGGTTTAAATCAAAATTTTAACCCTCCCTATGGCATTCCTTACAGCACTGTCCTCCTGGGCTCCCTCATGTGTTTATTTTGTCCTTTTCCCCTGCCCCTGGATTGGATTTCCCAGCTCCTCCTGCCACTTCAGACTGCACCCCTCCTGGCAGATCCTCTTTGCTTTTCCTCAGCACCATAGAGCCGCAGGATTCCCTTGCTCAATCAAATTGTTTTGTAAATGGCTCAAAATCTCCTTTTTTAGTTGGAATTTTCCTCCCTTGACATAGAGCTCTGTGCAGCTCATCTTTCTCTCTCTCTTTCCACAGTAAATATGGATTTTGGGTGTGCCCCCAGTATACCTCCCCTGTCTCTGCTCTGTCCAGCAAAATGGGAAGTTTCTCCTTACCTCAGTCACTTAACGAGTTTTATTTTAATATTTGGAGAAGAGTGTTGGGATGGAAATACTGTCCATACTTCCCCAGATTGTGTTACCCAGCTGTGAAGTTTGTGTTCTCTCTACTCCAGGCTCAGGCTCCTTTTTGTCGTTTTCACCTGGTTTTTATCTTTTTCTTTGACTCTGACCCAAAGCAGTGTTCAGCAGTGATGCTTGGCACTCTGAGCACACAGGCTGGGCTGTACAGTCCTGCTCATCTCAGAGATGCTGCTGAGAGACAATCCTGATTTTCTGACAGAAATTAAGCCCTCAGCAAACGGGCAGCCCCTGGGGGTCCGTGTGAAGGTAGGCTGAATATTGATACCACAGGAAATCTTGGCCTTCACTTTAACTTAAGACTCGGAGTGTGTCTTTCACGTACTTTGCTTGTGGGCATTTGGGCAAGGACAAGAAGATTGCTCAGGAAATTCTCCCTGTTCCTAAAGCAACCAGGCAAAAAATGGTTTCTGACAGTACTGTAGCAAAGACCTTTAGTAGTCTTGACAGAAATGAAAGTGATAAAATAAACTGTTGCTTCTCCTATAAAAATTTCCTTGGTCCAGTGTTACTGGGCAGTAGACAGGACATCCCTGAGTGCCCTCTGCCGTGGACCTGCTCTGGATGCTGTGGTCAGTGGTCAGCATTGCTCATCCTGGCCAGGACAGTGGGGTTGTGTCACTCAGGGACTGCAGGCACCCTCCTGCAACACACAGGGTCCCTGCAGCCCCTGGCTGTCCCAAACAGCATCAGATTCATCATGCAGCACTGCTCTTTGTGTCAGAACTGGGTGGGACTGGGATGCCAGCAGATTTGTGCTGATCTGCTATCTGCATTTAATTCTTTCAGCAGCTGCTGGAGAGGAAGGGAGATGAAAAGAAGTGGCAGGTCTGAGTCATGTCTTGATTCGTGTCTGGGAGAGCTGACTGGCTAAGTTGCCTGAAGAGGCAATCCAAAAGGTCAGGGCTGAACAAGCACGGTATTCCTGAGGCAATTCCCAACAAGATATTTACATGTGCCCACCCATGGTGGGAGTGAATTAAGTGTAATGCTATCCTACTTCTGATCCTGGTTTAAAAATCTTTCTGTCTTAGAGTTACAAGAATTATTTCCTCACAATTGACAATTGGATTGGAATAAGATGAAAGTTTAATTAATATTTAGTACTCTTTCTTAAGGCTAACTTTGATATGTCTACCTTTTTTCAAGAAGCCACAGGCCCACTTAAGAAGAACTCTAAAAGCAGAACCCACTTCAGTTCTTTATTGCTGCAATTAAAGAAGCATTCTTGCACATCAAAGCCTTAATGGCAGCTTGTGAGTCTTTCAGCATTCCTGGGGACCCTGGCCTGGCATGAAAGCAACCCCAGAGCAAAAGTGGCCACAACAAACAGAGCAGTGCTGAGAAATGTCAAAGGGTTCATTACCCAAACATGCTTTTTTATAACCCAAGCCTCTGATTTCCATATTCGTATACAGTTATATATTACCATCTCCCTCTGTGCTTTTGGATGTGCCTAATCCACTAACTACAGATAATTAATTTATATTACTTGCTTATTGTGTTTTTAAGACATTTTCTCCCTAATCAATGTATTTTTAGGGACAGAAGCTAGGACATTTAAATGTCTGTATTCTTCAGTTTCTGCCTGGCAGAAGAGTAAACTGTGTGCATTTGGTGCAATTTCTATGAAGAATAATGCTGCTTATTTGTATGTCCATGTATTTTTTCCCCATAATTAGGATTTATCCATATGTCCAGGCATTTTAAGTGATAGATTATGATTTGCAGTGGGATTTTAGTTCAGAAAGGAGAGATTTGTTTGAGCAAGCTCTGCACCCAGAGCTTCATGTTTCTGTATCTTCTCTGCAAAGAAATTGGACCCTGTGCAAAATGCACTTGGGCAAAGAGCATTTTTCTTTACCAGAGCAGAGTGGAAGAGACTGCTTATATGCAGGGATGGCTTTTTCCTGGGGTCATGCAGACTTACAGAAAATGGGTGAACATTGTGTCACTGGGGGTGTATTCCAAGCCAGGGCATCAAGAGGCCCTGGGATGTGCCCATGATCCTCTCAGGGTGGTGATGCTGAAGGTGAGGGCAAGGTTTTCTTGCCACAGGAAGGCAGGATGGTCAGGCTGGCTCTGGAAGCTGAATGTAGCAGGACACTCCATGTGGTCTACATCGAGAGGGAAGTATAGAACACAGCAAATTTATACATACAGCCAGCAGGTTTTAAACATTTCAGTAAGAAACCTCAATTTGAGCAGAAATCTCTCCCGCAGGAGCAGAGCAGAAGACAAAGCAACTAAACTAAAAATGAAGAGATCAATACTAAAAGCAAAACATTGTGGCAAAGATGTCTCTCCAGAGCCAAGGCAGGTAATTGCATAACTGTTCCAAGGGGAAGAGAAAAGGTCAGCAAGCAGAAGACAGGCCTGGAAAGCTTCTGCCTGGCTGGGAAGAGCATTTCACAGTGCATTGGAAGGAAAGTGAATGAGGATGCAAAAATGTGTAAGAAAATGCCAAACTCCCTGAGAAGACCTGGGTAAGACTGTCCCAGAATGGCACACAGTGCCATGGGGAGAGACATCCTCCAAACTGCGGGACTTTGAGGCAGCACTAAACCCAGCAGAGTTGTGAACAATGTCAAATTCCACAATGAAGATGTAGCAGATGGCAGAAGAGGGAGTCAAGGCCAGGAGTTGGCAGAAAGAGGGAAAATGCTGGCCATCAGCCTGTCTGGAGAGCAGCAGGAGGGAGGAGATATATGAGCAGCCTGGAGAACGAGCAGGACACTCAGCAGAGAGAAAGCACAGAGCAGGGAGGGATGCAAGACCCAAGCTGCCACCACTGAGAACCCTGGCTGACTTTGGATTGCCAAACACCACCTCCAAACTGACGTTAGGAAACCAGGGGGTTGAGTTTAGTTTCCCATGGAAATGGGCAGCTATTATTGTCTAGGGGCCTGAGGCTGAGAGCTGGCTTCTGGCAGCTGAAATTTGGAACAGTGCAGGATTTCCCCCAGACCCAAGCTGCCCCCACACAGAACTCTGACTACCTCTAGAGTACAAAACACCTCGTCCAAACTGACATCAGGAAATGGGGGCTGTGTTTTTCCCCATGGTAAAGGGCTGGCATTCATGTCCAGTTGCCTATAGCAAGGAGTGTGTTACTCCACAGAAAAATTCTGAATGGTGCAAGATTACTCCCAGAGCCAAGCTGCCACCACCTCTGACACAACACATCCTCCAAATTGACAACAGGAGTCTTGGGGGCTGAGTTTTGTTTCCCGGGGAAAAGGGTCATCATTCATGTCCCATGGCCTTTGGACGGGAATGGGTTTCTGCCTCCTAAATCCCGAACATCACAGGATTTTTCCCCCAGACCCAAGCTGCCACCACCTAGAACCCTGGCTGCCTTTAGAGTACCAAATGCCTCATCCAAACTGACACCAGGAAACTGGGGGTGGGTGGTTTTGTCCCATGGAAAAGGGCCTGGAGTCATGTCCAGTTGCCTATAGCTGGGAGTGGGTTTCTCCATGCTAAACTTCCGAATGGCACAAGATTTCTCCCAGACCCAAGCTGCCCCCAGCTAGAACTCTGGCTGCCAATGGAGAGCCACAGACCTCCTCCAAATTAACATCAGGAATCTGGGAGGAGTGAGTTTTGTTTCCCATAGAAAAGGTCCACCATTCTTTTCCAGGTCCCTGTGCCTCCTCCACCTCTTACTACATTTCTGCTTCAAAAATTTAGGATGATGCAGGATTTCTCCCAGACTCCAGCTGCCATCACCTAAAACCCTGACTGCCTTTGGAGTTCCCATTGCCTTCTCCAAACTGACATCAGGAATCTAGAAGGGTGAGTTTTGTTTCCCATGTAAAAGGATTGCCATTCTTTAGCAAGAGCCTTTGGCAGGAAGAGGGATTTTGCCAGCTGAAACTCTGAACAGAATTTCTCACAGACCCAAGTTACCATCACCCAGAACCCTGGCTGCCCTTGGAGAGCCAAACGCCTCCTTGATGTTGATATCAGGAAATTGGGTGAGTAATTTCTATTTCCCATGGAAATGCTCCACCGTTTGTCTCCAGTGGCCGGGGCCCAGGATTGGTTTTCTTCATGGTAAAATTCTGAATGGCTCAGGATTTCTCCCAGACCCAAGCTGCCTCCAGCAAGAACTCTGGCTGCCATCAGTGTACCCAATGCATCCTCCAAACTGCCATCAGGAAACTTGGAGGATAAGTTTTGTTTCCCATGAAAAAGGGCCACAGTTCATGTCCCGTGGCCTTTGGATGGGAATGGGTTTCTGCCTTCGAAAATTTTAAATGGCACAGGATTTCTCCCAGACCCAAGCTGCCACCACCTAGAACCTTGGCTGCCTTTGGAGATCCAAATGCCTCCCCAAAACTGGTATCAGGAAACTGGGTGGGTAACTTTTTATTTCCCATGGAAATGATCCACCATTCAGGTCCAGAGGTCAGGGCAGGGAAGTAGGGTTTCTTGATGCTAAAATTCCAAACAGCACAAGATTTTTCCCAGAGCCAAGCTGCCACCACCTAGAACCCTGGCTACCTTTGGAGCATCCAGTGTCCAATGCACAGAGCTCCATTTTTAAGCTTAGACCTTCCTAATATCTTGCTAGATATATTTTACTGCCATCCTAAAATTTGCATGAGCTAGATTCAAGACACTGCTTATTGTTTAATGTTCTTCCTCACTATCTCATGTAACTTTTAATTTCAGAACCAACATCTGCAGCATAGCTCTAAATTTTCTGTTCTTTTCTGCTTCTGAGGCTTGCTTCTACAGCTATTCTGAAAACCCTTTTACTTTTAATGATCTCCACAATTCCCCCTTTCGGCAAAAGCAAAAAAAAAAGACACTTTTAACTTTGTCACTTAATAACTACCTTGCATTATATAGCTTTACTATATTCAATATTGTTTATTGCTTGTTTAAAACATCTTTTTTCTTGTATTAAGTGTTACTACCTCACAACACAACAATTTTAATGCTGTAAAAATCTGGATTATTCAAAGGATATAAGTCAAATCTGGTAGCAATTGTGATTCATTGTTCGAATAAGTCTCATCTCTTCAAATGTCTTAATTCAAAACTTTCATCCAATAACTTAAAAAAGCAAAGTTAACTAACACCAGTGTAACATTAGATTTTCCTCCATCCCTTTTGTGAGCTATTATTTGTTAAAAGATTTTCCCATATATTTCAATTCACATATTTTGCTTTTCTTTTTTCTTAAAATTGCCTGGGGTCAAAATGACTGTGTTAAAAAAGAGGTAATTTTACCTTTAAGAATCTAATGAAGGGGATCTACTTTGTCTAATTCTATAGCATAGCAAAATGCTTTTGCTAAAAACCATGCTTTTGCTAAAAGAGCTCTACCAAACTAACAATTCCCACATTTATTATTGACATAAAATCAGGATGTGCAGGTTCCATGGTGAATGTCAGGCATGACCCATCATCTCTCTGATCAGCTCACGTCTGTGCTCTTGCTTCTCTGGTCTTGGACTCATCAAGGTGTTCTTGTGTGCAGTATGATTTGACCTTTGCTGGAACTCTTTTAGGCTTTGCACCTGTAAAGACAGAAGGACACCCTTTTCCCCAAATTGTTAATCTGAAATGTGAAATATGTGCACAAGTGCTTGTGTGTTTTGGTGAAAAACAAAAAGCATGACTCAGTTTTACTTGTTCAAAGGTATTTTGCAAAGGGTTTGAAACAGGTATTGTCAGTTTATTTGTTTTTGCATTTCCTTCTACTACAAATTCTGGAAGTGAGGAATGAGCTTTGATACGATAAACAAAATAGTAATTAATTCTGTGTTGCAAAATTGCATAAAGACATGAAAGCCAATAATATAAGGTATCATTATCAACTTCCTTTAAAATTGATCCTTCTATTCTTTTAACTATATTAGCAACATAAGCAGAATCTGTAATTAAATTAAAAGGTTGTGGAAAAAGCTGAAGAGCTGTAACCACAGCAGCTAATTTGACAATCTGAGGAGAGCCTTCTACTATTTAAATAGCTGATTTTCAGATTTTAATTGTTTGGTTCAACCATGTTATTACTGATTTGTGGGTTTTGCCAGATTCATCAGTGAAGAAAGTTATAGCATTTAAGGATTCTTCACTTAACATAGGTTTTTCTCTAAAACTCAGTTTACTTGCAGTAATTTGTGAGCTGGGTAATAAACAGAACAAACACCTGGAAAATTTAACAATCTGTTTTGCAAAGAATCTGAATTTTGTAATGCCTAATCAAGATAGTCTTTTTTCAGGGATAAATAGATAACTGCAAAGTCTTGATCTACTAAAGTTAACAATCTTATCTTGGCTTTAATTATGATTTGTACTGTCATCTCCATAGTTGTAAAAATCGTCTTTGGAGACCTGTAAGAAAAAAAGTCCATTCCATTATTAACAAAGGAACTCTCTTAAAAAGGTTCCATGTGAGGAAGGAAGACTTTTCTTCTGGAAATCTGTGATTTTTTTAAAATTTATTTTAGGAGCTGCTTGAGTTTCAGGTGCCAGAGCCTATGGTGATGTTATGTTGTATCCTTTGGATGCAGTGGTATATTGAAAAAACAGTCTTTTAAATTGATGATAATGAGAATCTAGTCTCTTGTAATCACAGGCATGGCTGGGAATTGAACATTTGAGAAATCAAAATTTTTATATAGCTTAATTTCTGACCAATCAGGTAAGTATAATGATGTAATGTCATTTTCGCTTTCTGAATCAGGCTTGAGCAAGGAAAAATCTGCACCTGATCTGGCTCTTCAGCTTTGTGCTGTCTGGGATTTGTGTCTTGGAATTTTAGCATGGAGAAACCAACTCCTGGCTATAGGCAACTGGACATGAATGGTGGCCCTTCTCCATGGGAAACACAAGTCACTCCCCCAGATTCCTGATGTCTGTGTGGTGGAGGTGTTGGGTACTCCAACGACAGCCTGTGTTCTAAGCAGCCTGGGGCTGGGAAAAATCCTGCAGCTTTCCAAATTTTAACAGGTTGATTCTCAGGCCAAGGCACGGGTTTCTGGACATGAACGATGACCCCTTTCCATGGGAAACAAAACTCACTCACCAAGTTCCCTGATGTCAATTTTGAGGAGGTGTTTGGCACTCTAAATTCAGCCAGGGATATCTGTGGTGGCAGCTTGGGTTTGGGAGAAATCCTGAGCCATTCAGAATTTTAGCATGAAGAAATTCCCTCCTGGGCCCCGGCCCTGGCTGTGAACAGTGGATCATTTCCATGGGAAATGGAACTTACCCATCCAGTTTCCTGATGTTGGCTGGAGGAGGTGTTCAGCTCTCCAAAGGCAGCCAGGGTTCTGGGTGGTGCTTGAGTCTGGGAGAAGCCCTGCAGCATCCTGAGTGTTAGAAACAGAAACACAGGACAAGGCCCAGGGACCAGGACACGAACAGCTGTACTTTTCCATGGGAAAAAAACTCACCCTTCTACATTCCTGATGTAAGTTTGGAGAAGGCATTGGGAACTCCAAAGGCAACCGGGGTTCTAGGTGGTGGCAATTTGAGTCTGGGAGAACTCCTGCACTGTCCCAAAGTATTGAAGCAGATACACAGTACAAGGCACAGGGACTAGGATATGAACAGTGGACCTTTTTCTTGGGAAACACAGCTCAGGCCCCCAGATTTATGGTGTCAGATTGGACACTGGACACTCCAAAGGCAGCCATGGTTCTTGGTGGTGGCAGCTAGGGTCTTGGAAAAATCTTGTGCCATTTGGAATTTTAGCATGGAGAAACCCACTCCTGGCTACAGGCAACTGGACATGAATCGTGACCCCTTACCATCAGACAGAAACTACCCACCCCCAGATTCCAGATTTCAGTTTGGAGGAGGAATTGGGTACTCCAACTACAGCCTGTGTTTGAAGTGGTGGCAGCCTGGATCTGGGAGAAATCTTGCAGCTTTCCGGATTTTACCCGGCAGAATCGCAGGCCAGGGCACGTGGCCCTGGACACGAACAGTGATCCCTTTCCATGGGAAACAAAACTCACCCCCTCAGTTTCCTGATGTCAGCTTGAAGGAGGTATTTGGCACTCTAAAGTCAGCCAGGGTTCTCAGTGGTTGCAGCTTGGGTCTGGGAGAAATCCTGAGCTGTTTGGGATTTTAGCAGTTAGTATTGTGTTCCAAGGGTGCAGTGGAAGGCTGATTTGGAGACCACAATTTGGTAAAAAGAATAGAGTTGCAGCTGGCTTTTATCAAACACCACTCTCACAGGTCTATGTGAACTCTCTGACCTCAGCAAAGGGAAAAAATAGAAGAGCAATTCTTCAAAGTGATTGTGTTATGAATCTTCTGGGAATTTAAGTGGGAATGAAGCTACAGGAGGAAAAAGTTCAGCAGTATCATAATGACTGCTCAGCTTGGGAGCTGTATTTCCAGCTTCACAGCTGGTCATGAATATTTCCTCTTTCCAACCCCTTCCTTGACTGGGTTTTGGAGAGGGATAAGTCCTTTCTGTTCTCTGTATCCTGCAAGGTCTCAGGTGGGGAACACTCTGCCTCTCCACTTGACCTCCGGGGTTGTGTGAACCTTGGGAGAAACCTTCCTTTACTCCACCATGGGCTTTACTGGTGGTGCCCAAACCATTCAGGTTTCATAAACCTCTGGTATCTGTGTGTGTCAACACAACACCTTTAACAGAGACTGCAGGATTTGATACAGATACAGAGCACTCAGTTAAAATGGTTCTGCCAAGTGGGAATTGTTTGACAGGTAGAATGCATTGACTTAAACCTCTGCTCAATCTTTCAATAGGCCTCACACTCTTGATTCAGATGTCTGATCAAAGATAGAATAATATAAAAAAAATTTAAAAAAACTGATATTGCCTGAGACCCTCCTCAAGTCATCCCTTAACACCATAAAATGCAGCTGTATCAGCAGAGCTCAGGCTGGCAGTGTCCTCATGGAGGATGTGTAAATCCAGTGGAAGCTGGGCAGGGTGTCTGTGGTAAAACCACTGCCTGCACTGAGACAGAATGTCCTTGGCTCTTAACGAAGGTCTGACTTGATCCCAAGCAGATCATGGACATTAAAATCCTCAGCTGGGGCTGTTTCTGTATGAACAGCTAAATCATAGTCCACGTGCTGCAGGAAACCAAATTAGGGCTTCGTGTGCAGTATTTACCTGGGCAATTTCACTTAACTTTGCCATCTTTTAATTGTTTTTATATATTGATTTTGTAATTTCTGATTTTTTTAATAGTTCCATTTATTGAGAAACACCACAAGAGACGTGAACTGAGTAATTTTCTGTTTCTGCAGTTTTGCATTGTAATAACCACAGAATCATCTGTTGGCAAATTCTTTAAACAATAAATATCTGTCTCTGGTTTGGGTGTTTATTATTTTTGTAGCAGTTTATTTGCAGGACAGACTACCACCTTCACAAGACGCTGAACTGATTTGCAGTCAAAGTAATGCTTTTGGTTACTTCTAAATTTTATAAGAAAAGAGACAAAACATAAAGCAATAATGCAGGAAACACATAAAACGGTAATTTATCAAGTTGAAGATCTCAATTTGATTGGAGAGGAAAATGCTGGACTGTATAAAAATTGCAAAAAGCAACATAATTCTAATGAAATATATTTCAGAGGAAAAATTACCCTATATTCCAGCCTATTAGTGTCATGGAACAGATAATTGAATTCCTTGCTTTCTTCTCAATGCAGCAATATGTAACTCTGCTCAAATGTTCAGGTAATCAATAGTTTTTATGCTGATCTGAATAATTTTTTCTTTGAAAACTTTTAAAATTACCATTTCTTCTGTTCTTACAAAGTCTTCACAAAAAGGTTGGGTTTTTGGACTCACATCCCGCAGATGACAGAGCATAAAACCAAAACTCACTCAAAAGACAATGCAGGTTTGTGCTTTTTGAGAAAAGTAGAAAAGTTTATTCTGAAAGAAATGGAGCCACTTAATACCTCATGAAGGGAAAGGAACAGAGCAAAGCTCACCCTTACAGATGCTTCACTGTGATTACTGGTCTGGGCCTTTTTGCAAGGTGGTATTGTGGTGGTGGGAACAAATCTGTTACCAAAGGCAGTGTTTGCCATGCCAAAATTAACTTTTGGATAGCAGGAAAATGAATGAAGGAGTCCCTGATGTCAGCTGCCCATGCCAATGCCACCCTGCCCCTGTGTACATAGCAGGCAGAGGAATTGCTCTTGTTCTCTACCATGATTTTCAGGCTCAACAGAATTCAGCACATTCTTCAAAAGGAGAAGGTTGAAAAGGATTTTCAATCATCAGCTGAAATTTGGCTTCAAGCCACCATAAACTGGAATATTCTAATGTAAATTGAGAATAGTCTGCTAAGGTGGCAGTGGCACTTACACAGTTCCCTTCCATGTCCCCATTGTAAGAATTTTTTCTTGGATGTTTCTTTTTTGTTTAATGTTGTCTGTGCAGTTTTCTACAACAGTTTAACTGCTTTATTGGCAATGAGGAAGGACATAAAATCTGTTATTGCAAGTGAGGAAGAAACATATGCTCTATGCTTAATGTGCAGCTGGAAAATAAGCATTAAAATATTTTTTAAAAGCCCTTCACATTCAATGGCCTTTTATTTTCCTTCTTTCTATAGACCCCTGAACAATTGCTGGTGCTGCTGTAGCTGGTTAGATGATGGTGCTAATAATGCCAAGATTGTGGGTTTGATCCCCATATGGGCCATTCACTTAAGATTTGGACTTGCTGGTCCATATGGGTCCCTTCCAGCTCAGAAGATTCTGATTCTGTGATTCCAAAAATGCAGCAGTATGGGGGGAAGAACTAGGAGGAGCTGCTGAGGCTTCTTGGACCTATGGCATGGACTAGCCAGAGGATAATTTCCTGCATGGGGACACCCCTGTGGGGTGTCTAGAAATCAAGACACTGAGCTTCCCAAACTTTTATCCCAAATAAGGATAAAAGTGAGGTGCAGGAGCTCTCTAAACCAGCCCCACTACCAAGGCCTCTGTGATGTGGAGCTGCCCTTGAAAATTCAAGCCCTGGGCAAAGCTGTGCAAAGGGATGTTTGACCAAGAGCCCTCGATCCTGCAAGGAACTGAAGTTCTGTGCTGTCTGTGCTCCCCAAACATACTGCAGCTCACTGCCAGAGTCACTCACTGCTTCCTCATTGCTGCTCCAGCTTGGTTCAGGAGGGTGAGACCTGCTGGGCACTTGTCATATCAGCCCACAAAAATGCCTTTTCCTCTTTGCTTCCAAATCATCTCTGGGCCCAGCATCTCACGAGTACTCGTGACCAGGCATTTCCCAGCTAATTATCAACAAAATAAAAATGAACACTGAGTCTTCAACGCCCAGACCTGCACGGATTTTCTCTGTAATTTGCTCAATATTCAGTAATATCAATCTAAAAATTCAACATCAAAGCACTGCATTCCAATATTGTCCAGAAAGACGCTCATGAGACAAGAATAAACCAAGCAAGTGGGCTGCAACAGGAAGATGAGGGGCTGGCCAGGAGCCAGGGGGTGCCTTGCCTGGGCAGGGCACAGGTACAGACTCCTTGTGAGGAGGGAGGGCTGAGCCAATTCTGCCTTTCCACGGTGCTCTGTTGCCACCCAATGGCCTCACACGAGGTTGCGAGAATGGAACTGGAAAAGGTGCATTCTTTGAGATGTCTGAAAGCTTTAGAAAAAAGCTTCTCAGATCAATGCCTTTTCATGCCCTGCTGACACAACTCTCTGCTTGAGAGGTGATAAATGACTTATTTTCCAATGTGACAGCCATAATTGCAATATATATAACACCTGTATTTTATCTGTATTTACAAGGAATTTCTCTTGTCTTTTGCAATCTCCTTCTGCAAGAAGACAAGACATCTGGAGGATAATGGTGTTGTCAGGCCTGGAATGGTCACTAAATGGTAATGCTGGGATGCTTGATCCATTCAGCCTGATATTCCTCTTTTTGCCAAGATAAGCACTGCATTTGCTCCTTACTCTGGCCCTCCTGACCACATCAACACATCTGCCTGCTGTGAAGTAATCACTGTCCTGTTTCAGGTATGGTGTTGAACCATAGGAATGCCCAGCAGTCACCCTGGACAATCCTGACCATTATTCACACATCCTTTTTTCTCTTTTCCCATTTCTTTTACTATTTCTGGAGCCTTCTTCTGTCTTTCCCCAATCTTTCTCTACTCTAATCCTCTCCCATTTAAATAATTCACCCCTAATTTTCTTATCCCTAAAGGTCCTTTTTTTTCCTTCATGCACAGCTTTTGTGTTTTTGACTCTCTGACTAGGTGATATTGGAGCTGCATCTTGCCAGTGAGGCTGCAGTGATGCAGAGCTCTGCTCCCTGGGAGGTTCCCAGTGCTCCCTCCAACTATTTCTGAAAGCTGGCTGTTTCTCACATCACTCCTTCCAAAGCACTGGTGAAAGTCCCTCACTGTCTGCAAGTTTTGGTGGCACCAGCATTGTCATGTGCACAGATGAGGGTGCTACATCCACTCACTGCCCTTTTCAAAGAATGTGACCTCGCTTCAGGGTCTGCATTTTTCCCCTGGTCATTCCAGCTGGCTTAGGCACCTAAGAAGCTCTTGCTGGTAAGAGCATCAGGGCTGAAATGATTTGGAAACAAGGAACTGGGCTCTCCATGTATTGCTCTGGTGAGCTCTGCCTTGGGAGCACCAAGGTGGCTGAAAAGGGGATTGTGGCTCACCCCGTGTCTGCTCCTGGGTGAGAATATGAAGGGCAAGGACAGGAACTGGCAGCTGCCACCTTTACTTGCTTTTGATGTAGATGGATGAAGAAGCTACAAAGGGGCTGTTTGTTTTCTGGGGTGCTCTAAGGTGCTTTTTTGAATCCACAGCTGGAGAACTTCTTCTGAGGGCATCACAACCACCATCAGGTCACATTGCTCAGCTTCTTCACAGCTCCACAGGATCAGCTGGGGAGGGGGCTCTGACTCTTTCTGGAAAACAAATGCACTCTCTCAAACACCCTCAGACTGCTGAGTTAGTCTGCCACAAAGTGTTCCTCTCATCCTTCCTGCCACAGCTGCCCAGAGTACCCACAGCCACAGAAGCTGCTAACCTGCATTCTCCCTTCAACTGGACATTTGAACATATTCCTGAGGAGCTTCTGATTGATTTCTCCTTAGCAAGCTGCTGAGAAGCTCTGAGGGGGGAGCGGGGGATGCAGAGCAGTGTTGACAGTGGCACAGCTGTTGGTGCAGGGAGCAGCTGCTCAGGCAGGGTCAGTCCCTGCCTCCCAAGCCACTTCCCCAGAAGCACCAGGAGCATCTTCCCTGTCCAGGGCTTGGGGCCAAAGGCAGTGAGGGCTGTGAGCCAGTTCAGGGCTGCTGGTCCCTGCAGCTCAGCTCCTCACACTGGAATGGGCCAGGTTTCTGGGAATCTGCTTTTTCAGCCTGCCCCATGCTCCTGTGAATACCCAGCACGCCAAAAACCAATAAAGCACATTACAAAAAGTTACCAGTGTGTCTGGCAGGACAGCAGTGGGGCAGCAGGAATATTGGAAGATTTTACTTATTTTCCAGGTACCGAAAGACAGGGTTAAAGCTGCCACAGCAAAGCCAACAGAGGAGATGAGGGCAGTAACCAGCCACATGGATGTGTCACCTGGAAATGACAGAAGCAGCAAAATTTCAGAGACACTGCAGGGACCAAGCACTCACTGCAGTCAGCCTGAACCCTCTGGTGTGGCTGCTCTTCCACCCACCTTGGGGAGATCCCTCCCTGGCAAACTCCAGTCCCAGTGTGGGGGCTGCACTCCTGACTCTCCTGTTTTACCTCTCCCAAGGACAAAGGGGCAGCACATTTGCAAACAAGGCAGGAGATCCAGGGTGGAAACAAAAGGAAGAGCTTTGGGTATGGCTACAGCAGGGGAGCAGGAGGGGAGGCAGCAAGGCTGGCTCTTACCCTGTGCCCTCACACACTGTGTGGGGCTGAAGCTGCTGCTCCTGTTGATGGCCTCGACGTGTGTCTGAGCCTTCACACAATACTCAGCTCCTGCCTCCACGGTGTCCAGGTGAACCATGGAACTCACCTCCTTCACCACCTTCTGCTGCACCTGAAGAACAGAAAGCATCAGGGCACAGGGCAAGGATCTAACATCAAACAGCAGCCATAGCACTGATGCCTAAAGAGCCTAGGAATGAAACAATACACAGTTCTGAGATAATATTAATATAGGAGGTATTACAAAGGTTGATCGTTATTGGAAGCCTCCAGGGGCAGAAAAGAAAATATCCACAAAATCCCACCCCCCACACTGTGAATACAGATTTATAGATTTAGTAAATTAGCATAATTGATTGAAAGCACCAATTAGGAGACAAGTGGTGAGGTGATCCACCCCCCTGCCCCACCAAGTTCAGGCCCCTTCTAAATGCTCCCCGCTCAGATGGAACTGGAGTTTGCTGCTGAAAATTTATCTAAAAGAGCTATTTTTCAACCTGGGTTTCTAATAAGAACCAAGGTGGGAGAGGGGCTTTGGAATATGTTTTGTCTTTCTGCATATTGAGGCAGGGAAAACTACTGGGAAAACTAGATAGGAATGCAATAATAGACTACAGAGCACCAAAAATCTGTGTAAAGAATACAGAGATATAGGAAAGAGCAAACACAAAAAAAAATCCACTATCACTATGATACTTGTCCAGCAAGAAAAGGAGGGAGCAGCAGGGGATGTCTGAGGGCTGTGTGAGTAGAACAAAAGGAGAATGAAACCTCCAACAAGAAAAGCACAGTGGAGTGCAGAATGAGCCCACACTCTTTGGGAAGGGAGGAGGGAATGGAAGGAAGCAGCTGTACACTAAAGAGTCAAAATAATAATGCTGGGCCACAACACCAGAGCAGAACCTGCTACCCTGCTAGGAGGGGGATGTCTGAGGTCTTGACTGATCTGAGGTTTTTCTGGGTGTGATGGATGCCAAAATCATCACCATGGTGTGTGACATGAGAGTGTGAGGGTGTGAGAGCTGTGTCAGAGAGCTCAGAGAGGGGATGGACTGGGCTAGAGAGGGGTGAGTGAATTTGCTGTGTGCAACTGTAACACACTCCAACAAAGCTTAAACAGAATGTGATCAGCAGAACATTATTTTATTGCCATAAATAAATCTGTGTTCATTGCTAACAAAATTTATTTGCTGTTCCCAGTGTCCCCTGCCATGAGAGGATGGGTAACAGCTCCCCAGCTGCTCCTCTTTCTGTGCTGCAGATGCAAACCTGTTCTCACAGAAGGCATGATCAGCCTCCAGCTCCACACACATATGGAAAACTCCAACAAGCCAGGAGGGCTCTTCTGGCAGGACAAGTCCTTCCCAACATCAAAATAGCCTTCTCCACAGAAATATCATATGGAAGGCTGTTTGTTTGAAAAGATTTCAGAGACAAAATCAGTTCCATGACTACCTGGGGTGACCTTTTGTAAAAACATCAAATGAGACATGTCAAATGTAAAAATAATTTAAAAAAATCATAAGAGTCCCAGCATAGGACTTGTATCAACTAGCAAAACTAATGTTTGCAACAGCCCAGTTGGTAGAAAGTAATCTGAAATTTGGAATTAATGTTGAGGTCATTAAGATCACATACTGAAGAAGATTTAATATTTTATTCATACACCACAATCAGATGCAAACCTATTGATTGTTTTTAAGGTGTCAGAAAGCCCATGGACAAGGTTGATCTCATTTAGCTGGATTTCACAGTGGTCAGTCCTGCTCCTGTTGCCTCCTTATGGACTAAAGACTTCTGTATCTGTAAATTGCTAGTTGAGAATGGCAGGAGGTCATGGTGTGGACTCATGTATTAGCAGAGGTGATCAGGAAGGAAAATGAAAACTGATATCTGATAGTGGTACTAAAAACCCACTTCACAACAGTAAAGATGACAGACAACTGTGAAGAACAGCAGGAGGATCTGGTAATAAAGCATGAAATGCAATTCAACACTAACAAATGTGGAATTATGCTCATGAGAATTTTTCTCCTACATTTTCACAGCATCTTCCATCAGAAACAGGAACCTAGGGTTCAGGTTCCATGGGATTGTCAGCTCTGTGGTGGTCACATTAACAATTGCTGGAGACACAAGGGAATGGGAAGGCTTGCTTTGTTTTATGTGCTAACAGAGTGTTCCTGCATCTTGGACTCTGCAGGTTTCTCCCTGCCCACCCTGGTAAAGACAAAAATAGCTGTAAGGGCTTCCACAGGGAACAGCAAAGTAGCCTGGGAGTCCTGGGCCCGGAAACAGATACAGAATATAAAACTAATAGAGTGGTAGGGAAAGAGAATGGGGAATAATTGTTCTTTCTCTCACCCCCAAATCAAGGTTGAGACTGCACAACAGTTAAGCTGCAGAATTCCTCATTGCAGGAAGTTGTACAAGCTAGATGTTTATACAGACTGAAAACCAGGACAGACAAATTAATGGAACAAAAATCCATCGAGGACTACAAATGCTGCAATTTCTGTCTCAGAAAACTGAGAAAAGTTTGTCAGCACCTCAGTGTGACACCTTAATCATGGTCTGATGATGTTCAGTGGGAGAAGCCAGCACAAATATCTTTGGTTCCTGACTCCTGGTTTCTAGCTATAGCTGAGTTGTGTGAGAGGATTCCTTTTCCAAGAGAAGGAAATGTGGAAGGACAGAAAACCATCTCCTTGAGGAACCCACAGCAACCCACTGGTGTGTACTGGTGTGGCACAAACCCACTGCAGGCGGGTCCTTCAGCCCCACAGCAGGAGCTGGGACTGGCAGATAAGGTCTGGGCAATGTCTGTGTGCATCCCTCAGGGATGTTATCACCCAAAACCCGAGGGTAAGACTCACCCTGCTCTCCTGGCCCTTCTTCCAGTAGAGCAGCCGGAACTGGAAGGAGGGTCCCATGTCTGCCAGCTCCACCAGTAAATGGTGCCCCTCTGCCACGACCCTCAGCAGGGGTGGGGTCAGGGAAGCTGCTAACACAGAGAGCACCATTATCACCCAGAGACAGCCCCCATATCCCCCCTTTCACCCAGGCAGGAGAGGAAGAGAGGCTGCCATCACCAGTGCAATAACAATCTGCAAGAACAGCTGGTTGCTTCAGTGGGGCAGAAACCACTCTACTCATCCTCCCTGTGTGTCCAAATACGGGAGAATACTTTCAGCAGGAGCAGGACCATGACTGGCATTGCAAACGGGAATTTGGCAATAGCTGAGCTGCACAGAACTTGAAAGGCTTTGAATTTTCTCCAGTGGAGGAGCTGCCTGGCCTGAGGGTCCCACGTGAACAACTGCAGCAGAACCAGCTGGGCCACAGCAGCTGGGACACCAGATCAGGTCAGCTCTTGTGCTCCTGGGCATGAGCTCAGCTCTGACACATACAACAGGAGCTGAGAAACCACTGCTTTTCATGGGAATTTTGGCAGTTATTCAAAGGTGAAGGAAAAAACATTATGTGCCTCAGGGTAATTCTCATGAATCCTGATTTTCTTTCAGTATCTGCATGATTTTAGATAGACTTGGGCTGATGATCTGCTGTGACTCCAGATTTTGCAAATGTATGCAAGTAAATCTTTAAGTGATTTCCTTCCTGCTTACTTTGATATTCAAAGCTTGGTTTTGTCTGGGATTCTGCTGTGAGGGATATTAGTGAAATAATGGCAATCAATTGAGCACAGATGAAACTGTGCACTGTACATTTATGAACAGGGAAGTTCAAGGCAGTACAGAGATTATGTCTGCACTATTTATCTGTGCCACTATTCACACTTATCTCTGCCATTTTTTTACCACTCTGCTGCAACTGAAACCTGTT
Source organism: Thryothorus ludovicianus (assembly GCA_013397245.1). NCBI lineage: Eukaryota > Metazoa > Chordata > Aves > Passeriformes > Certhiidae > Thryothorus > Thryothorus ludovicianus. The sequence continues at coordinate 89,954 of VZTB01012893.1, read as the reverse complement.
TCAACCTCTTTGCTTTCAAGAATAGAGTGATGCATAGTGCCATATAGAGGAGATTTCTTAATAGAATTTGTTCTTACATCCAATGCATTGCCACTAACACTGAGCAATATGAAAATATAAAATCCAAACATTTACATGATGAATGTGCCACAAAAGGGAGGCCTGGAAATCTACTTTGTACTTTTAAATGAAAAGCTGAAATAAAAAATTGAAAATCTACCTCACCACGTCTCAAAATTAAAAAAAAAACAACTAGAAAACTGATATAATTTGGAGGTTAAAAGCAAATATTGTGCTAATGTATTAACAAAAGGACATTGCAAGATGCAGCTGCTAAACAAACAGGAGCATTTCTCTCTAGCTCAGTGCTGGCACACTGGATACCAACTAACTATTTGAATGTTGAGAAATGAAGAAGGAAGACTGACTAAATTGTTTGCTTTAGGAAGATCTTTTCAAAGTGTTTTCCATGTGTTATCATGCTTGATGTGCCTCTGCCCCTGTGGCTTTGGCTCTGTGCAGCCTGGAGGAGCCCTGGGCTGTGCTGCCCTCACTGTGTGTGAGCCCCTCACAGAACCCGTGGGCTGTGTTTGAATCCCTTAGCTCCTCTCAGACCCAGTGCCAGGTTTCCTACGAGGTGTGACAGCAGAGCAGTAAAAATGGATAACAAGAACTTACAATGACTTTCTTTTCTCTTTTAAACATCTGTCGCATTCACACTGAATCCCAATGCAAGCTGTAGCCTCTGAAGTGTCACAGCTTAGTCAGAAGACTGTTTTGGGGTCCCTAAGACACAGGGCCAAGCTGCCAAATACTTCACTGAACCATGAGAAGCTGCTGCCTTTGTTCCTGTTAGTCTCAGGGATGTCCTTTCCCTCCATATGTCTGACAGTGAGGTCTGTGCCTCTGTCTGTGCCTCCACAGCTGCTGGAAAATTGAAAGATTTTTTATCTAGAGCACTATCTAGACTATGCTTCCGCACAAAGACACATTCACCAGCTTAGGTGACACTTCTGATGGTGCTGCTTTCACCAAAACCTCTGTGTGAGTGACCAAAACCTCCCTCATGGAGTAGTGAATAGCTTCCAAAAATGGATAACTTTTTAATAATTGGGTCAGTTCTGGTTTAGGCAATTTCTTCCCTGGCTAAAGCTGATGAATGCTGCCCATTCCAGACTGAGAGCTGCAGTTTAACAGTGACCTCAGCAGAGCTTTCCCATCACACTTTTTGTCGTTGAAAGCAGTTGATTACATGGCAGAGAACAGAGGAAATTATTCCAGAGGAATCCTGGAAAGAGTACACTCATTTTAGGCTGCAGCAGGATCCTTGTGGTTGTGGGTTCCAGGTTTCTCTTCTGGGGTTGCTTCAGAGATCTGACACCATGAGAAGAGGGAACCATGGAGTGAGATTTTCAGGACAGTACAAGGCAGATAGAGCATGACTGGGCTGTTTTCTAAAGTAAAAGCTCCCTCAGGATCAGGTTCTGAACCTCTTAGGCTACATGGCTTGGATTAAATGACAGCAAGCCTAGTTGATCAGAAAACTTTAAATTTAAGGTCAAGAATGACCAGCCTGTGACAGAAAGTTCCTGCAGTCATCTTGCCTATCTTTGAAACCCTTGAAATTCAAGCCCAGACGAATTTGGCTCTGCCTCAGGATGAACTCTTGTCAAGAGCATTGTCCGAGAAGGGAAACACCCCAACTCAGTACAGGAGGAGCTGAGAAGCAGGGTGTGCTCTGTGCGTATCTGGGCTCTGTGTGCCATGCACTGGGCACAAACAGGCACCCGAGAACACCCCAACAGCCAGCTCTGAGGATTCAACAGAGAAGATGTGATGTGAGAGCAGGACGCACTCATGGCGCGGTTGAAGAATCCTTTCGTGGTGCCCCACTGTGACCTTGTGGCACCAAGCTCTGCCCTGACCCGCAGCTTGTAGGCCACAGTGGCTGAGATGTCTTCTGTGATGTTGCACACGGTGGCTGTGGTGAGGGAGCACTCCGAGATGGGGATCCAGCTCCCGTTGGCGTATTCCCGCTCGTACTCCCTGGGGACAAGAGGAGCAGACAGGCAGCAGTGTGACAGGAGCTGTGTCTGTGCAACTACGGCTGCTGGTGGCTCCTTNTACTCCCTGGGGACAAGAGGAGCAGACAGGCAGCAGTGTGACAGGAGCTGTGTCTGTGCACCTACGGCTGCTGGTGGCTCCAGGTCAAACCTGTGCTGGGGTGCACTGGGGCAGGAGCACCACAGGTGTTTGGAACCAGTGAGGCTGTGTTTTAGATCTTATCTGGAAAAGTCACCCCGAGCCCAGCTCTGAGCCAAATGCAGAATGATATTTTGGGAGGTAGGGACAGCCAACGCTGTGTTGATGCACCAATCCTTGCCCACTCATTTGACTTGATCATCCCCAGTTCCAAAGCCATACTGCAATAAAAGTCAGAGCTCAAGATGCATCAGAAACCTCCAGTGGTGTGTGTCAATTGTTTAAAAGGTGTACAAGAAATAAAGCTCAATGTTTTCTCCTTCCTCTTCTAAATAAAATGTTACATATCTTAACTTTTGAATTCTTGGATAGAGGCAGATTTCTTATATGGAAATGATGCACACCTTGGATTACTCAGGTATCTATCAACCTACAGTGTCCCAGAATTGAAACAAAAGGAATTTTTTCCCCACTTCTCATTAACTGTGCTAAAGCATCAAACTTCTCTTTGACTTATGAACTGAATATGATCAATACATCCAAAAATTTAGAATTTAAAGTTGAGATAAACAATGGTCAAAAAGCAAAAAGAATAAAAAAATCGAGTAGTTACCCCTGAAACTCAACTGAGTATCTCACAGTTGCTCCCTGGACGATCACAGGACTCCAAGTTAAGAAGTGTTTCATGTTGGTTGAAAGAATGGAGATACTCTGAGGTGCAGGCAACAAAACATCTCCTCCTAAAATGCTCAGCAAAAGAAAGGAAAAAAAGAGGAATTTACTGGGGGAAAAAACCCAAAATTTAGAAGACTAGTGCAAAACTGTTTTGCATCAGAAATATACATGCTTTATTTCACTACAGTCAATTCAGTGTTTGAAGTATTTTACAGAGACGAAAAAAGGATGGAGCAGCTCAGCTAAAAGTGCTTCTTTGCCTTATTTTTATCACTAAAACAATTTGCCCAAGACCTCTGTGTGAGTGAGGATTCCTTCCTCAGGAAGTAGTGAATAACTTCCAAAGATGGATGAGTTGTTTATACTGGGTCAGTTCTGGTTTAGGACAGACAATTTCTTCCCTGGCTAGAGCTGATGGATGCTGCCCATCCCAGACTGAGAGCTGCAGCCTAACTGACCTCAGCAGAGCTTTCCCACCACAGTTTTTGTGGGGGGAGGCAAAGGCCAAGCCCTCCAATTGGATTTAATGAAGCCAAGTAACAGATTTGGCTCTGTTGCACTCCACAAACTGTTCCAGGAAAGCCGTGGTTCCAAATGGGCTGTTCCTTTCCAGGCTGGATTTGCTGCTGTGAGAGACCCCAGCTCTGGGACAGCTCCTTTCCCATTGCAGGATTCTGACAATGGAAGGGCCTGTATGCTGGGATCAAAGTTTATTGATAGAATAAACTTATTCCATGCTCTATAACTGGAATGATGACTTTCCTCTGAAAAACCATCCACAGCATGACTGTGGGTGGGGTGGTTGTTGATTTTACCCTGGGATATCTTGATGTGAAACCCTTGGCAATATCTGGAGCACAGAAGGCAGGATTCTCCACAGACACATCCTGCACCACACTGTGGGAATTTACCAGACTTGTCTTCTGCTACTTTCCAGCCTCAGGAAAATCTCATTCCCTCTGCTCAGCAGGGAATGGTTCCCAAAGAACCACTGGGAGGGAGGAATGGATGCACTGGTTTATATCAACCCACTGGTGAACACTCTATCCAAAACAAGTTAACTATGCCATCACAGTGTGTTACTTAAAGACTATTTTTTGATTAAATTTATTTCACTTAGCCAGGTTTATCATCCAATAGTCTTTAACTGACACTAAAAAGGGTGTTTTCTTCTGAGCCATGTCCACCAGAAAATTGTCAGTTATTCTACCCAGGATCAAAACCAGGCTGACAAGTCCATGAGCAATTTTTTTTAAAGCATTGGAACAATGGCTGTTTAATTTCCTGTATTGTATCTTTATAAAATNACCAGGCTGACAAGTCCATGAGCATTTTTTTTTCAAAGCATTGGAACAATGTATTTTATCTTTATAAAACCACTAATGGATGTGGGGGACCATTATGCCAACTCTCATATGATTCTTTGGCACAAGTCATACAGGTCTATTGACACAATGCTCAGCTGCTTTTTGAAATAAAATTCAGGTTTCTCTGGGATAAGAAATTTTCTTCCTTGTCCTTTAGACAACAGAAGGGTCATTCTCTGCCACATCAGCAGTTCTGGTAGGCTGAGAGTCCATACACTCAAGGCACCTGTAGTCAAGGCACTTTTTGCTTTTAAAAAATGAAAAAAGCAGTTTTTAGTGACCTTCACACTGCAGCAGAATCACAGAATCACAGGATGAACCAGACTGGAAAAGAAAAGCATAACCACCCATTTGGTCTTGTGCTGTCCATACTTCTCAGCATTCAGATTTCTTTCTGCTTTTCCTTGTGCTTGGTTCTCATGTGAATTTTGGGATTTGGCATACTTGAGTGTGTGAATTCCATAGCATATTTCATTTCCATGAACAAGCACTGGTTCTCCTCAGGACTCATAGACACAAAGAAGCTCCTGGTCTGAGCAGGGGTGAACTGCACTGAAGGTTTTCCTACTTTTTTGAGAGTTGACTTTAGGACATTTTTGATATAAATTTTTTTGGCATTCAATAGTACTAAACCCTGTATTATTAAACTATCTGGAAGCTTATTTTAAAAGCAGAGAGTTCTGAATTGGGCTATCAGTCTTTTAATGGCCCAAGGGTTATTTCCTGTCTGGTCAGACCAATCTTCATTTCCTGGCTATGCTTGGCTTAGTCCAATTTATTTTTTTTTGGTCAAAGCCAGTGAGTCTTCTACTGGCAGAGTGAATGCCACCTCACTTCAGCTGAACCACAGAAGTTCATACAGAAATTAGGATCCTTTCCTTCTTTCACTAGGAAAACCTCTGCACCCAGTGGCAATGTATGTGCATCAATAAAAGCAATTCACTGGTTTAAGTATCTGTTTGACATTATATGCTGAAAGTTATAGTTTGGAAGAGAGGTTCATGCTTTTCCAGAGTACTTTTGATCTAGACATAATCCTGTGTCACAGCCAAGCAAATTATATTCGTGTTTTCTCCCACCCATCTGTTGCAACAGCCCACAAAGCAATTGTAACAAATACAAGTTTAACAGCAGGAGGAAAGACAATTCCAGGTTATATAAACAGCACTGAGTACAAACAGTGAAATGTTTTGTTCGAATGCTGAAATCCATCAGCTCTGGTTTGTTCATTTTGAAGGAAAAGGAATCAGTAAACATACAAAGTGCAGGAGACAACTGGACAGAGAGCACAGGCAGGACTCAGAGGGCTGAGAGCCCAGGGCTGCCACATTTCCATCTGATTTTGGATCCACCAGCAGCCTCTCAGGAAAAGCCAAACTATACCCATTCAAGCCAGAGTATTGACTCTCACCCTAATGTCTCCAGTCATGCCAAACAAATGGCATTTTCTCTGTAAACATCATTTTTCTCTCCTACCCTATCAGCAGTACATTCTATTTAATTTGTTACACAAAGAATACATTTCCATTTAGAACGGCGATGACCATTTTAATTTACTATTTTTATTCTCTTTGTGTTACAGAATTACAACTTAGAAAAAAAAATATGGTCAAGTCTAGTACATTTGTCTATCTTACTTTACAGTTTAAAATACTTTAAATAAACCTTGATAAAGTTCCATTCCTCTGGGATAGATTTTAATATCCTTGTTGCTCTGTGAATATAGAACAATATAATATTTCCTCATTACTTCCTTTTACATCATCACTACTATCACTACTTACTGCTAAGCTTATGTGAACACTGTAAAAATATGAATACAATTACCTCTTTATTCATAATATTATCTCCTGTCAGGGGTTCAAAAAACACAAGAAGAAACAGCAACCTCGGATTTGGTGCTGCACAATGTTCAGGAGTGCTTTACCTGGCATATCCCTTAAAAATTAAAAATATCCCTTAAAATATCCCTGGCATAAAATTTTTTATAGAAGGCTGAGAAATCCTTCCTGTTGTCATAATAAGTATTGGCTTTTTAACTTCCAGTCATTGTATTGTTTAATCCTCCTTTGCTAATCTGGAGGACAAAAGTGCCACCAGCTTTTTGTATCTTGGAGCATGGTTGGACTCTCCATTTGAGGAAATTCCAGTGAAGGGGAATTTGACAAGGGAGTTCCGAATTCTAGACACTGGTAACAAGAAAATAATATCCATAACATCTTGAGTAAATAAAGGCATTTCTTTGTTAGCTAAATGTTGAAAATGAAAGCCATACATATCTAAGTCCTAGAAATAGCAATTTAGACAAGGATAAAAAAATATGCTAAAATCTTTTTGGCTAGAAGTCCAGCCTGCAGGCTCTGAGCATATCCCTTCCTCATCTGCTAATTACACAAACTTACAGCAAAAGGCAAGACCCTGGTACATCCCTCTTGGCTTTTTCTGTCCCCAGCATCCAGAATCAAAACCCAGACTCCTGGGCTAGACAGGAACACTCTGTCCTCTGACCTGGAGTCTGCTCTGCGCAGCCACGGGGGCAGCTTGGGGCATAAACATTCAACCAAATATATGTTCTCTGCTCAGAAAGGGGACTGACACATGAATTTTTGTATTTCGGGTCGAGGCCAAGAGAATGGCAGACACAGTGTAAGTTATGCCACCTTTCCCTCCTACTCTCTGTCACAGTGTGAGAGGGTGGCAGTCACTACCTGCACAGGCAGCACTGCTCCTGCCTGGAGACAGCATTTAGGTAGCCAGGCCTTAAGCAGAGATACAGTAAAATCAATCCCAGGTTTCTTTAAATAATAGTTGCCCAGCTCTGCAATCTTTTCAAACACATTTGTTATAACCTTCCATATAGCGCAGAATAAACTTTCCCAGAAGAAACCACTTGATGCTGTCACTGGATTCTGTCTGAGCATCTAGGACCTATAAACAATGAGGCAGCAGTAAAATGATTTTTTCTGAGGTAGAGAAAAAAAAAAAAGGAGCACAAGACAACCAGAATATTGTTGACACAACCTAAAAGGCACATTTAGGAAACCTGGACCGGGGAAAAGCCAAGCACACTGGCAAGCCATGTTTGCTTTGTAGAGGACTGACAAACACTGGGTTGCAGTCAGGAGATTTGAGACCAAGCTCCTCTGAGATGGGTCTGGTGTGTCGCATTTACTTGGAGAGGCAGATTACCAGTTGAACAGCCTCCTTCCAGGGTGAAGGAGACTCTCCGAGAAGCAATTTGAGCTATTAATTAGCACTTTGTATCCTTCATCTCTGACCCTGTATCTACTCCACAGGCAGAGCATCCCCGTGCTCAGTCATCAGCATTGAAAGAAGGCTTGAGAGTTCAGCTTCTCACAGAACAGCTGAAGAGCAAATACAGCACTACTTAAATTCCTTCAAACTGAAATTTCCCTTTAGAGTTCAGAAATGACCTGCAGAACAGAATTTACACGTTGCCTTTTTAATTTGCTTATTATGATATTCATTTTAGAAAAAGAATTAAAATTCAAGATCATCTGACCTCGTACTCCTTTGGCTCAAGTGCTGCCGAGGCATACTGAGCAAAAGGACAAGAGACTTTGCTACTCACAGCCTCTCTGTTTTCTGACTCGAGCCAATGAATGTCTTTCAGCCACTTACCTGAGAGAGCTGGTGCACTCAGAGCACAGAGGAGGAAGCAGATGAGCTCTGGTGGCATTTTGCTCAGGTCTTCCCCACGTTCACACCCTGTCACACATCCGAGGAATTTCCCCTGCCAGCCAGGGAGCCTTTTCTGAGCCAGCCATGGTGAGCAGTGAGTGGAGACTCGAGGGCAGTGTGAAACTCCTCCTGCCTGCCTGTAGAGTGCCAAAGAGGCACAAATATTGTTTGGGAGGGTGCAGCTGCAGGGAGTGCCCGGGTAATTGCTGCCAGCAGTTCTGTGCAGGTCTGTGCAGCTCTCTGCTGGATGGGGTAACTCTGCTTCAGTGCCTGAGAGATTACATGGCTTAAACAGAGGCCTGGCAATGTTGAGTTTTTCCATATAGCTGTAAAGGTTCTCTCATCTGCTCAGCCCCAAACTAGATAAATCCTGATGTTTCCAAGCACCAGGAAGGTTTCCTCATGTTCCTAAGGCATGTCTTATGTCCTTGCACAAAGCACTGGCACCCTGGGCTGATGGAAGGGACGTGTGTACTCTGATTTATCTCCAGTACCACTCTTCTGATGGCTGTGTTAGCTGGGTGCTGAGCAGGAAGTAGCAATTCCAGGTCTGATTTGGGGCAGGCACAAGTATCCTGTGTTTTTTACATCTTCCAGAGACCACTGCTTTCCACCTCACTGGGGTGAAGGCAGGATTTTCCTCTGGATGCTGCTCTGAGACCTGACAACCTAAACCATCCCAGGCTCCAGTGCTGCAGCAGGAGCAGCTCCCTTTGTGCTCCAGGATGGGTCCTTCAGAGGCCAAGGAAAGGCAAAGTTTGGGGTGCAGCCCCTCACATTCTTCAAAAGGTCATTTAAATGAAATTGAAGTCTTACTGTACAGATAATGTGAGCAAAGACCAAATCCCACCAAATGCTTTTATCTCTGATGAAGGCAAATGTTAAAAACCTCACTTCTAAATACTTCCTCCTCCTCACCATTTGCCACCTTAGAAGGCGTTGTTAGTTCTTAAAAAATTTGTCTCCTCTCTAACACCTTTGAATCCCAAATATGTGACTTCTGTTTTCACTGGGGAACAAAATCTGTCAAAATGTGTTTAGTACATATTTTCCAAGGAAAGAAAGGGTGGGTTTTGTGGATTTATGAAAGTGCAAAAATAATATGCAGTTAAGCAAAGGTCTCCAGGTTCTCACACATGCAGGAGCAGCACAGTCAAAAATCCCATTTTCTCCTTCTTCCCATCATCTCCTTTCTTCCTTTCATTTCTTCCTTCCTTTGCTTTCTACCCCCTCTCTTCCCTTTCCTCCTTTCTATCCTTCCTCTCAACTCTCTTCTCCCTCCACCCCTGCCTCTGCTCCTTCCTGCAGCCCTTCCAACCTCCCCTTTCTTTCTCCTCTCCATCTTTGGGACAGACTGAGAGCCCTCTGAACACTTCCCAAACCTGGCATCTTTTCCTTCCATGCTAGAAGGACGTTCTCTGAAACACCTTTCAAGTAATCTTTTATCTTCTTGCTCTTCATTCTCCCAATCTCCTGCTACTTTTGTCCAATATCTGTATTTATAACCCAAAGGTGGCTATTGTGGTGAGTGACTTTGTTATTGTTGTGAAAATCAAGAGGTTCAAAAGGAAAATGTGGATATGTTTAACAGCATTAGCAATAGGACAATGTGCTTTTTGCTGGGAAGATTTGCAAAAGAAAGGCAAAATTTACTTGTCAGTGGGAAAAAACACTAATTTTTTCTCTTGTTGTACCAAGAAATTATAAATTAGGCAACTCTGAAGTTTGAACTATTGTTCAGTTAGAGCTGTGAGACATATCTGGTTCTTCACTAGGTTCTTGTGGTGCCATAAACATGTGAATGAATTTTGATTAAATATTTTAATTAAATATTCAGACATAAGCTGAGAAGAATCTCAAAGCTCGTATGATGTGTAAGGTTTGTGCCTCATGCCTTTCACTTTATTACTCAAACAGATGCACAGAAAAGAATTTTCACAGTTTGCATGAAATTTACTGGAATCGTCCACAGCCAGAAGTTTGCCTGTCTGTGAGCAAGTCAGGCAAAGTTTTAATTTTCAAGAGTGGGGAAGATGAATACAGACCCATTTCCTAATTAATCAATAATTAGCAATGAGAGGGGAGTGGGTCTGCCATAACAGTGAGGATTGCAGCAGGCCTGAGTTATCAGCAAGGTTCCAAAATAAAAACTGTGATAATACTGTACTATTTTTTCTGCCTTAATTAAAACCAAATGTGGTGTATGTAAAAAAAACCCGAGGTAGAAACTGAAGGCAGTGCACACACAGGGCAGAGGGGTGCAAAACAGCAGGCTTGGAATGGAGGTGATTACTTAGATTACAGCAGCAGTAAAAGTGGCAAAACACCTTCTGACATTTCTCCAGTCTGAAATGCTGTATGAAAATGGTTTTATGGAGATAAAAGGAACTCTTTCAGCTGTACTCTTTTGCTTCCAGAACTGTACCAGTTTTACAGGTCTTTTTGAAATTTCTGAAACAAACATTTTCATAACTTTTCCTTATCCATTATGGTTCCAATTATGTCTCTGTGAAATATTTTAATGTTATTCATCATGTGTTTCTAAAGATAAAAGATACAAAACATGTATTTCTAAAGATAAACATCTGTCTGATTGACTTTCTTTTGCAATTCTTGCCTTGCATTTCAAGTTATTCAGGCCAGTAGTTGCATCAGGATGCTGTGGAATTGCTGTGGAATCCATACCATTCAAGTTGATCACGTGAGGTTATTTCCAAGGAAAATGGATTGAAGGAACAGAAAAGAGAAGACACAGGTGACAATTTAAAAGGAATGGTTTCAGTTATTTGAGTAGCAATTGGGCAGGGTTTTATATAACTCCCTATTGTATCCTCTGTTATACATAGATATCCTGGTGGACGTTAAAACATTTTAATAAATGATTTATTTGTATGTGTATTGTGATATGCTTGAGATTCCAATCTCTGGAAGAACCTAAAAAAATATATACAAAATATAGAAAAATATTTTATGTGGACTAAGTCACTGAGGGAGAAATCCTCTCTGGTTAGGAGAAGAATTGAAGCCTTGCAAATGTGACCAGTGTGTGCAGAAGTTCTGTCTTGTGGAGCTTCTCCATGACCTTGCTGTTGGTGCAGAACCCTTGCTTAAGGATTTGCCTACATTGCAAAACCATTGTGTGGGAGTGGAGGGAAGGGAAAACCATATTTTGGGAGGCAGCATGTGGCTGCCATTCCCAGGATTGGAAACAGCTCTGGGAACTGCTCTCATTTCACAACAATAACAAAGTCACTCACCACAATAGCCACCTTTGGGTTATAAATACAGATATTGGACAAAAGTAGCAGGAGATTGGGAGAATGAAGAGCAAGAAGATAAAAGATTACTTGAAAGGTGTTCCAGAGAACGTCCTTCTAGCATGGAAGGAAAAGATTCCAGGTTTGGGAAGTGTTCAGAGGGCTCTCAGTCTGTCCCAAAGATGGAGAGGAGAAAGAAAGGGGAGGTTGGAAGGGCTGCAGGAAGGAGCAGAGGCAGGAGTGGAGGGAGAAGGGAGTTGAGAGGAAGGATAGAAAGGAGGAAAGGGAAGAGAGGGCTAGAAAGCAAAGGAAGGAAGAAATGAAAGGAAGAAAGGAAGAAAGGAGATGATGGACAGAGGGAGCAAATGGGATTTTTGACTGTGCTGCTCCTGCATGTCTGAGAACCTGGAGACCTTTGCTTAACTGCATATTATTTTTGCACTTTCACAAATCCACAAAATCCACCCTTTCTTTCCTTGAAAAATATGTACTCATGGTTCCAAAACTGTCTCCTTTTAGAGACATTGGTGATGCAGTGCTGCTGGGAGGCAGCTGAAGGGTTAATTTGTCTGAGCTGGTTGGGAGTGGAGTGATTCAGATCTGCAGTTGGTTATTTGGGCATTGTAAAGTTCAGGGAATTTATGGATCAGCAGAAATGAGCTTGGAGATTTCTGGTGCTGGGAGATGACCTGGCCACACCAGGGGTCCCTGTCCTGAACTTCAGCAGCACCACGAGCTGGGGACAAGGCTGACACAAGAAAATAAATGACCATGAGGAGAAGTACTATAATAAAACACAGTGCTGGGTTCTTGCAAGAGAAATTATAGTGCTACCTGAAAGTAACTCATTGCTGTATATCTAGAAAGCACTTTTAAAACCCTTTAAAGGGAAGGAGTTTGGTCAGGACCCTTAAGCCAGCTCTCTAAACTCAGGAGTTTTGACTGTTAACTTAAGTACATGGCTGGAAAACTGCAGTGCTGTGTTTTCATGGTTGTTTATAATTTTGGGCATAAAGGTATCCTGGAGCTTTCTCCAAACTGACACACTAACTGTAAATATTTGCTTTTTGGGTACCAAGGGATTATGTGCTCTGATAAAAAAGTGGGCTCAGCAAGAGGCAGTCACGTCCCTTTTCCCATGGTTAGACAAATGGCAAAATGTCCTTTTCATCCATCCAACCCTCCCTCAAGACTCTGATCTTTACTCTTTCAATGTTTCCAATGATGTAGATGTTAATTTGCTGCTTCCATTGAATGGCAGCCTGTAATATGGATGAGATGAGTACAAGACCTGCTGCTGCTATGCTGGAAATGACATTACCTGAATGCCTGATTTCTCCTTTGCTCTTTCAACAAGCATTTACTCTATGAGAATCAGAGATCCAGCACAGGACATTGGGTGGACTATGGAGTTTACACATCAGTAAATATGTAGACCTTGTCAATGGGCTCAGCTAAATAATTCTGTTTGAAAACATAGTCAAAAGCCCTTTTAGGTTCACATGATCATTGCCAAATCTGATCTCCTTTCTTGTTATAGGTGGAGTACCCAAAATCAGAGTGGAAAAACCCAGAAGAATCACTCTTTTATCTCATCCTTAAAATTATAATGGAGCAAAAAGGCCTAATTTCACATGCAATGGTCAGTCAAGCTTCACAGAAGTTTCTTCTGTATGAACAGTGAGGTTTTTGACACCCCAGAATACATGGAATTTCATCCTCAAGTATTTATGAGGGAGGGCAAGGTTAGGGGGACACTGAACTCAGAGAGGCTGGAACTTCCCCAGGAAATGGGAGGCATGGTGTGTAGGTCCCAAAATGCCCTTTTGGTATTGAAACCTTTGGCTGCACACACTCTGTGTTGATCATTTGTACTTTTGGCACTCTGCTGAAGTTTTTCTGAAATCTACATCAGAATGAAACAGTTTTAAACCAGCATGACTCCATTTGCACTCTTGTAGGGGTTGCTAGAGCTGGCTGTTCACTCTGCTGAGGGGCTGAGCGTGGCTGTGGGTTTTGCTGCAGGGGGAATGATGTTTGTGCTCCTGAGGTCAGGAAAGGGCCTGCCCGTGGTCTCAGCAGGGCAGCCAGCAGAACTCCAGCCCTGCTCTTCCCTTGTCGGAACCGTCTCTGTCTCTGCTATATTGCAGAGATTCTGACAATGTACAGTCTTTTTACCTCAGTGAGAGATGGGCGAAAGGGGCAGAAACTCCTCAGGTCTCGTGTTCAAGGTTGTTTATTTTCTCTTATCTAAAACATTCTTTCTGTGCCCTGCTGAGCTCCTTCTAGCAAGACAGTCGAAGGCCTTCTCCCACCCTCAGAGGTGGTGCTTATCTTTTATACTATAAATTATGTACAGACTATTTACTAATTATTTCCAATACCTATTCTCCACATCAGACTGTCAGATTTTACCCTAAACCAATCATTCATGTCCCCGTCACCAAGAAGATGGAGATGGAAGAAGAAGAAGGAAGAAACCTAAAAACCACGAGGTTCCTTCATCTTAGAATTCTCTCACCCCCCTGTACCAAACTCAAAAACTACTCTTACACCCTGTGACAAACTCACTAATGCTCTATTTAAACTCCTGTGACTTGGAATTCTTCTTTTAATGTTGGCAATCGTTCCCATGGGCTAAAATCAAAAGCACAGGTGTTCTGGGCTGTGTGCCAGGGTCTCTGAGCCCCCTGCCCAGGTCTCTGAGCCTCCAGGATAGCCAGAGGCGAATCCTGTGTTCCCACAATCCCTCAGCTCAGTGTGCAGAGTTCTGCAGGCATGATTCAAACCTGCATCAGGAAAGGGACTTGCTACAAAACAGGAAAGAGGGACTTTGAAGGAGCAAGTCCTTCCTGCTTAGGGGTCAAATCAAAACCACAACTGAATGATCCAAGCTTAATGCCAGAATGCTGGTGAATAACAAGTGAAAAATTAAGGTAAATAATGGAAATAAAGGAAATCTGATCCTTGCAACCTGATCTGTACAAAGCAGTGCTTCAGTCTGATTCAAATGAGGAAAATTTTCTTTGATTATTAAATGTTTTATCATGATATGCGAGTTGATTTTCAGGGAAGATTCTCAAAGTAGTTTTGTTTGTAAAATATCTATGTTGATTTATTATAGAAATAGAGCATTTTATCCCTTTATAAACACTGCATCAAAATATACAAAAGAATGGGAAGATAAGAAAAGGAAAAATTAAGTGTGAATTTCAATGAGGGTGACATCATCTGCTAAATGTTCCCAGGGTCATCGAGACATCAAAGGATCAACAAAATTTAGGAATTTCTTCAGTCACCACTAAATGTCACTGTTGCTCCACAAAATGACTGCAGGCACTTTATTTTGTCAAGGATAATTTGACATCGAAGACCAAACCTTTGGAAGCTGTGATACAGCTTCCACACACTAAAGAATGCATTTCTGTTACATCTGTGTGACACTTATCCCCAGATGATCCAGAAAAATATTCACTTTAGAGAGACAGGCGCTTTGTTATATCTCTCCATGAGATAAAACAAAAAAAGGAGCCCTCTTTTTACTTAAGACCACTTCATTACTGGTATGTTTTTTGAATCATAAATCTAGCAAGCCTAATGTACCTGAAAAAAGTTCTGGATTGTTTGGGTTTAGGTTTTTATTCTTTTTTTATTTTTGTTGCTTTTTTTCCCCTAGAATCAGTATAAGCAAGAGAAACAAAATAATTGTTAGATTGCATTATGGGAGTCTCTAGGAGGTACATCCTGCAATTCAGTGCAAAAAGATAATCTGGGAGCCTTAATTTTGGGAAAAAAACTAATGTGTGTCCTAGTGAGGATTAGTAATTCCATGTTTGAAAAAAGTATGGATATATATTTAAATATTTCTAACTGGCCTGAGATACCCAAGCACAGTGAAAAGACACAACAAAATTCCAATTATCAAAGAATATTTTTTCTTTCTGTGGGGTGAGATGTTTATGAATGTTTTGCTGTGTATATAGCAGTTGCTTTTCATGAATTCCATGTTAGATTTTCCAGAAGTATGGAAATAAGGAGAAAGTGAAGGTTAAAAGAAATGGGAGCTAGAAAGATTTGAAGAAAAATTGAGTTAACAGGAAAGAAGTAAGCGTGCTTTGAAATATTTATTCAGGTGTAGGAGCCAAATTGTTGTATTAAAAGCCTCCTGGAGTTCAGAAAATATGTGTAAGCATTCTGCTAAGGGAGAATTCTTACTATAAATCATCTTTCTTTTCTTAATCATGTCTTTTCTAAAACTTGTTTATTTCCAAGGATGCTAACATGGGAAGTGCACATTTATTTGTTTTTCAGAAGTTCATCTCTTCTACTTAGTGTCATTTTCTAAAGCATGAATTATGTGCTCTGGCTCTTTCCAAACACAGCCAGACTCAGTGGAGTTGCAGTGGTCAGTCCAGAAAAAACTTCTCTCATCCAAGAGCCTGGGGCTGAAGAGATCATTGTGAGATCACCAGTGCTGATTTTTAATTCACAGGTGTTTTATTGACAGCAGTTCCAGAGCACTTGGAAGCCTCTGTAAATGCAAATCATGCCCATAAAGAGAGGGTTATCTCTCTGATTTCCAGAAACTAAAACCAGTACACCTTTCAAGATTATAAACAATGCATAATATCCACTGGGACTCCACAGTGAGAACAGATTTATATTTTATAGAGTAATTTAAAAACCAAGACTCCAAAGCTGTGTAAGACCATCCATGCTGAATCCTCAGAGCAGATGCAGGAGGGCGCATATGGATATCTGAATATTTTTATGTTTTGGGTGTTGTAGGAGAAACCATCCTTTATTGTCAAAGTTCTGTGTCTGGCCTGAAGGGCAGATATTGGCAGGTAAATATGGAAATAAACTCAAGAAACACTGTTAGCTCTCATTGGGACTAAGGATGAGGAGACAAGAATCTTAAAGAAGCAAATCCTGATTGTGCTGAAGATGGTTTCAGGAATTAAACTGAAGAGTAGAAAGGAAATAAGTCAGATAAAAGAGCTGTGATCAGCGAGAATAATTCCTCTGCCATTCAAAACTGTATTCTAGACAGTTTAAAAGATGTGCTTAAAAGCAAGCCCATTAATTCTACCATATCAGTTAAAGATTACAATATTTCCTGTTTCAATCTGTTACATCAGCTCATGTACATCTGACCAGCACAAACTGTCTGGATCTTGAAGGTTTTCCCTTAGGGGAGTTTCTATTCCATAACCTGCTGCTGCTGAGGCAGGAATCTCCTTATCTTTAGTTACTGCCTCTAGTCTCTAACATCTGTTGCTCACAGAACTTTGGCTCGAATTCTCTGCTGCTGCTGCTCATTGATTTCAGCCTCCAGTGCTCCCTGGTTCCTGCAATGCCATTTTGCTGCACACCACTGAAGTTTGGGAGGATCAGGACTCCCTGACTTGGGGTGAAATTTTCTGCCATGGGGCAAGAGCTGAAGTTCAGCCATTTCTGATTTTTTTATTCTTGCCTGTGCTCAGTGGGTGAGTTTCTGCTCCAGTTAAATGAGTCCATCAGATTCTGCTGGCATCTGTCTGCTCTGGTGACTGGAGGTGAGACCCTGCACATGAAATCAAAGGGGAAAAAGGGAAGGGAAGAGAGAAATGGTGCCCAAACCATCACTCTGTTAGAACTCTACAGCACAAGTCCTCACTTTACAGAGCCAAAATATACTTTGGCATAAGCTTCATGATTCCTCATCCCTCCATGAGAGCAAGCACACACTAAATTAAGATATTCAAGTTAATGGAAATGACTTTAATAAAATTTAAACCATTGTTCTGTCTCAGGCTTCTGTTCAAGGGGCCTGATAATTTTCTTCACATTTGCACAGAAGAAGAAAAGTTCAGGCAACCTTAACTTCTCTTTGAGCAAAACTTGAATTGCCAAGGGCCAAAGTGTCATATTTCATTGATCTGTTTCAAAATAGCCTCAGCCACCTTGAATCATTCATGAAAGGATCACGGTTTCTTCTCCAAAGGTACAAGGAACAATGCATGCACAGAGAAATGTTGTGACATTTTCTTAATAAATTTAGCCTAGATACAGACTCTAAAGTTCTGTGATTTCTCTGGCCATCTCATGCTTAACCCTTCTTAGAGGCTCTGAATTGGTGTCTTTGATTGTGCCTCTTTCCTATGGCTCAAAGTGGAAAGGACCAGAAAGGACACTCTTAGGAACCTCCCTCCAGGAGGCTTCAGATTTTGACCCACCAGAACATTTTCTGTTATCCAGGACGATTTTCACCTCAAATTCCATTGCACTCAATAGTCCAAGAATGAAATCCTTCCTCTTCTCACTTCTGAGTGACAGCAACTCCTCTGTGGAGATGCAGGACTGAAATCACTATAGTTCTTAATTTCCATTTTAAAGTATGGTTAATAGCAGGGATTTCATTTTTTTTAAAATTATGGTCCTGCTGATTATGAATAACTATCTACCTATGTCTCTGCTGACTTACAAGCAGAATTTCATTTTCTAATGGAAGATTTCAGGAGATGTCTAAGTGAACCTACTAAGACAAAATGAGAGTTCAATGATCTTCAACATAAAGTTCATTCAAGTTTATTAGGCCTTCAAAATGCTTTTACTTGGAAAATTTCTTTTGCAGCTTAAGGTGTTTATATTGACCAGAGTTCTAGAAGTGCAGGACAAAATACAGAACAAAATGTATCCTTCCAATGTTTTCCACTCTAATTTATTATTATATAGAATCTATTATGATACATTCTATTTTTATTATCCACAGCCCTTGTGCACACTACATCATCAGAGCAGTGCACTTTGGTGACTTCTGAGTACTTTTATAAATTATTCATACATCTTTTTTTATATCACCTATTGTGGCATCAGCTAGGGACAAACAAATATTACAGACATGGCACCAATAAAAACAGCATGCATAATCAGTCTCTAAAAATTCTGTATAGTCTGCCAAGTCCTGCATATTGCTGTAGAATACAAACAACCACTGGATCCTTCTAGTTTGTGGGTCCCCTTCTACAAAAAAATTATTTGACAAATTGCAGTCCATTTTCTATTTCCATAGATGTGATTAATTCCTTTTGAACACATGGAGGGTTTAATTTGGAGGGTTTTGTAGGCTTTTTTTTTCTATTTTAATATCAGATTTTAAAAATTTTGTAGGAAGTTTGTTTTGTTGGTGTTAAATGATAAATATTTTGATTCACAGATGAAACAGCAAAGCACACAAAAGCTTGAAGACATCCACACATGCTGATGTCATTGCCAGTGCATTTTTGGTAGGGTGAATAAATTGAGAGAAAGACAAATAACAACTTGTGGATGTTGTGAAAAAGTACTCCAGGATGCTGATATTGCTTCATTAGTAGAGATTACATTCTGTGTTTCCTTCAGCAGAAGGGTGGACCCTAAAAGAGCTTTGGTTTTGTATTTGTTCATTTTTGGGCCACATATTTTAACCTACCAGAAGTGTTCAGTAAAGCTGCAAAGGTCTCCGAAAGCAGCTTAGAACTGCTTAGAAGTAAAATATTGAAAAATGGTTTATAAGTTATAAAATTAAGAAACTGTGAGTAAAAATAAAGGGCACTATTAGATGGGTCAGTTACATGGTAAAAGAAGGAAAAAGTTGATTAATTCATAACTCCTCAGAAGGTTTAAACCATCAGCCACCAAAGCACAAGGAATAATTTTTGCCTGTGGCTGCCTCAGTAAAACAATCTGGGGATGACACAGCTACCAAGGGTCACACAGGAGCAAGTGGCAGTCACAGAGATGAGCCATGGCCATGGTCCTGCCCCTTTTCTGATCCTGGCTGGAGCCACTGTGGGAGTCACAAGCACAAATGCTCTGCTCTGGATGCCAACAGCACAAGGGCTTCCAGAACAGCTCAGTGAGGCAGGAAGAGTCAGGAAATGCAAACTAGTGCAGGGCAGGGGGCAGAGCAGCCTTTGTGGTGCTTTGTTTAGAGGGGTTAATGCCCAGATCTCACCCTTTTAATTTTCCATGGCTGAGGTTTCTTCCCTGCTGCCATCTGAGGGAAGGACCCAGGAGCTGGTGCCATAGACAGCAGTGTAGATTTATCTTTCCTGTGCTAAATACACCTGACTGAAAACTCTCCCTTCCTGCTTTACCTTGGGAAAATGTAGCATTTTCTGGCTCAAAAGGGCGTGCTTCTCACCCAACTCTACAGTCCTCATCAGGGATTCAGGTTCTGAGAAAGGAGAATGGAGCCCCACTCATTGATTTCTCTACTGAAGTAACACATCTGCTGGCACTTGTAGTCCCCACAACCTTCACTTAGCAGTGCAAGTAATTTATTGTGCTAAAGCTTCATTCTTTTAATTAGCAGAACTCAAAAGTTTTCCCCGAAATGCATAATCTCTTTTCTATTGCTCCACCTGGGGTATAAATTCATTCTCAGTAACCCAGAATGTAAATGATTGATGTTTTTGGTTTTTTTTTGGAGTGAAAATAACTCTGCAGGCCCAAATAGGAAAGAAATGGAACTTGCGGGGAGAACAGAACTGGAGATAAGAGCAAACAAAGCTGCAAAATAGCTCTGATCAGCTTTAAAACTCTTCTGGGATTGCTGTTCCCCTGAAGTTCCTGCACCTTTAGTGTGGGAATAGGTTAGGAAGAGTTTGGTGACCAAATTGCAGCAATGGCAAAACCACTGACTGCATCAACCAAATTCACCAATCTCCCCCCAAAACAGAGATATTCAGCTCTGCCAGGGACAGCAGTGCTAGAAACCTCTGCGATACCACCCTGCAGATCCTTAAGCCTCTATCACCCAAAATATCTCATGGCATCTAAATTCAAGCAACAATGATTGTCTGCCTTTTCCCCCCCTTATAAACGATGTTTTATTTTTGTTCTGTTCATTGCTTTGCCTTTATAGAACATTTCACTCTTGGTTTTCCTTTGACTCATATATGTGGTGATGTTTAAGCTTGGCTTCTTTCCTTAGCTATTCTTCATTCAATGAAAAGAAAATAAAATGGTGCCAAACTATTAAAGCAATTCGAATTTACAAGGTGAGGCACCCCTCTAAATGATGAATGGCTGAGATTTTGATTTATTGCCTTTCTTTTCCATATGAAATGATGACTCCATGAATAAATTAGAGTTGAAATGCTGCCAGTATGCTACGATCATAGAATCCCAGGAGTTTTCTGTAGCAAAGGGTTTTGCATCACCAAACCATATGGTAACTCTTACTAAAACTGTAAAAAGCTACAAAAGCTCTGAATGCTCAACAGAGCCATAGCTGAAAACCAGTGCAGGTACAAGTGTTGGGAGTCACCTTTCCACCTACAAAGAGCAGATTAGAGATGTTTGGGTAGGTATTAAAACACCTGGTAGCTGTGCTGTACCTATCTGAAGCTGTAGGCTCACTCTGGAAATCAGAAGAGATCTGATGGAAGATCCAATAAACAAATAAATCTTACAATTTTAGTTTTCTTTAATATTACCTCTTAATCATTCTTTTGTTCCTGGTAAAGGTGAATATTCTTGTGGTTGTAAATAGCCTACTTGCATGTAATTCAGATTTGAGCAGCTCCAAGAGAGACTCCTTAATATCATGAGTACCCTGCTCTGGACATAAACAGCTCTTTGGCTTGTTACATTCAGTGCAGTTACCTGTAAATAGAATAAGGATGTCAGAAAGTGGAGTAGAAGAAAAATGCTCAGAGTAGAACTGAGATTATTTCCCTTTAATTGCATAAATTTGTAAATATTTCTTCTCTAAAAAGGCAGCAAATATCACCAAGTGATCCAGAGTGATCTATACATTATATTGTCCCCAACATTAGGCATAAAGGATAAAAATCCCATATAATATGTAATCTCATTAACACTGATGTGAAGCAAACACAAATTAATTCCTTTAACTTTATATTCAACTGTAAAATACAATTGTAGGGGATATACTTAAACTGATATAAAGCCTTTACAAGAAGAGGTTTCTCTTTGCAACATTGTCTCTGACTAATGAGCCTAAGAAGAGAAAAGCCTGGAAAAGAGGAAAGCAAAGCTAAGTTTCCAGCTATTATCTTTGTAGAGTTGACATACACAGGCTCATTATTGCATTATGTTTTATTCAACAAAATCACTTTAATGTTGCAGCTTAAATTGAATTCACTAAAGCATCTCTTGCCTAATGTGTCTCAAGTGTCTGCTTGCTGTTTGCATTTTCTTCAGAATTATGGCAGGGAATCTTTGGAAACAGCAAAATTATATGCAATCCACAAAACAATATGGCTGTAATGGGGTAATCGGCCTTCAGCATAATTAAAGAACCATTCCCTCATCAAAGTAATTCTGCAAGAGACCTAGAGGCTGTATTGTACAAATCATCCACTTAGTAAAATTCTTTATCTGATTTGCATTTAAAACCTAGTTATGCAAATAGGCCTGCTCAGTGGATCACAAGGAATGTAATGACTTAAAAAAACCCTGTAGTGATTAAACCAACCTGCTTCTTCCCCATAAATCATGGGGTGTGATTCACCTAGAAATATTTCAATTCACCTTTTATTCACCTAGAAATGTTTCAATCTGTTGTAAAAGGCTTTCTGCAAAACAGGAATTGCTTTGATGTGTACGCACAGTCCTGTGTGACATCCACTCTGGACATGCCATTTCCAGTTCCCTGATTCCCAAATCATCCCAGAATATGGGAAGAGGCAAATGCCCTTTCTTATCTGATGATTTGTGTCAGAGCAGAGGAATTGCCATTCCCGTTTTGAACTGCAAGCTCGATTCCCAGTTCAAACTAAACCAAAGGGCAGTGAAAGGTGGCAGTCAGTGAGAATTAGCAATGCACCGTGGAAAAGACTCATTTTAAGAAGGTTCAAGTCCACTTGAAGCAGATGAGAAAGTCCCTTTTCTTAGGCAAACTTTACTCTTGAGCATGAACACAGAGATAAGTCTCTAAAATCAACACGTAAGGTTTGCAGACTTTATTTGTGTTTTGCTGCCATTCTGTAGTTGCCAATGTTTTTAGTTCATGTAACCTTTTGACAAAAGATATCTTTTGTTTCTTTCATTATTTGCAGTATCTATACAGAGTACTTCTGTTGTATTTTTGCTACCAGGGATAGCTTACTAAATCACACTAATCTTTCTCTTTAACATCATTTCAGCATATGGACCAGTGCATTTTAGACAAAGCAGTTTATGAGGCTGAGCAAGGAAGCATTATGAATCCTTCACTCAAACTGTTTAATTTATACAAATAAACCTTCTGGCACACCATGATAGTCAGAGAATCTCCTACCCAACAAAGCCTGGGATGGGAATTTGGGCATTCACAGCTGTTTGGGCCGGATCATAAATGACTTCTTTCAGCTGCCCTGTGACACTGATATGTGAGCCACAAGAAATGGCTCTTTGAAAAATCAGTGAGAAGAACATTAAACTTAGGAATATTGGCTATATTTTTTTGATTGGGAAAAATGAGATATTGTAGATTCTTCAAATTCCTCCCAATCTCTACAGGGTATAGTTTAATGGAGTGAGACCGGGGAGATTTTCTGGTACCCAAGTATCCTGTGTTGATGCTGCATTTTATCCCCATTGGTCTGTTTAGCTCAGAAATAAGTTTTGCACCTTTAAAACTGGATCTGACAGTGAAGGAGAAGCGGTGCAATGTCTGAAGTGGTTGTTTTCTAAACATAAAGATCAGAGTTTTCAGCTTTCCCTCACACACGGCCTGTGCTGGCTGCAGTGTGAATGGTGGNCCAGCCCTGAGGGACCGACAGCAACTGAGCCGAGCTCCAGCCCCGGGAGAGACTTTCTGAATTTGGCATCTCTGTGGGCACACTGAGGGTTTGCTGTTCATTTTTTGTACTGGGGGTGCTTTGCCTCTTTAACACATTTTTTCCACTTTCTTCCAAGGAAATTTTTTTCCTGAACCAGTTGGGGGGAAGGACCATTTGGATTTCCTTTCTAGAGGGATCCTATCCGGAGGTCTCTTCCCAAATTTGCCCTAAATCAGGACACCAGGTCATATGGAGTCAGATGCTTTGAGGTCACATTTCGTCTCCAAACCTGGTGTTTCCTGCAGGCATCCAGGCAGGGAGGGACGATGGCCAGAGCTATGGGATCTGGCCTTGGGGTGCCAGTGACAGGCAAACTCCTTTGGCTGTTAAAAGGTCCATGCCTGTGCTTCAGAAGCAATGAAAAGATTTTTCCTCTCTGGGGAATCATGGGCTTCCTCAGCCTGAAAACCCTGAAAGATACAGGAGGAGAAAGACCAACTGAAGTAAAGATGTGTCTTTGTAAGAGAAAAACAGGCACGAGAGAATATTATTTTTAGAACATCATTTAGTCTGTTTCAAACCTTACTGCTGATTGAAGAGATCATAAGTAGAGACCATTCATAGTACAGCTCTAGATTCAGTTTATTTAAAATAAATAAACCTATTTGCCTTAAAAAACCTTTAGTGACTGCTGGCCTTTGGTGCTCTCCTTGCAAAACATGAGGCAGATGGATCTGACAGCATTAGGGATAGCTAATGGTAAGATAATGCTGATATCACTGAGTTCTAAAGTGCAAATTGCACCATTTTTAATTCTGGCTTCTTTTAAACAGACCAAACTCCCTTTTGCAAGCAGTAACCTCTGAGCCCAATGACCCTCCTGTCTAGGGGTACCTGCAGTTTAAAATCTGCATTTCACTACAGCTGAGTTACAAAATCCTATGACGCATTTTTTAACTGCAGTTCTTCACTGTAAAAATTTGTTTTCTTTTGGGATCAGTATTTTTCTAGATCTCATCATAATTCCAAATGATTTATTTAGTGGAGCCAACATATTCTATTTTTCAATGTTTTAACTAAGCAAAAAGTATGTAAATAAACATAATTGGTCATAGAGTTGACCCACATTGGATGTATTGCTGAGATTGGAACCAAAGTTTGCCATTCTCTGTTTAGCACAAACAAAATACCCTTCCTACAGTCTGTGCTTTGAAGAAAACACAACAGGCTCTCATTACCTAACGTTGTCTCGTGTATCTCTCCTGTTCAATCCTTTGCACTTCCCTATTTCCTCAGCCCCAGGTTTTCATCAGTGAAAAGCTGTTAAAACAATGTGAAACTGTCTGTGGATCTGTTAATCCATTAACTGAATATATTTTGAGTTTTTCCACTGGGTCAGTGAGAGCTGTCCCTCTCTGTCTGCAAAGGCCTAATTTAACAAATCCAGAATGACTACAGTTATACTGTAGAAATAATTCTTCCCTCTTGTTGAAATTGTGCGTGAATTTATTTGGGCTGAGTTTAAAAATTAAAGTCTTCCTTCAAGTGAAGGTAAAATAAATCAGAAATAAGTATTGAAGGAACTATTTTTAGTATTAATTTTTCATTCCAGTTCAGTGACATGAGAAAATATTTGTCATAAGGATGTCACGAATAATAGCTGCTGGCTTTCTACATTGTTTTATATTCTGTAACTCAGCCTTACTTTCTAGAAATACATTTTCCTCAGAACAGTTAAATATTTTTCTTTTAAATTCAGAGTCGAACTGCTTTTGTTTATGTATCTACATATAAAGGTGCCATGACTTTTTTTCCTAAAAACATTCTCAAATACAATACATGGTCATAGGTGTCCATGAAAAATTAGTTTCATATTCCAGAGGAAGTGCAGAAACTCAAAGTATTAAAGCATTTTGGTAGGAAAAGCACTCTGCTCATTCTTACCATGTAAGAACAATTCAAAGAAACACAAAACCAGAGGGATTTCTCTTGTTTATTTCCCTTCTTTTGATGTGAAGTACATTGTCTGTAACATTAAAAATGTTTCCTAAAAGCATTAGAGAAATATATAATTCCAAGGAGATAAACTCTCAGTGAAGTGACAGTGAGACAAATGCACTGTGATTTTTAGAACATCTGATTTCCTCTGGAATGGCTGAGAGTGCTGCTGGCATCAGCAAAAGGGATAAAAGGGGTGTTCTTCCAACCCTGATTTTGCTTCCTTCTTTTTCTCAAGATTTCAAGAGGCCATGGCAGGGAAGTGTCTCCCAGCACTGCAGCAAAATGTCTATTTTGGAGGGGAGGTTTCACACAGGGGGACAAGCCTGCAAGTCCATGCAGGAGAATGGGAAAAGGCCCTCTGGAAAAGGAAAATGTTTCTTTGGAGGAGTGACAAGGCTGAGGGAAGAACATCTGTTGGGAATTTTTCAGAGTTCTGCTGGTTTATAGAGGAGTGAAGCCAGACTTGGCTTGAGATAATCTCAACAGTCAAGAGCAGATTGAAAGAGCTTTTTTGCTGCATGTAATTCCTTATACCATATAATGTTAAAAAGAAAAAGTAAATGAGAAACCTCTTCCTCAAACACCCAAACCACCCCCCATTCCCAGCCAAAAATTATTCTGGGCCTAAGCAGAGCAGAAGTTTGAGGGGAATATCTTACTGAGATCTACAATGTAGGAAGAATCTCAGCAGGGCATTTCTGGGCTATACATAGGACATCATTCAGATTTACCTTTACATTTGTTGCAATCTCAACATTTGTTTTTGGGATGGTCTGTGCAGATCTCCCCCAGGTCCCCTGAGCAGGCTGGGTGGGCAAGGCTCAGACCAGAGGTGTGTGCTCAGCTCTGGGCCTCCCAGGAGAGCTTGGAGGGGTTTTGGCAGAACACACAGGGAGAGAAAATCCTGTTGGACTTGAGATGTGACCAGCCCCAGCCTTTGATTTGATTTCCTTATTGACTTACCCAGGTATTGCCTGTCTTCACATTAGATTATTTAGTGCAAGGGAGGGGAGGACATGGGGCTGCGATTTACAAACAGTCCAGGGGCTGAGGTGGGCATGAGAAACCTGAAGGGGTGTGTGCCACATGCCAGCCTAACATGCCTAAAATTGTGCATTTTGAACTGGCTTACGTTGGCATAATACAAATAGCACACAAATCCTCACATCTTCCCACATCTGGGGAGCATAATAATGATTTTTTTTAGCTTTAAAAATAAAAAAATAGCAGCAAAAACTTCTGAGGAGGTTGAGGCTTTTTGTGGTAAGTTCACGCCTCTGTCTATATTGCTCTTGGATGTCAAAAGCAATGAAAACTTTGCCTTGCATTCTTGGAATTTCATGTCTCTAAGATTCAAAGAGTAGCTCATGAGGAAATCCAGGAATAGGATGGAATTTATCTGTTTTGGTTTTATAGGTCAACTTTGTACAGGCTTGTCAAGCCTTCTACAGCTTTGCAATGCCCCTCTATTGTGATAAAACCAGCAATGATCTGTTTTTAAATTTCAGCATTGGTAAAGTTTTTTTGTTGATTTTTTGTTGATTTTTTTTAATGTGTTTTGTTTCGTCTTTGTTGTTGTTGTGGTCTCTTTTTATTTTTTTCCCCCTAACAGAAGAAGCCTTCTAAGATATAATAAATAACTTGAAACTGAAGTAATCTTCTTTCCTCCAGTGCTAAACACATACCTGGAACAGGGAATGCAGAATTCTAGGCATGGGCTAATTTTGCATGTAGAAATTTTAATTAACTATTGATTTGGGGAATTTGTGTGCTGAGTTTAATCAAGTTGGATGAGTAGATAAATTCAGTCTGTTTGGATTTAGGATATATAAAACAGAGGCAGGCTATCTGTATATTAGAAGTAAAACTTCCTGCTAGAAGCCACCAATATCTTACCTGGGGCTTGGAATTCAAACTACAACTCCCCTTCAGTTTATTGGAGCCTCTCAATTATAAAATTTTGATCTTTAAAAAGTGAGTTTTGTATTAGAATCTCCGTACATAACAGAATATATTCTGGAAAAGAAGCACTTTTAGTTTTCACTGAGTAATTGGAAGATGATCCTGTCAGGGTTGGCTGAGGTCTCAGGGTTAGCTGTTGAGTAGGGGAAAAGTCCAGCTACCCTTGACAGTGGGAGTTTCTTTGTTCACAGGGAGGAAAATACTCTGCCAAAAATGCAGTTCCCTACAAGATGACTGGGAGAAAAGTCTTGTTGTATTATCATTTGAAAATCTCACCAATTATTCCAAATTAATGATTCTAAAGCATTTAAAAGAATCTAATAATGGACCTGTAAGTCTATTTAGAAATGGTACCACAAATAAAGTGTAAATCTTATTGCTTTTCTCTTCAGTCTCCCTGTGAGAACTTAGTCAAGGTGGCATTAATGAAATAACTCTTTGCTCTGGTGATACCAATTATTTCATGGTCTAGGACATTGCACTATTAAAGTTTTTGATATTCTGAATGATAATCCTATTAGCTGAATCCCTGAAGAGTCATCTCCTGCCCTGGTATGTTCATCCTCCATGTATTTCAGGAAGGTTATTGTTCCCCTCTGCGATTATTTAGTCAAGGTATTACACAATAAGGTTTTAATTGTTTCTTCTGGAGAAATCCCTTTAGTCCAATTTTTGGCTTAAGCATTTGTGCTTATTGACCAAAGTGCATCTTCAGTACAAATGGACCCTGTTCTTGCCAGCAAGATTTAAATCAACTGAGCAGCTTTCCAGTGTTTAATGTGAACTTCTCCTTAGCCCTCATGTTGGCTCAGTTCCACACCCACCTGATGATCCTTCTCAAGTTTTGCTGGTTTTTCCATGGCCCGAATCTAAGCTGCTGCTGTGCTCTGTGTCACTACCGACTGCTCTTGTTGCTCTTCTCTTAGAGGCCCTTAGCTCCCACTTGGAAATGCTTTTTCCTGACATAGTGGAATCTGTGTAGGAATGAAGCAGAAATGCATTGCAGGGGCTGAAAGGAAGCAGCAGAGTGAGTGGTGTGGTGAATCACCAGGGTGATCTGCAGCTGCTGCTGGGCTCTTTGAAATGACTCCAACCCCTTCTTGGGCAGGGCACCTTGGGGCCAGGGTCAGGTCTGCAGCCAGATAAGGAACACCCAGTTGTATTACAGAATCTGGCCTTTAGAAATCTCTTTTTGTGTCTCAGTGATATGATAAATTACTTGAAATACTTCTTTTTTCAAGGGAGACATGGGATTAGGTGACCCCAAAGCCTCCTTTCCAGCACCCTTCTCTGTGTTTTTTTAATCAAAATGCTTTAAGCTGACACCATTCAAGACTGTGATAGTTTTGCACATCTATAACAAAATAATATTTAAATATGGAGAAAGAAGTAGCAGATCTATCAAAGCATTTGATAAGAAGATAAAATTTAGTATTTTTTTAAGATAAGCTTACACAGCACTTTAGTAGCTATGTAGAAAACTTGTTTTTTGAGACTTGGATTCTTGGTTTCTGCTTTGGTGTTTGCCTGGCATGATTAACAGTCTCTTAAATTATGCTTCAGTTTAATTGCAGATGGGTTTCAAGAGTCCATGTGTTTCTATTGATACAAAAAATGTCTGCTGTAAAAGTTAGATACAAAGGATACTATAGAAGAATGAAAGAAAATAATAGAAGAAATTTGAGCAGAAATTAACAAATATACAGAGGTGAATGAGTTATATAAGTTGGTGAGCTGTATTAGTACAATTGTGCTGTTAACAAATGGATTTCTGTTACTTGAATCACCATCATGAGATGCTGGAACCTTTTCATCAGGTCTTGGCAGATCTGTTGGGCTCTACCCTCTACAGCAGAGGGATATTTCAGCGCTTCTGTGACCTCTCAGAAAAGATCATCTCTGAGAAAAAGCCATCCAGGATGTGCTGTGTATTGAGAACAAGTGGTGAGATGTGTCTCTTTAAGCATGTAAACACCACAGATCTGTTAAAAAAAAATTAAACCTCTCTATGTATTTATAAAAGCTGAAATGTGGAGCATTCAGTCCTCATTAAAAGATTTTAAGTAATAGCTTTCAACTTGATGCCTAAACTTAATGGTTTGCCTAGATGGTGCAGAAATGATCAATCAAAACAGAACAGCTGATGTTGTGCCTGTGTTATTCCAGCTGCTGGAGGAGCCAGCATTATTATTAAATTTAATGGCTTCCCTCCAGGATTTCAAACTCTATGGCATTTAATGATTTCCTCATGTGGTTTGCAGCACAAAGGTACAGCTGCTTAAACACACCTGAGAAATAAAGGGGAGACCTTTAAAGCTGGGAGATGCAGAGGCTGTATCTCAATTTTAAACAGATCATTCAGGCCTGGTTAAAATGCACTGAGTACAAGTGGCTGTGATGCAGAACATGCTGGCAGAGCTCAGCAAAGCACAGTTCTGTGTGTGAAACTCTGACATTGTGGTGGTGCTCCGAGCACATCTGGCTCCCTGGGGCCAGGCAGGTTTGGGGCAGAGGTTTAGTATTGTTATCTATTAATTTCTGAAAACATTCACTAAGGTTTTAAGTGCACATTTTCATTCCTTATCTGGAACAGAACCAAAATTATCTGTGTTATAACAACATCTGGTTGTTTGTGTGTGACCAATTCAGTAAATTACAAAGAATTCTGTAACTTTCAGGGGAAATATGGAATGAAAAGTTGCATGTGTCTCAGCATGGTGTCTTTAGCAGTCCTTTACTGGAATGTAATTTAAACATCAGTCTCTCTGAATCCATAACAAACCAGCTGCTTTTTAATCTGAATCCAGCTTCATCACAGAGCCCTTTGAATACAGAGATGCAGGAGTGCACTGGTCAGCACTAATGCAGCTCAGGTGTAGTGGCTTTGGACTCCAGCCCTGAGCTCAGGAGTTCAAAGCATGATTTGTCCAGTCAGCCATTTGTCCTTTCCCTTCCCCTCTCTCCCCAGTTTTCTGCATTCACTGATGAAGGTCCTGACACAGAACCCGAACCCCAACCTTGACAGAGCCATAAAGCCAGGTTTGATCTGCAGGGTGCCTCATGGTCTGGCAGCACAAAGGAGATAATCACTCTGCCCCTTTTATCCCAGCAGGTGCCTGAGGGTAAATCCAGGTAGGCCCAGTGATTTCATCTGAACCATGCAAAGCCTGGCACAACTGCACCCTTTAATATTTGTAATTCCTTGGTCTTTTCTCTCCCCCAGCAGAATTCCCGTAGGCCCCATACAGTGTCCAGAGCTGTCTGGCTCCTTGGTGTTCATGTGCAGAGGACATTACAGGGCTTGCTTTACATGGGTCCTAGTTGGAAATGAAATAGAAATGGAATATGCCTCATTTACTGTAGCTGTTAGTTCCACAGAGGTATGGCAGGATTATTTTGTCCCCTCTCACTTCCTAACCATGATTAAGATGCCCTTCCCCTTGCTCCTGTGCTGTAGAGGATGCCAGATTGATTCATTTCCATAAATGAACAAAAGAAATTGTAATTCTGTTACTTTCAAAAATACATTCTCGATGTTTAGGGCATTAATTAAGTGAACCCTTGTGATTACACAGCACCAATATTCACATGAGAGACAGGAAAGGAGCACAAGATGTGAAAGGTCTTTATATTTGTTTGTTTTTTTCCTCTGGCCTTCCCACCTTTCACTTCAGTGTATATTTAAAATAATTTATTTTACCGTAGCTGCATTTTGAACATAACACATCAATGAAATAAGTGATATTAAGAATGATCAATGGGCACTAAAGGGGGTTAAGAGTCTTTTACCTGAAATACTGGGCTCATTTTGAGGCTGATAGGAGCAGATCTGCCTTGCTCTGTTCTGTTGCTCTCAGGCAGGAGTAAGAGCAAAAACCTAATAGCAGACAGCTTAGTGTTAGTTGTGCCACCAAAACCTGTATTTAATTTTTTGGATTAGATACTTTCTGTGGTAATATCTTGAAATTTCTGCTATCTCTATTATAAATTGCTTATTCAGCACTTAGACTTCTGAGATAATGAGTGTCTAAACGAAAGGAGATAGAGCCTTGCCTTTCCTGCTTGATAACAGGAGGAGACAAATGACTTCCCTACATTTTTTAGACACTGAATTGGTTTCTATAATTGTGTGGTAAAATGCTTTGATGGATTGGAACATATCTTGTGATCCCATGTAAAGCTGCACCCTCATCAGTCAGGCGATGCTCTCACAAAAGGCAGAGACAGCTTCATTCTGCCTCACGCCTGAAGGAAATGGGATCTCTTCCTTTCAGGAGTGATGCTTGGAGGAAAGTGAGCTGGCTGAAAACTGGTTGGGATTGCATTTTATTTCCTGTGGAGTACCTGTGATAACAACTTATCTCCTGCTGTGGATCTTGGTCTTTTTTTGTGGCTCAGATGGTAACAAACACCCAGAGTTACACTTTATTTTCTTCCTTTGGTGATGATGTGAAGATTGTTATCTTTTACCAATTAACATGTAGCTCAGTTATTCCTACTTCCTTTGCTTTTAGATTGATCTAAACTGATGATTTTTCTTTTGGATTTTACCAACTATGCACTTGGTTAAGGAGTTTATTGACATGTTTGGATTTGACCCGACTCCCTCTGTACTCCTGCAGCACAAAGAATATTGCTTTTGACTGGTGCAGCCATTTATTGTGTGGGGGTTCTGGTGATACCTGCTGGCCCCAGTTATCTCGTGCAATCACAGAATATGGTGAGCTGCAAGATGTGATCAAAGATCTGTTGTGAGGAGTTTTTAAAGCATGAAACCTGGCACCCTTCTTCTGTTGTGGTGTGCGTTCCCAGCTGGTGACAGCTTTGGGGAGTGACAGTCCCCCACCAGCTCTGCTGGTCCTGGTTATCGCTGGTTTGACACAGGATCAAATGACAGCAGCACGGGTCTCTGGGGTACAACTGGGACACTTATTGTGTACCAAAATCCAGAGACCCAAAGAACTCTGCTGGTGGTATGCAGAGGGTTTTATGCTGTGACAAAGCTGGGGTGGATACAACCTTCAAGCCAATGGGGGAACAACAGGGGTGTAAAAAAGGAATGCCAACCACATGCAGAAGCCAACTGGGGTAGGTGGGAGGGGAGAGAAGGTCACATGCCCCAATGGGGCATCGAAGTTTGGGTGACACCCTGACATGCTTAGGGGATTGGACTCTCCTCATATTGGGCCAGGGGTGGATTGACAAGGAAGGTACTGGAAAGAAGGGGCAGGGTGACTGGGATGGACAGGAGAAGGATGGTGACAGGCAGGGAAAGCACTGGAACAAGGGGAGGGGAATCACCACATAGGGAAACACTAGGGGCAGATAAACTGAATTGACAGCTGTTTCCATTAGAAGAAAAATGAATCTTAGGGTATACCAATTGAAAACAATGTGGGGTGAACAAATGGAGAAACTATTAACAAATAAAACCAGGAATAAATATCAAACACACACCGCAACACCTTCAGGAAGATACGCAGAGCAAAGGGATGTGATGCACGAGCAAAGCAAGACCTACAAAGTGTGAGCAGGAAACAAAGCTTTCTGAAGGAGGGTTTGGCTGAGGCTGTGCTGAAGGGAGTGAGGTACGGAGGAGGCGTTGAACAGCAGAGGGTGTGAGATGAAGATGTTGGGTGAGCTGCAGAATATTCAGGTGACAGTCACCATTGGAGGAGTGGCTGAATGGTACAGCAGCTCCTTTGTCTCTTGCAACCATCTCATTTGAGCCTTTGTCTTCTGCTCCTCCTTCAGCCAGTATAATCTGCAGTATTTTGATGATAATGTCAGCTTTTCAGCTGACTATCTCCCTGAAATCACTGGTAACATTTCTCTTGACTCTCCTGATCAAGAGCTCATTGTTAACTGGACTGATAGTGGGAAAAAGAACAAAACCCCTGCCGTGTTTAGGGAGAGCCAATTGCTGCATTGTTCAGCTGCTTGTTGGGATGTGTCAGGAGCTTCCCTGCAGCCCTGGGCTTTGTAAGAGCTCACAGACCTGTCAGTGAATCAGGGACATACACAAGAGTTGCAAAGTGAATTTTTTGTTCAAACACGGAGGAAAACAGAGCAAAGGGCAGCTTTACAAGACTGGGCTGTTTACAAACACACCTGGGTAATACCAGTAAGTTTGTTTCAAGGGTGACAGAGGTTGATGCCAAAACTCTGGAGTCTGTTCCTAGCATGAAATCTAATGATGAATGAAATGAAGGTGTGAAAAACGAGGCTCACTTGCTCCATAAAATTAAAAAAGTTTAGTAAAAGACAATAAGGACAAGACAATAAAGCAAAGAAAATGGCTGAGTGTCTTAGGCAGTGAGCCAAGAGCACACCCAAACTCAGAACACACTTCTTTAAATGCACCAACATGTTACATATTCATAGAGCCTCCTGAATTCCTTTGAGTTTCCACCCCCTTTTTTCATTCCATTTTATTTCTTTTGGTGGTTCCAGCCAGTCGTTTATCCTCTGATAACAGATAATCAATAAATTGCTTCCCTGGGGTTTGGTATCTGTCATGTCTTTTTCATCCAGATAGGATAATCCAAGAATGTGAAGAATTTCCTGATTATCTTTTTACCTTTCTCTGAGTTACAAAAACTTTTTACATCACATTACCATTTCAAAGTTTTGTTAATAGCAGAAATAAAAGATACTATACTAATACAGTGAAGTTTTTCTACATGATACATATAACATTCCTTTTAATATTTGCAAAAGGCCAACTTTATAATATGCATTTATAACAAAGATTTTGGAGCTGCCAGTACTGTTATTAGGCCTCAGATACAGATGATGTGATAGAAAACATTGAAATCCAGAAATCTTTAGGGAAAGACTTTGTGGAGAGCAGTTTTCTTGGTGGTACTTTATAGAACATCTAGAAAGCAAGAGATTTCTGTATCCCCACAGAGCTAATAGGTGCTTTAAATAATTTTCCCATGTACCATTTCCCCCCCGCTTTTGCCTCCAAAAGGAGGCTGTCTGAACTATGTTTAGGAACATCTAGAAGGAGACTTTCATGAAGCTGGTCCATATTTCTCCATGTTCAAAGCATTCTATTCAAAACCCTGAAGTTTTGAGCAAGTGCAAGGAAAGAGAACGTTAAACTACCTTTCAGTGTCTGCTTTCTTCATGCCTTGTTTGTACTTGCCTGGTTGGGATGAGGAACAATCAGTTGCAAGTCAGTTTGGAGCCAGTGTGACAAGCTGTTGTGGTGGTGAAGAGTGCTGCTGCTCTGGAAAAGGTGCCGGTGTTCAAACATGGCAAGGGAGAAGAAATGGGGGAAGAAAGAAAAACCTAATTGTCCTCTTGCCTGAGGCTGAGCCATGTGATGAGCCAGGCAGATAATATTGACTATACCCGTTACTGAGAGCTTGAGTGGAAGACATTTATTTATTTTATGACCGAGGATGCTGAAGGAAGAGCTCAATAACTTCCTGTGCTGGTTATATTGTATTAAAAAAGGCTATAAGACAGAGGTAGATATATCCTCATCTTTCTTTCTCCCATCCTTATCTCAGTCTGTTTTGCCTGCAGCATGGAATCATCCGGGCCCTGAGAGCACTAATGGACCTTGATAGCACAGAGTGAACTCAGCAGTTCCCTTCCTGTTCTGGGGCAGTCCAAGGAATCTGTTAGCACGTTAGAGAGATTCCAGGAATTTTCCAATCAGAAAAGCTTGCTAGTGCCTTCTAATGTTTTGAGAATACTTAGCAAAATATTAAAATTCATATAAAAATTTAGCCTTTCTGGGAGCAGATGTTGAGAGGTAAAAGGGTTTCTGACTGACATCTCTTGTGTAACATTCTTTGGCTGAGGTGTCTTTTGCTGGTTTCTGTCCTCCGAGAGATATTCTGGGTGATCTGTCCAGGGGTGGGTATCTTGGTGAGGCTGTTATTACAAGGACTTATATTGCAAAGAGTGTTCAGTTTGAAAGTTGTTTGGGTCTTAAGGTTTGTGAATGAGCTTGGGATATGGGGACAAACCATCTCTAAAAAGAGTTTCTACTCTGAATAGTTAAATGAAAGGTAATTAAAATATAACCCTTTTAAAAAGGCTTAATGTCTTGCAGCACATAAATAACTGCACTCTGAGCATACCAAGAGTTGTAAGTTACTTCAACTTTTTACTGCTTTTATATGTGAGATAAAATACCCTACGTGTTTTGAAATAAGCATGTATTATGTATTTTAATGCCATCATTTAGCTTTGTGCAACAGTGAAATAGCATTTTACACTCTTCAGGTTGGTTAAAACTTACAGGCTTGGCCGTGACTGGCAGCCTGAGAGCCCTTCAGAATGCCCAGCACGTGGCCTGTGCTCACCTCAAAGATCAACACAGAGGAAAGGTTTGGAATATTTTTGGCTGATCTGCACAAAAATCGCACCAACCCACAGAAAATATGTTAGAGCTGCAGAGTGAAGGGTGCTTTGAAACTTGTGTTAAACTGCTATTGTGTAAGCTCCTTTCCAATGGTGAAGTGATCAATCCATGATTGGCATGTGCAGTGCACAAAAGTGCAGTTTGCTGCCAACAAATGGGAATGCTGGGATACTTCTCAGGTCCCTGCTGAATATTTGTTCTCTCTTCATTTTCAAATAAGGAGTGCAAATCCTTCAAAATGATTCTTTTGTGAGGGACACATTACAGTCGAAGGGCAGGTAAACTGAAAATTAACTGTGCTCAGGTGTGTTTAACGTGGCTATGTGAGCAATATTCCATCCCAGCCAGTGTCCTTGCAGTGAGCTGACATCAAAGCACTCAGTCTGCTGCAAATGATCAAGGAGAGCTTTCCTCCAGAGGACTTAAACATCATGAGACAAAACAGAAGTTATTTATTTTCTACTCAGGTGTTTTCTATGTGTATATGTGTCCAGCTCAGCTGGAGCAGTTTCCAGGCTTCCTGCCTCTGTCCCCATCCTGTGGACAGCTGGGTCTCTGCAGAGAGAGCAAATTGTGCTGTCCCCAGGTTCTGCAGCAGCTCTGGTGCTGTGCTGCCCTGCCTGGCAGTGTGGCACGAGGCTGGCAGTCCAGGCCGTGGGTCTGCAGCTGTCCATTCTGTCCAAAACCCATTCTGACCTCATCTGTGTGGGTCTGGGATGCCCTTTGAATTTTGTTTTGTGTCCTGTGTACTTCAGCATTTTGCCCACCAGTGTGTAATGTTGTCTTACCTGACTTTTGTGATCCTGAACTTTTGGAACAAGAAGTATAATCACTGTTTTTAAATCTTTCTCTTATGCAACAATTTTTCTTTTCCAGAAGAGAAGATTTTTTTTTCAAAATTATTTTATTTTCCACCCCCTGCAGCTCTTGCAGCCTTCCAGTTGCTTTGGTCCTCTCTGGACATTTAAGATTCTCTTTAAAGAAAACATAGGAAAGACCTGGAATTTTGATGCTTTCTGTAAAATTTGTAGTGTGATAGGCTGTGTTTAAAATCCCAATAGCAATCTAACAGTAATAGGCTGTATTTTTACTGGTTCTCTTTCTAAACCTGTTTCAGTTTGTAAGAGTTACACAGATGGAAAATGATGGTGGGGAGAGGAATTATTTTAATCATCTGCTTTGCACTCAGCAAGTATGAATCCAGAATAGGTCTTTGGATAATTGGAGATAGCTTTGTAAAAATTACACCACTGTTTTTTGGCCTGTGTTTTGATTCAAGCCACAGAAGAGATGATATTGTTACTCTGCTCCCCAAAGAAGGATTGTTATTGCAGCAGCTTGAGAACTGAATCTTCAAATTCCTCAGAACATCTCGGGTGTTGCTGTACATTAGGTGGAAGACTGAAATCGAATCTGAAAACCTTGGGCAAGGCAGCAGGGGACATTCACAGCTCCTACCAGTAACTGCCTGCTTGAACAGAGGATTGGAAAGTTTATATTTAGGGGGTGAATAGGTTTGTGTGAGAATGTGCTGAGACTAATGGGAAATTGGAGGTGGATTATACACACATATTATATATGTATTATACAATGAGGTATATTATGCAATATATATCATATGCTTAATGGAGATCACAGAGAAAACAGCCACTGATTTGGTTGAAAATGAATCCCCTTGATCAATTAACTACCCATAGGTACATTGGTGACATTAAAACAAACCAACTAATTGACTGAATCCTTACTTTCTCTACCCCGATTCAACATCCTTAAGGCTCAAGATTATCAGTAATGGAACTTGGATGTTAAACACTCTTTAATCAGAAGCCCATAGTGTGAACTGATGGTAGGCAACATTTCCAGTTGAGAAGGATTTCAAAGTGCTAACAAAAATTATGTGGGATAATTTTCTTTCTTGGGAGGGATTTTTTGTCTGCAGCCCCCATGTGGAGTTCATGGCAGAGTAAGGAAAATAAAGAAAGATCCCACCCATCCTATGGGTTTGTAGCAAGAAAAGTAATGGGGCTGCAAAAGGAAATGTCTTCATGAATATATTTAATAATAAATACAATTTTTTATTGTTTTGCAGCTTTGGTGAGAAACTTGAGGACATAAAAACGAGGTTGTTTCTGATCCTTCAGGAGAGATGAGAGAAACCAAATACACCTCTTGATCCCAGGCTGAGGCAGTGAACCTTTCCATGGTCTGTGGGTGCCCTTTAATGCTTAGCAAAACCCTGGCACATTTCTGGTACAGTTTAAGGGAATATTTTCGTGTCTGAGAGGTTCTGAAGGATGCAATAGTCAGCAGCATATCCTACTTTGCTTTTTATTTTGGCCATAGTAACAGATGTTACTGCAGAATAAGTTTACAGGGAAACCTGAAGCTATAAACAATGGAGTCAGTGTCTCTAATGTTTGTTGGTGAACATAAAACAATAATAAAAACAATGAAATATTTATGGGTTTTCAGAAGTAATTACAATGATGAGGTGCAGAGTTTAATTTGGAAGCAATAGCAAAATAAATGAAAAATTAATTTTCCAGACTTACTGGTTCATTTCCAGACTTATTAAAAATAACTTGGCTTCCTTGTAGCAGTAAGATGTGCCAAATTACCTGATTAATGTAAACTTATAATTCTATTCTCCACCCATTAAAGTAATTGTACAAGTGGGGAACTTGCCTGTTGTTCCTTTTATTTTTTTTTAATCAGAGAACACATGAAAAGAGATGTGAGCTTTTACTGCTGATTATAGTGGCTTTCATTTGCAGAATTGGCATTTTATGTTCTCCTGCAACACAAATAGACTCACAGAACCTGTGTTTTCACTGCAGAGGGGACATACATCAGAGGGCTTTAAATCAGATTACTTTTACATTGGCCTGGAAACTAAGGCAAGGTGAGGGAATGCAACAAGTATTCCATTAAATTAAACATCATAGACCTTGGATATAAATGCCCTTCTGAGGTAATTCTTGTAATTTTACTCATTAAGACACTGAAATCAATGAACTTCTCTTTTAGGGTGGTTGTGAACTGGTTGAGCTGAATTGCAGGATTATTTGGGGATGCTCTAATTCTGCTTACCCTGAAACTGCTGTTTTTGATGGCAGCACAGTTAGGTGAAAATATAAAATCTCTTGGCTCATCTGTCCTTAAACCTCAAAATTCACTGTGAGTGTTTTTTTCTTGCAAGAGCCCAACAAAGGGATCATTGTCGGGTCTAAGCTCTGGGAGATGGAGTGGGATCCAAATAATTCACCCTCCTGCAGGGGATATTCACCCCTGAGCTGAAACCACTGGCCTTGATAATTTAGTTGCTTATTTGGAAGTGGATACAACAAAATAAAGTTTCTTTACATCTAAGCCTTATGAGACTCAGTCAGCAAGAGTTTTCTCACTTTCCACCTCTGCCCAAATCCCCTAAAAAACCCTTTATCTTTTCCCTGGTTCCTTGTATCCAAATCCCAGTGGCTTTTGAGTGGCTCTTGGAGGAGGCCAGGCTTTCCTGCAGGGAGCAGCAAGGTCCCCATCCTGTCTCCAACTGCCTCTTGTTTCAGTGTTTTGTTGATGCACAAGAGGTGGAAATATCCCTCAGCTTGAGTCTCAACACACCTATTTTATTTCATTTAGGGTACCTTACAGTCCAAGAGGAGATGCTGGCTGAAGTTGGGCTGACTGCTGGGAGTGGTGTTGCCCATGATACCTGTGGAATTTTGGTTGTTCTAGCTTGCTGTTGGTATAACTGCATTAATTTTAGCAGTGATTTTAAGCAGAAATGCCTTGAAAGCAGCTTGTTTAAGGATTCCTGAGGTCTCAGAGCACTTGTTGCTCACTTTCACATACCTCCCTGGCTTCTCAGATTTTAGTGACTTGAGCTAATGCATTTATTTGGCTCAGGATCAGTTTTGTGAGGGCTTCTGTGGGATTATCAACACGGGCTTGACTCTGAAACTGCTTATTAGGTATAAAGTGAGTTCTGTCAGAAGAGGGCAAGGGGTGGGCCCTGGCCAAGAGGCAAGTTCTGCCACCAAAGATTCAGGGGCTGAAACAGTAAATCAGGCTGATATTAAGCAAGGAATGAATCACACAGGATAAAAAAGCAGGCTGGACATGTCTAGAGCATTGACTCTCATCTTGATGCCTTTATCCTCTTCCAAAATTTATGATGATCTATAAGACTTGAAGCCTGTTCCTGAAGTGAGCACCCTGCATGGAGTCTGGTGCCCAAGCTAAGTGTGGGCTTATGTATTGGAGAACTTCCTGACATCATGGAACCTTCTGGTCCTGTAGAAACACAAAAACAATGACTGCCTATTCCTGCCATACAGTATTTGTGTGCTGAATAACAAGAAACAAAGGCCTGACCAACCTTCTCTCACAAATACCAACAGAATTTGTTTCTCACCTTGCCATTTCTCATTTTCTCTGCATGAAGATGTTGACATTTCAAAAATGTTTGATTTTCATTAGAAACAAAAATGCCTTCTCCGTCTCCATAAATTTTCATTTCTTCAAAACCAGAGGCTATGTTTCAAACATGAGGAAGTGGGTGTTTTATTTTCTGATTTGGAAAAAACTGGCTGTGCTTGTGATCTGGAGACAGAAATGTGCAGGGAGACAGCAGTGCCTGGCAGGCATGGCTGGGTGTGTGGCTGGGCTGGTCACTGAGGCAGCCTGGGCAGCTGCCTGGTTCTGCTTCAAACACAAATAAAATACTGCTACCACTCTGGCAAGGTCTTGCCAGGCACTTGAATTGCATGAAATCAAAGCTCTTGGATGGGTATCTGCTCCAACAGAAATTGGTGCAGTTTACTGTGCAAATAAGCCTGAAGTGCATTGTAGCTAAAACAGCACTTCTGTTTCAGAATTATTTCTGTCCTTCAGTATTTTAGGTGAGGATGGGAAGTTTAAGAAAGAATAAACAAAGCTCAAGTAGAAAACAGGATTAAATGGCTTTTCTGATGGAAAAAGTAGGTGTGAATGGTGAGTGAATCCTAGAAATAAGGAAAGCTTTTGCAGTTTGGTGGAGGTGATCTAAACAGTTGTGTAACTCTTTCAGGAGCTTCAAGCAGAAGGAAAGATGGGAAAGGGTGGGTCATGTTTGAATAATATGTGAAAGAGGGTGAAGGATTTTTGAAGTCAATAGTAGGAATGTGACTTTTGAAGAAAATCCCTGTTGGTTTCTGCTGATGCTGCTGTTGATGAGGATATTGAGTGGGGTTTATTAATGGTTTTCTTTCCCCCCGAGCTATATGGGTGTGGGAACTCATGGCTTTGAGAAGTGGGGCATGACCTGCATCAATCTGTGCTCATCTAGGGTGAAACCCCTCCTGCAGTAGTTGCCTGGCTGTGCTCTGGCTGACAATCTCTTGTGTATTGAAGAGGATCAGACATCAGCTGAGCTGGTTTCTTCTGCAGGCTCATCACAAGTGGACCCTTCTCCAAACTGAAGGCCAAGCTGTGGAACTTGACCACTGCAGATTTCAAGGCATGTGAGGCTTGATCCAGCACTATTTAAAAAGCCTCTCATCTTTGTTTTTCCTCTGCTGAGCCCACTTGGTTTGTGTTCAAAAAAGTATTCACAGCTGCAAGTTAGGCAAAGGCCAGTGCCCACCCCTTTGCAATACATCTGTATTAGCAGCAGATGTTTAATATCTCCAGTTCTGGGTGTGTAGATACCTTGGATCTCCCAGAACTGCTCCCTCACCCTCCTGTGGATCTGGCTGGAGTGTCTCAAGTGGCTGATTCCTCCCCTCTTTGTTCATTCTTGAAAAATTGACAACTTGCTCAAACTAAAACCCCCTTCATAATGTCAGTGAAATCAGAGATTAACTCCCTCTAGGATAAATAGATAGGCCAGACAGACCTTGTTGAACACAGCAGAAAATGGAGTTTGACTCGATGAATTCATCCACACCTGGCTGGGCACCACTCCTGAAGCTTTGTCCCTGAGCCCCTGACTGGAACATGTCTGGATATGTGCAGGGGGCTTCTTAGGGATTTACTTCCCTCTGCAAGATATAAGGAGCCTCATTTAAATCTACAAGCACTTAAGTGTGAGAAAACAGGACTCTTTTTTTTTTTTTAAAGCCTCTACTTCATTTTGCCTTCTCTATTGGAATAATGAGCAGCACATTGCAGTCTATATGTCAAAGCACTTTGTTACTTTTTTTTTTTAAAGTTTTGAATATTGTACCAAGCCTTTGATTATGTGTGGTGGTGTTTTAAATAAATTGTCTGAGACGGCAAAAAGAACCTCCAAACTGTCCTGTTGTTTTGCCCTAATCTCATTTTATCTCATCCCTACAGCTCTAGGACCAGACTGTTGATCAAAATTTGTGTCACAGTATGGAATGTGGATTTAGAAGATGCAAAGGTAATTTACAAAGTAAGGATACCCTTACGATAAAAAGCCCTAAACCTGTAGTTGAAATTATTTTGAAAGAAGCTGTTTGGAATTAAGGCCACCTTTGCATTTTAATGGGTAATTACTCTTGGCATCACTACCAGTATATAACCAAAGTCCACAGCCTCCCTGGGGGACAGAGGTAAATTTGGATTTAAAGACGGCACAGCTAATATTTTGTACTTTAAGGCAAGCCAATTTCCGTGGATCGGGGAGAAGAGAAATCCAAGGGTATTGGCGCTGGAAGCAGCAGCAGCAGCGTGCATATAATCGATATAGGAAAGGTTATTACTTTTGCTGAGGAGCAGGGCTGGAGCAGCGGCTCCGTCCGCGCCCAGCGCTCGCAGCCGGCGGGAGAGGGCGGCAGAGAAACGGCTCCCGCATCCTGCACAGCTCCCAAATTTTAACAGGAGCGAGAGCACATCGGAGCTCTCGGAAGCCAAATCCCCTTTCAAAACGGCAGCTTCAGCAGCTTTTTT
>VZTB01012893.1:0-47703 GCA_013397245.1 Thryothorus ludovicianus | reverse complement strand
TTTTTTTTAAGCCCGCAACACTTCGAAAATGTCAAATTCCTGCGGCAGCCCAGAAGACGCGGGGAAGCAGCGAGGGAGAGATGGCAAAATAAGAAGGGAGGATGTGGATGATTCCCAGCCTGAGGGAAAGAGGTTGAAGCTGGGGAATGAAAGAGGAACCAGTGGAAAGGACAGAGAAACAGCAGCAGCAGCAGAAGATGCAATAATGCCTGGTTCAGGCAGAGAAGAGCCCGTGCCCGGAGGAGGTGGTGAAGGCAAAAGTGTAAGTGAGGATCTTCAGTGCCTCCGGGAAAGGGGGAAGGGCCGGGAGGTTGCCTTTGAAAATTGTCCTTCTGAAGTTGGTAATTGGACATCAAGAGGAGCAGGACGAATGCAATCAAGTGTCCCACCTCACCGGGATCATAAGCATGGTCCTCTTTAATTTCTGATCTCGCCTGCATGCTTTTTAGCACAGGAGTGTGTGTTTTTATCTGGCTCTCACTGTCAGCTGCTTGCAAGATGTGTATGTCAGAGGAGTGATTTCTTTTTTCATGGGGAATAGGAATATTAATTGCTGAACTTGCTTTCCAGCTCCTCATAGCTATTTAGAAATTGGGTAAGGACTGGTGCATTGAATAGGACAGTTTGGGTTTATCAGTCTGTCCATTCAGATTTTCAAATGCATTTATATTGAGAAGCACAATTTTACAGCTGGGGTTGGGGGTAGAGCCTCCAGGAGAGGAGGAGAATTGGTGGTTAGAGATCTCCTCTGGTGAGATTTTGCCGAAAAAGAGCTGCTGAGCAGTTGCCTGTATAAATACCAGCGTTCCTCGATGTTTACACGAGGGTAACTTTGCTGCCTGGTTATCCAGCTCAGCTGCCGTGCCTGTCAGCAGAGGACTCGGGGCAGAGGGGACCAACATTCACATCCCCAGGCAGCTGAAGCTCTGCCCCTCCTGGTGCAGTTCAGGCCAGGTACTTATCCCGGACACATCCTGGCTGCTTCCCTCGGTCAGAAATGCCGGGAAGGGTGATGGGAACAATGTCTGGGGTGTGAGATGTTCCCTGTGTGAGTTGTCAGAGGGTGAGAGTGAAGCTTTAGAACTCACTTAAGAGCTGCTGGAGGTTTCAGTGCACTGATTTGATCCAGAAGTTTTCTGAAATGTGGGGTTTTTTTCTCTCCTGAGATTGATTTCCTGAATTTAGTCATGCTTCTTCAGATGAGGAGCTAAGTAGATTTTCAGCGTTTTGTAGGATTTACATTTTTTAAATAATTTGAAAAATAGTTCATTTGGTTTGTTCTTGGTGGAAGGTCATCATTAAATGCAACAGTTTTCCTGAGCTACAAAAGTATTTAAAATGAGTGTTGGTTTGTTTATCCAAGCAGAAATC
Organism: Thryothorus ludovicianus; assembly: GCA_013397245.1. Taxonomy (NCBI): domain Eukaryota; kingdom Metazoa; phylum Chordata; class Aves; order Passeriformes; family Certhiidae; genus Thryothorus; species Thryothorus ludovicianus. The sequence continues at coordinate 46,332 of VZTB01012893.1, read as the reverse complement.
TCTTTTATCAAGCCATGTAACTGCAGAGAGTTGCACTTTGCTCTGTGTTTTGGGTTTCCAGTTCTTTATGAAGTTAGGTTCTTTCTAACTCTCAGACAGTGAAGTACCACTCCTGTTCTTACACCACTTCTGGCAGAGACTTATTTTCTCCAAAAGAAATGCAAAATACAGGCAAGTTAATTGGTCAAATCACAACCCTTGCTTTTGTCTGGTTTTTTTTTTTCTTTTTTACCTGAGAGTAATTGTTTTAAATCCATTCTGCTTTGTGACAAATATCTAGAAGTGAACACCACTATGGGCTGGGATAAAAGTCTTTTCGATGGTACATCTTACTATAATACCTAATTAGGAAATTACTGAAAAATAAGCTTTAATTGAATAAATTTTCTTTGTCATTTAAGGGATCAATGCAGAATAGGTGAGAATGATGCTTACCTGACTCACTGGGCTCTGCCCCATCTGTGAGGCCTGGTTTAGCCCCTTATTTATGTTCTGCTACTGCAGCAAAGATCTGTGCTGGTGAATACCTGTCCCTTTTTTTTTGTCCTTTCAAGGACTTGGTATAGCTGCTCCAGCTTTACATTCTGGCTTTTTATCAGGGGATTGTTGAAAATATTAACACAGCGATTCAGTTAATGAACAATTATTTCACTGATTCTCCTTCCCAAAATCAACTCTTAAATAGTTTCTATAATCAAATAATTGTTCTTACAGTAGTTCTTAAATTAAACTTGGTTTAATTTAAAACTCATTAAAGCTCAATGAAGCTCTCCTTTCCCCTCACTTGAGTGGGTTCTGGCTTGGGATGTTGCATTACATTTTGTATAAAGTTCCAGTAATATTTTTCCCCTTCCCGTTGAACTCTGTCTGTCTGATTTGGAAGCATTATTAGAAATGAATTATGTGACATTTGAAATTCTGTTAACATAATTTTTTTTTCTCAAAGCAATAAGAGCTCATTCAACAATGACTGTAAGTGTCTGTCACCTTGTAGAGAGCAAGTTGCTGGAAAAGATGGACTCTGTGCCCTTAGGAAACTCTGGAATGACTTCATTTCTGTGCTTAGAAGAATCTTTATTTTATAGGCATAGAGGTATGGGTAATCAATGCATGCATTGGAGGAACATTTCCTAATAGTCCATTATGTCTACCACTTGAAAGAAGGACATTTAAAATAATTATAGGCTTTGACTCATTTTTGAACTAGTAATAAAAAATCAGCACAGTGTGTGTGCTATTTCTCTGTTTATTCCACTGCTATTTGCCTCATCCAACATCCTTCTTGGGTTTAGAAGGAAGAAATCTCGGTCAGCTCCAGCTGATTATTACACTTATTATGGAATCTTGGATTCTGGAGAATACAGACACAGTGTATATTTCATGCTTCTGAAGTGATGTGGGCATTTCCTTGGTGTCCTGAGTTTACAGCAGGAGCTGCTGCTGGGCCCAGGGTGGTTGCAGAGGGATCTTTGTGCCCCTGGACAGAGCTGTCTCCCCTGCCTTGGCAATGAGGGGCTGCATCTGCCAGCATCTGCCTGGCAGCAGCACCTGGAGCGACTCTTTCCCTTAGTGCTCGTGACTGGTTCATGCAGTAAGCTGGGGTGAACCTGGAATTGTTAATTTAGGTATCCATTCAAATAATTTCCTTCTTGCCCTCTCTTTTTATTGCCCTCATTATGGAGAGGAAGCTGCTCTGAGCAGGTGTGAATCACACAGTCCAAGGCCATGGAATTGTTCCCTCTGTCATGTTCCTTCCTGCCTGAGCATCAGGGTGAAGCCTTTGGTTCAAACAAAGGGACTGCAGTCTTTGAAGTGAGGTTCAATTTGAGGAATCCTTCATTTGGTGCAGATGGTGGGGAATTGGCACTGGGGAGAGCAGGCAAGTCACTGCTTTTCATCAAGAGTTTGGGTAAAAGTCTTTAAGGGTCTCTGGAGAATTCCATTCCCAGTTGTGTGCCTGGAGGATGAGCACAGCTGGCAGCTCCATGTTGCCACAGGGTTAATTGTCACTCTGCCCTTGACCATACACTAGAAATTGTTAAATTAGGCTAAAGTTATGTTTCCTGAAATAGAAAGAATGTGAAGAATGAAACACGCAAGTGCTGACTTCTTTCTGGGCTGATGAGACAGACTCAGTTTCCTGTGAGAGGTCATCAGGACTATGGATCCTTGTAACCCATGGATCCTTGTAACCCATGGATCCTTGTAATCCATGGATCTTTGTAACCCATGGATCCTTCTGTTTCAAGCATAGTCTTTTTTTACCTCTTTTTAACCAACTCTTTGTTCATATGCCTGGTGAAGGTTCTTTGGATTTTGGTGCAAAGATATTTCTGTATCCACAAGGTCTCCTTTGTTACAAACCAAACTTTTACCCCCATAAATATTTGTACCAAGCTTAGAGAACAAGACTAAATTTCCTGGGTTTGGTTTGACTTCTGTAGTGTTCCCACAGCATACAGCTTCCTAAACTATGTTTTCATCTGTAATGTCACCTGTGCCAGGAGAGAGCTTGAACTTTTACCTTTTAAACAACTTTCAGACAGACTTTAATGCATTTATGAATTAAGCTACTGTTTTAAATTTTTGTTTTTAATTGCCTTCGTGAATGCTTGGAAAGGAGGAAAGGGTAGAAATGCCATCAAGAAAAAAATGCAACTTTTTTTTGCTAACATCAGAAATAACATCTTTATTCAGTTTTTGGGAATGTCGTGTTGTGAAAGAAAATGTGAGGAAGGCATCTGAAAAAGTGCTTAGTACTTTTGTAGGAGGGGAAAACTGGTTTTACTGATCAGCTCTGAAGAATTGACTACACCAAACTTGTATCATGTGACAAATCCAGCCTTCTAAATCTCTGATGTTAATGGAATTGTAAATCCAGTTTAAATGGGGGGGATACGATGTGCTGTGTAACGCCCTTGTCATTGCATAGAGAACAAATTGTACCTTGCCATCACTTTGAGTAATTCATTTGAGTATTCCTAAAGTGTAGAAGAACCTTGGAAAGCTGAGAAACACATATTGAAAAGCTGATCATTTAAAAGGAAGAGAGGAAGGGTTTTCTAGAAATTAAAATATGAGTTTGGAGCTTCAGCTCAAGATAAAATTCCCTTTTTTGAAGGAGGGTCTGGATTCATGGTATCAAATTAAATGCTCTGTCGAGAGCAGGTGTGGATGTAGGAGCTGAACCCCATCTGGATTCGCTGCAGGAACTTCAGTGTGTGTTCAGCAGAGTGAGCTGCTGTCCTGGAAGGGCTTGGGGTAAATAACCAAGACATTGGGAGGTGCTGAATTTGAGAATGATGTTCATCTTGATGAGTGAAATACACATTTTTTAATCTCTTATATTTACCTTGGGTTAAAATATTTTTTTGACTCAATCACTCAGGGCTTTTTCATTAAATACATGCATAAAACATACAATGAAGTGCAAGAATTGAATCTGAAGCCTGACAATTTGATCTTCCCGTGCATTGCCACACAAGGTTACACTGCATTAATGCAGTTTCTCATGTAGATTTTCTGTTTTAGGACATTCATTTGCTCCTTACAGTTGGTTTATTACAAAACCTGATTTGTGTGTATGGCTTTGTGATCATGATTGCATTTATAAATATTACTTTAAAGAAGAAATATGTTTGAGAGGGGAGAAACTGGAATGGTGGGTTTGTCTAGACTGAGAGTCAAACTTAAAGTGCTCATTTTTGACTCTCAGGGTTCTAAGCAGATTGAACCATTCTGCTGTCAAGGCTGTGGTTTAGTTCTTTTTCTCTCCTCTTTATAAAAGTGTTTCCATCTATCGAGTTCCTTTTGTCTTCAGACATTTTGGAATGGATGTGTTTTAGGAGAGGACCATAGATTTAAAGTGTTTTGAAGAGCAGAGCATTTGGAACAGTCTGCATCTTCCTTTCCTCTCTTTCCTTTTTTGAATCTGATTGCCTAATTAGAGGATAACTTAAGGATTTAATCTATAGACTTGTTAGGCAGACTCTGATAGATGCTGGAATTACTGCTTTTGTTTTGATTCAGAACACAATCAAATTCTGTGCTCCGGGACAGAGACATAATTATTTGCCTTTGGAAGTGGGCAGAAAGGAGATGATAGTTCTTTAGAAGTCAATAGTGGCATTGATACAAGGTGCTGGAGCTACTTCCACAGGAATATTTGCTAAATCAAAGTAAGGGAGCCTTTGGTAGGAAGGTGTGGATAAATCAAAAATTGCTTTGGACTTGATTACAAGAACAAGAACAAGTTGAAGGAAAATGTTCTCCCTAAAGCTGATTCATCCTCCTGTTAACCTCTGGCTGGTATCAGCAAACTGTCAGCAAACAATGGCACTGCAGCTTGAGCAGGAATAATTGCAGCAAAGGATTGCCTGAGACAGGGAAAAGCAGCAGAAAGAGACCCTTATGAACGACCTTGTTTTGCCATTTTTCCTGTAGCTGCACTAGATGGCAGGGGATAAGTGTGCAGAGCTAAAGGTTTTGTGTGCATTATCCTATTATTTTGTCATGAGGGAAATTTAATTTAATTCAGCAAGTTACTGCCTGTTTTTGACACGCAATTTCAACCAAAGCAACATTGGCCAGTTGTGTTTACCCATTGGAAGGTCAATTTCACTGATAAGGAACATTCTTGGAGCATTTCTATCCCAATAGGAGTTATCAATTACCTAATATTGCAATTTTTGTAGAGTGACTGGAATATTACTTTTGAATGAAATTACAAATGCATTAAAATCTTCCAGAGTGCAAAAGAAGACCTTTGTGATCTATGTTGAATTAGAAGAGATATGAAATTAAAGTATTTAGATATTGCTCTTATTAGCTATGTGTTCTACTTCTGTATGTCAGTGTTAACCATTAAAAATATATTTATTTCAAGCCTCTGTGGTTTAAAGATTTAAAAATTATTTACTTTGTTTTTTTTTTTTTAATATTTGTAAGTCTTAGTCATTAGCTTGGACTACAACAATGAGGAACAAGCCTCAGAAATTATACAAAAATTGAAAATGGGATCAGGCTGGTGTTTCACTGGCTGTCCCTTTCCTGTGGAGTACTCAATGTTCAGACTCATTTGGCATGCATTATTACTAAAGAGTTGCCTATTTTGTTCCCTGAAATTAGGCTGCAGGATCTGCTGCACTGCCACCCATGTAATTTCTCCCTCAGGAATGCACTTAATGTGTTCTGATATTTAATGCTTTCCCCACTATGCATTTCTTAAACAGCCCAAGGAGGCAGTCTTGTCTACGCTAGAAAGGATCTTATTTAAATTCAGAATAAGAACATTTGCTTTTGATGACTCTCTTGTTTTCTAATCTCTTTCCTTCTGGCATCTTACATACATTTAAAATGGGCATAACTGGTTCAACACTTGTGAGCCAGCTGGTCACTGCCAGCAAACTTCAGATAGCTTGGTGCAGGAAAATGCACCAATGCAAAATGGTGTTGTTGACTCTAAGGGATAGATAATGAACTAATTCTCAATTAGTTGTATAGGTAGTTAATTAATAAAGGTCCATCTAAGAGTCACAAATCAATGAGAAGTGTCTGCAGTCCTTGGTATGGGTACTTCAATTCCAGTCTGAAAAGCAAAACTTGTTTAAAGCCAAAAAGATTTCCTGAGCACAGTAATTCTCATACATTCTCTATTCTTATACATTATCTATTCTCCTTTTTATCCCTGTTTTTATCCCTGCACTTTTCCAATATATTGGATGTCAGCCCTGCTGCACAGGGATGTGGCTCCAGGGTCCCTGAGAAAGGGCACAACTCGGGTCCCTCGTTTCATGAAAGGATCTTTCTTTACTGAGTTGGTCTCTGGACAGAAGGGGAAAGGTGGAGCTAGAGGAGCTCGTGGGTGTCCAAGGTTTTATGGCAAGGATTGTGAAGGATCCTAATGGCTTCAATAATTGAGCAGGGACACCGCAGAATCAGCCACCACTGACGAGGACTTAGAAGGGTTCTCTGTTTTCCCAGGGTTCTGAGTTTTTCCTTGAAGAGTTGAGCAAGGGCATCCCAGGATCAGCCACTAATGGATGCAATGACAGAGCTCTGTATTTCCCCAGCTCCTGTAATTATTTTGATAATATTGGTCACCCTTAAGCGTAATGAGATGGTGAAAAATTAATAATTTTTCACCAGGTTTCCATTCTTTTTACTGTCTATGAATAGTTTGGTAAATTCCTATTTTAGCTGATTTGTACTGTACATTCAACATATATTATCTTCAGGGAATGTTTTCTTCCACAAAATGAAACCTAATCACAAAAATATAAATGGCTTTAGTATGAAAAATTATGAAGTCACTACTCTGAGACTTAGTTCCTTGAGCTGAGCCACAACTTAGATGGAAATAAAGCATTCTTATTGATAATGCACTGGGGAAGTAACATCTGTTCTGAGATGCTGAGAGGTTGTTTCTTCATTCACTAAAATATTTATTTCAACTAAAAACCCTAATCTTTTCACTGTCTCCAGAGGGCAGAATCATTGACTGTTAGGTTTAGAAACTGTCTGTGAATTACAAGAGTCCATATAAAATGGAAAGAATGCTGATTGAGCAATTAATCACTTTTTATTTAATTTAAAATAAATAATGACATTAGAGAAAACTGTTGCATTAGCTGTAAAAAAAGAGACTGACTCTAGGAAAAGCAGCAGAACAAAATTTCTTTCTCCCATTACAGGTTTGTTTCCAACTCTTGCAGGCAGAAAAACAATAGTTTTTGGTGATGTGACAATATTTTCTTCTAATTAGCCAGCGTTTTGTTACATGTTAAATAAAGGTTGCTGTTCTTGGCCACTCATGTTCAGATTCTTCTTAGATTTCAAGGCTGACTGCTAGACCCTGGTTTCTGATAAAAGTGAATTCTATCTCCCTAAATTCTCTTTGAGCTAGAACATGGAAGTTTTTACAAGAACAGTCACTGTTGATTAAAAGCTTCAGGTCATGGACAATTCCTCCATTCTCCAGTTAAATTTCTTGCTGTAGGTAACTATTCTTAGAATAAAAATATAAATCCTTGGCTGGAGTTGGAATTTGCCCAACTTCTCATCCCAGCCTGAGTGGATTGTTTTGCACCAGATGTTATTGACTCCCATGATGGGAATAATCTCATCTCCTCCTCCTGGAAAAGCCAAGCATCTGATCCATGTGCTTTGTTTTCCATCCTGCAGGTCTGTGTTCCCCATCTGAAATAATTCATCTGTGCCCTGGCTGGCTCTTTGCAAGTTCAACATTTTTGCAGAAAGCTGATTCTGCTGGATGTCCCCTGTTAATATCTCAGTGGTTGAGGTACTGCTCTGGCCTGGGCTCCACATTCATTTACCAACAACTGCCAATGTCACAAACATTCTGTGTTTGTCCACATGGAAGTGTATTTCTGTCAGACAAGGCCAGAATTTATGACTGCAATTTGATTTAAATTGTCTGAAAATTACCAATGCCTTGATTTATACATACTAACTTTCCAATTCACTGGGAAAAAAAAAATCACTGAATAATGTTCATGGAAGAACAGATCCTTGTGGGATGTTAATTGCAGAGGCGTCTTAATTGGAATGACTCTACACCTGCTCTTTTTTTATTTTTTCTTTCCTTATCTGCTCAGTTTTAATTCATTTTAAAGTGCCCTGTGTAGCTGTGCACAGAAACCAATCTGGAGCTGTATGTTAGCACTCCAGAGCGGTTACTCAATGGTGATTTAAGAAAAAAATCCATTATGTAACGGCCAAAAAAATCAAAACTAAATTAATATCTTGTTACCTGTTGACAAATGAATTGTGCCCCAGTGATAACTTTCCAAGACCTTTAATCTTCCCAGCTGGCAGGTCAGTTTGGATAATTGTGACTCAAACCTTGTGTGGTCTCTTGGGACTCAGTGTCTTCCAACCTGGAAGCTGCTGAGGCTGTTCCCTTGGGAGTATGTGCAGTGTGCATTGTTAGCAGGGAAGCTTTCCACCAAAGAAAAATGAGGAAAGAAACCCCAGGAAAAGGCCAGCTGTGTAGCTGAAATAAATTCTAGGCCAATGTGGGTCTGCAGGTGCCTGCTCACTGCAGGGGGAGGATGTGATGGTGCTGGGAAGGGATCGGGAGAGCCTCAGTCCCCTGTTTGCTGCAGGTGTGATTAATTGAGGTCTAAATCCCAGGGAAAAGAAATCTCCTCCCAGAGGTGGCTGGAATCAGCCCTGGGTGCTCTGAGCCAGGCACAGGGAGCTCAGGGAGCACCAGCAGGCAGAGGGGAGAGATCCCCTGGAGCTGCTGGCACAGCTCTGGCTGTTGGCACCTCTGGAGAAGGTGAAGAACGGAGCTGTCTGAGCTGGGGACAGTTTGGGCTGAGCCTGGAGGTCTCTGTTTTCTCCTGTGCCATAATAATGTTCTCAGTGGTGTTTGTGCAGTGTCAGTGTTGTCTCTGCCAAAACACCCTGGACCAGGCTGCAGCATGAAAGGTTCTCCCAGCCTGGGGAGTTGATTTGTGGAGCACCTACTGCACAAGCTTAGCAAAGTCAGTGCCTGCTGGTGCTGAGAGGACACAGGCACAGTTTTGTGTTGGTTTTTTTTCCTTGTTTGTTTATTTTTCCTGGGAAGAAACATAATCCCACAGAGTAATATCTTTGCTTAAAACCCCTTGTTAAAAAAAATAAAAATCAGTAATTCCTGATAATTCATGCCAATTGCTCAGTTCTCTCATGGCATTGGAACTCCACATACACAAATGATAGCCCTCTCTTATCTGTTTACTTTCTTAAAACTTGTTTTTGAAAAATGAACAATTACTTAAATTGCCAAGGTAGATTTTCTTTTTTATGCCAGCTGCATAATTGCTAAGCGTGCTGCTCTTAAATCTGTTTGCTAAAGGAAAGGGGCTCTTTCATGTGCTATTCCTCAGCTCCTCATCTGGAGGTTCTGAAGAAGCTGCTGGAGATTACCAAATCAGTCTTGAGATCTGAGCACTGCCAACAGAGAGAGGCTGCAGACTGGAATTGGTCACATATGTTTTATGTGATTGTGCAGATGTGTGCACATCCTTGGTGCTGCTTTAGTTGTGCATGAATTTTAGTAATTACCAGGAATCCTTTTCTTTTTCTGAGCTCAAAATCCAAAATGCCCTGCTTGTTTAATGTCTAATTCTGCCATGCTGACCTAAGGAATCCTGGAAATGAAATGTGCCTACAAACCAAATCTTTCAACTTTCTCAATCACTGACACCATTCCTTGGGCTAAAGAGCTGTCGTCTGAATTAAATTATTATTAAATCATTATTAATCTGTCGTCTCAAGAGATTGCTAGCACTTTGGAAATTGACTGATCTTTTCTTTCTGCTTCTCTTCAGTTTGAACATTTAAAATTGATTCCTGTGGGAGCAGAGAATGGACACTGGGGGTGTGTAGGAAGGTTCCAGCTGGCAGAGACCACTGATCCCAGGTCTTTAGCTGGATAGCTGGTAGCACACTTTTTATTTACTCAGCAATAGCATCAGGAACTTTTTCAAAGAAATGGACATTTGTGCATCCCTTACAAAGTCAGGGAGGTGACACCAGCTCTCTCTGCTGTCCCAGGATTGAAATTGGCCCAAAGCAGTATCCAGACAATTCTCACAAAAACAGCACTCAAAGCCCAGTATCACCCACTTTCCATAGAGTGCCTTGTAGCTAAGCAATTTCAAAAGCATCTGGTGTGAAGTGCTTCAAGTGCCAAAGAAGTGATCAACAGCTTCAAGTATCAAAAACTTCAAGTTTCATCTGTAATAAATGATATAAAATCATCTGAACAGCCTTCCTTATGAAGGCAGTTTATTATTTATTGAGACCTTAAAGGGGATTTAGAGGCAGGTTGATGAAATGTCACTGCTTTCACCTCACAAAGTAATTGTATTTTAATGAAGTACAGCCTCTCAGTTGAAGAGATGATGTTAGCTGGTGGGGGAATACCAACAAAATGTAGGGGAATAAACTGGGGAAAGACCCTGCTTTTCTCAGAGGTGTCAAGAAGAGAGGGAACTAATTCAAGGAATTGTTGAGAAGCACCCGAGGTGCTTCACTGTTCTGGATGCTCCCTTGAAACCAAGGAAATTGGTCACAGAAGCCAGAGCAGCAGAGGGTGAGACCTGTGTCTCACTGGAGCTGGATGCAGCTTTCATTGAAGCAGCTTTGCTTGGTCCTTGACAATGTTCAGATGATTTGGTCCTCACTGCAGGGTTTAACTGTGATGTCTGTGAGCTGTGCCGTGGTGGCACTGGGTGCTGCTCTGCAGATGGATGGCAGAAGCCACTGATCAGTGTGCAGCGTCCCAAGGTCTGCTCTTCAGCAAATCACAAAGAATGTGGCTGTGCATCTGACTAATGTTTTGTTTTCTCCCTCTGCACGATGATTTTCCTGCTATATCTTTGACTTAGAAAGAAGTTAAAGTCTCTTTGCTTTTAGTTTTAATTGTATTAGTTCAGTCAAGGATCCCCTGACTCCAAAAGCACTTTCTTAGCACAATTTCCCAAGAATTAGTTGCATCACAAAAAGAAAGTGGTTCAAATCTCATATTCTAGGATTAGCTATTTTTAAGCAGCAGCAGTAGAAGTTGAACATACACATCTCCATTAGGTCCAACTAAAACTTATTTTGGAAAGTATCATAGGTTTCTCTGATGAAAGGTTCATGCAAATTTAGGAAATGTGTTTAGTATTGCTGATAATAAAAGCCCAATTTCTTCTGAAGGGCTGAGAAGCTACAGCTTAAAGGTGACTTTACATATTCAATGTAAATTTTTTCATTCAGTGCCAGAAAGTTCTGCAAAGGCTGGGCAGACTCCCCCATCTTTGAAATTATTTTTTTCAATATGACTGCAGCAGAGTTTGATTTGCAAACACAGTATCTAATTTCCTTTAGTTTTGGCTTAAGGAAAAGGTTGTATAGGTTATATAGGTTGATTCCTATATAATACCTAGTGGACATATTCTGTTTTCACTTAAACTGAAAGGGCAAAAACTCCAGAAGTGACAGTGGGATCCTCCTACATCTCCCAAGACCTGAGCCAGAATCTGATTTTTACATATGCTCAAAACTTTGTGCCCCTTGGTACTTTCTGCAGAGCTGACAGAAACATTTCATTAAACATATTATGATGTTTCTTTTCTTGTGTTTAATTTTTTTTTTGTTCCCTATTTTATGGTGCATTTGCATGAAAATGGCATTTTGAAGAGTGATCAGCTCCTGATGCTAGTCCCTCACCTGGAGGCAAAAATCTCAGCTTGGATTTGCAATGAGTTGCTGTGGAAATGATTGTTGCAGTGGCAGAGCTGGTGCTCTGCTCTGGGGTGGAAAGGGAGGAGCAGCAGTTGATGAATACTTAAACCACCCAAGTTTAATGCAAAGATCTCTGCAAAATCACACACACTTGGGGAAAAATGAAATTGAGAAGCCACACAGATGAAGTGGATTGATCTTAAAAATGTTTCCATCCCTGACCTGTCTCTCATCATGCTGGTGTCAAATCAGGAACCAGTTGTACTGCAGAAGGAACAAAGTTTACTGGAGCCTACCAGGAAATGCCCAGAGCTATTTTCAGACTATTTTAGCTTGATTATGATACCTGTGGTTGGAGCAGAATTTCTGTTTTCTGGGGGAGGGAATCATCACTTCAAGGCCTGAATAAGGAGTTCCTGTAGTTTGAATCAGGATGGGAATGGTGGCTTGAGTCAGGCACTGAATCCACCTCTCAAAAGAGCAATACTGAACTCTATTAATGTTGTTTAAAATCCCAAGAGCATATTCACTGAGAAAGTAAAGCAGAACCAGATTGAGGCAACTACATCTTCTAGGAAACATATTTTGTAATGCAGGTGTCTGTGCCAGCCCCTCAGCTCCACCTCTGTCCTGTCCTGGACAGATGGAGCAGATGGTTCTGATCAGGCGTGGACTTGAACCCTGTGAGGCTGAGAACAAAGAGCTAAAACTGCGTCTGCAGTTCCCTGAAGGTTTCCCTCCCTTATCATCACTTGTTTTCTTGGTAACAAGTTCTTAGCTTGTACTGTCCCAGCTGTCAGGAGATCAGATATGTTTTTAGTTCTATGGGTGTTCTAAGGATGTCTTTGGGAAAGTTACCAAGGGCAGCCTTGTGTGTTATGTTTGGTACCAAGTACAGCACAGGATTTTAGTGTGTGTGGAAAATGATGTTAAAGAGAGAATGTCTCACTCAGATAAAAGGGTTTGTTTAACTTCACCCCTTGTTCTCAAATTCATTTTGAAGCCAATGAGTTTTTTGTTGGTTGTGGGTTCAGTTTATGGATTAGGAGCAGGGTTGAGGGAGATTCCTTCACAGTTTTCATGGAGATGAAACAGCCAACACAAAGCAAAGCCACCTCCTTTCCTCCTTGTAGCACAAGGTGCCTTGTAGAACATGGTCAGAAACTCCAAAACATGAGACATGAAGCAGGATGTGATGAGATGTTTCCAAGAAAACATTTCCCAACATGTGCAGCAGCTGGGTGGAATGAAAAAATGGCTCCCTGGAAAATGGGAATCAGAATTGTTACTGCTGACTTAGATGCAGATGTGTGCTGTGAACTGCACTGACAGGGCAGGCTGGCAGTGCAAATGAGCTTCAGTGTCTGGGGCAGAGACTGAATCTCTGTCCTGATATTTTGTAATTACTAAATGAACTGAGAGAATTAGAATTGCCTTTTATGACTCAGGCACTTTGGGAAGTCTCACTGGTTTGTTCAGTTTGAATTCTGTGGCATGGTACTGGCCTGAGAGGGTGGCAGCGAGACACAGAGACGTGTGAGAGCTGATAAAAGATGTCTCACTAGACAGGTCACATCCCAAAATAACACAAGAGGGACTTTGAAACCCAAACAAAGTGCTGAGGCCATTATCACATTGCTTTCAATGAGGGCACAAATCAATGCTTCATCCTTACTGTCCTTTTGGAAGTTGTTTTTAGAATCTTGGTATTTAGGAATCCCCCATGACTTGCTCTTGTTTCCTCCTTTCCTCCCTGCCCTCAGCATCCCCTGTCCTTTGTGTCCCTCTCCCCAGAGGGTTTGGTGCCAGCACAGCTCTCTGGCTTTCACCTGAGACTTTGGGAGCTGCAAGAAAGAGCTGCTAATTAGAGAATGGACTCACTTTCTGCCTCCATGACCTGTTCATCTGCAAGATATGAATATTTTAATTTCCTTGAGTGATTAAGGAGCTAAATTTCAAGCCTGCTTTTATTATATTGTGGCAGTGTCAGTTTGCTTTCTTCTACCTTGCTTTATTATTATAAACACTAAATAGCCATTCTACCTTCCCACTGTAAATGCTGGAAGGCTGCAGTGGGAAAAGAAAGCAGCCAGCATTACCTGCTTTGAAGAATAAAGGAATTAATAATCCTGAAGCTGATTCCTATCACTTATCATGTTCTTTGGACCACACCTCTTGTGGGACAAAAAAAATAAATTAATTTCTGTAAGAATGAGGGCAGTTGTATCTGTGGGGACTCAACTGCTAAATGTCACCTTAAGCATTAGAAAATTTGTCATGAGATTAACACTAAGAAATTCAAGAAATTGTACAATTAGCATGAGAAAAGTGTGTGTGTGTGTGTGTGTATATATGGAAACTTTCTAAATCTTCTAAGAAATATGTAGGATTTATTATAAAGCTACTCTTGGATTACCAACTCCAAGTATTAAATTGTAAGTAAACCTCTTTTTCTTTTTCCTTCACATCATGAATCTGCCTTCAATCATATTATAAAAGTAGCAATTTTAGATGCAGTTTTTATGTCAACTTCTACATTTTAAGCTGTTTGGGTGATATTTTAGTGACAGATTTATCTGTAAGACTGCAAGCAGGAATGTAAGCTGCTACACAAAAATGTAAATGAAAAGCTGAGTTTTTAGTAAAGCTGAGTTTCTGGAATAATTCCATCACTTCAGCTGTATAGAATTTCAAGAATAAACCAAAATTTTAATGAGAGACTTGATTAAAAAAACTGAAAACTTAGAAGCATTGATACTTGCTTGAAAGAAAAATTCTTTTAAATCAAGCGAAGTTTTAAATGGATTGCCAGAACAGGCTTTACTGTGAAAAATGTTTTTTTAATCCTTTTTATCAATAATCTTTTGAGTTCTGGCTTGCCAGGCAGGTGAGCTTGCAGCACTGGTGGCTTCACCTCCTATTTCAGCAAACCTGGGCTAGCACTAAGTGAGGATCCTTTACTTCCTTTCAGTAGAATTACAGAATAATTTTAGGAACTTTAAGAACATTTGAAGCAGGATGAATTTGAGCACTTCATAGGGATTTGACTTGTTGGGTTTTTTTTTAACAGGGTTGGAGGACAAGTGCTAAAATATTCCTATCACTATTGGGAATGTTCTTTGAAATTTTATTTTTTACTGAGATTGAGATTGAATGTCCATTTTGCACAAGTTCTTCATTCTCCTCTTCCATTGCTCTTTATAAAAGATTTAGATGATTTGAGAAGCTCAAGCAAACACTTGGAACTATTACAGCAAGACAATCTTGACATAACTTATTCAACATCAATTACTGTGTGTGTCTGCTCTTCAGACAGCACTCGACCTGTGTGATGGCATTGATGGGCTCACTGGGCACAGGCCTCATCTTAAAAAAGGCTCCATCCATCTGGGAAGTGGTGAATCAGATGCAGTTAACATTTCTAAAAATAATTCACAGTAATAACACATTTTGGAGGGACAGGATTCCCAACCTCTTTACTTTTTCTTTGAGGCTTCTGCTTTGTAAGTACAACACTTCCATTAATCAAAGGAAAAAAAAACCAATGTGCTACACCACCCAAAACAAAACCCTTTGAAAAGTGATTTTTGGAATAAAAATTTGGAAGGAATTAATTGAAAAATGGTGACAGATCAAATAAAACCAAAAATCCCCCTAGTTTGTGGCATCCTGGCTGTCCACCCCTTCAGGCAGGTTGTTCCCAGAGCTGTGGTGGCAGCTCTGTGTGCTGGGGCTCCTCCTGCAGTGAGCCTGCCATGGCCTGTGGAGCTGTTCTCTCCTGGGGCAGAAGGGATAATTTGCTGCTCTTCAGCAGTGCCTTATTTACAGAAAGTGTCTGACCTTTATGTGCTCAGAAACCCCTGAGTATTGGCATAGTTTTTAAGTTCTATGGTCACCATTGTTTTGCCTAACTTGTGCATTGTCTCTATCTGTGCCATTTACAGACTCAGAAAGGAATTTCTAAGTGGTTTATTCTTGCTTTTGTTTTTCCACATGGTTGTACAGCCTAATTTGGCTCTCCATCACTAACAAGGTCACAGAAAGAAGGGATCACAACTCCTCACGCAGGCTCTGGTTTGGCCTCAGAAAGAGCTCGTGCTTCTCAGCACTGTGTAAGTTCCACTTAATCACTGATACTTAAAACTCACTTTAAAATAGTGTGGATGTGCTCTCATCCTCAAAGTCAGGTGACATTTCATTGCTCTGATGAAGAGGAGAGTGAATCTTGGGCACAATGCAGCAGAATCAGATTTTTCCCTCTGGCTCACAGGCAGGGTGAAGAAAGTCCTGTCACATTCTGGAACTGCAGCAGGGTGGTTCCAATGAAGTGTGTTTTGGATCATGCTCAGTGTGTGGGGGAAAAGATATCAGGAAATTTATTGGAGGAAAACTTCAGCAGCCTCTGGGTGAGATGGTCTGTTGCTGTGGGACACGTGAGGACACACACGGACACTTTTTCTTGAGAAGGCTGAAAAATTATTTAGTAAAACATTTGACTTTATATTTATAGTATTTCTACACAGACCAGGGATTGGAGAAGAAGGTTGACACTTTTCTTATTTTGTTGGTCAAGACAACTGTCCATTGGTTGTTCTTTACACCAAGAGAAAGTGTGTAAACAACTTCATCTTATCAAAACAGACTTCTGATAACAACACCCGTGTGTGTGAGAAAGAACTAAGAACTATGAAAAAATCAAAAAATAGAAAGTGCCTCAGAAAACTTGAAAAATCAAGACGACAATGGTCTCCAGGACTCTAGCATTTAAACGTGATTGATGTTTGTTGCAAATGCCTCTTGCACTCAAACTATGGTTCATGCCTTGTCTAAGAAATTGCTTTCTGCAGCTTTTGGTCTTCATTTCCAAGTCCCTTTAGATCTTTGCCTGCTGGATTGATTTCTTTGTTATATTCAGAGGCAAAATGTACTGTCCCTCCACAGCACTTGCAATACTGACAAGAAATAGCTGATGTCTGAGAGCATGGCTGCTTCAGATTTAGTGTTCATCTTCCAGCAGGTTAAAATTAATCTCTGGTTCCTCAGTCAGTCAGAAGGAGAGCATTTGTTTGTGTTAAAACTCAGCTGGGTAACTGAGATCAATCCTGAGTGCCACGTGCTCACACAGGTTTGGGCTCACTGGGTGATGTGTTAGAGGATCATAGAAACACCACCTGCTTTCAATATCTGCTGATCTATGATGCCACTTTATTACTCAGGTGTCTAACAATATGCAAATGTGTGTATTAATGGCTTCTGTGCCATAAAAATGGCAAGTTTATAACTCTGCACTTTATAGAGCCAGTAGAATCTAGTTAGCAATGTGTGCTCTGTTGGAAAACAAGATTACAAATCAATTACTCCTTGCTTGACACAGTTCAGATCTCTTTCCTGAGCTCCTTATTCAGCTGACACTGGGAAAATGAACATGCCTGGGAGTATGACCTATTACTCAGAGAGAACTGCAGGCTAATAGCAGTTTTGATCATTGAGAAATCTATTATTTTTTGACCTGCAAGACAGCTTAAATGGCCCACTTTTATAGAGGAAATTTATAGGTTTATGAGATCTAACATTCAAGCCCTTCTTAGCTGGGCAGTGGAGGCCAGTCTCAGATATAGAAACAGGAATTTTCATCAAGCTCCTCTCCTTTGCTGCAGTTTATTCCCTAGGGGGGCAAAATGCAGAAGAGCTGATTTCAGGAGAGCAACTGCACCATTCCTAGCAGAAATAATTTACCAAAAGACTGCTTTGAAGAATGGCAAGGATTCAGTGGTACTGAACCCTCCTTGCAGTGTATAAAAACAAAGATCAAATCTGATTTGGTTGGTGACGTTCAAAGATTCTCAGAGCAGACTTCAGGCTCACAGATTTTCTGTCTTTGAATATTAAGCTCTAAGAGGAGGGGAATGGCCACACAATTAGGCTGTGGATATCACTGGAGTTGCCATTTGGTGAGTGAGCTTTGCTCCTAGAACTTTTGTTTTCCAGTGCATTTACTTTTCTTGCCGAGTAATAATGCTTGGGGATTTACTGTTTATTCCTCAGGTTTAATATTGCAGCAGAAATCTATAGCTGACATTCACCATGTTATTAAGCAAACGTTTCATATGAGCTGTGGTTTATTTTTTCTTTGAGTGACATGACCATACTTTCTTTTAAAACTCTATGCAAATAAAATATCTGGGCTTAATATTATTTTTTTCTTTTCGTCTTTTTAATTTTTTTTCCTTTTCTCTGCTATTGAGTAGGGAAGGCACTTCAGGTCCTTGCTATTTAGTATTCATTTGGGGGTGGTGTCTGCAAAACCCTTATTTTAGAAATTAAATATGGCTCTCATATTATAACAGGTGCTTTGACTCTAACCCAAAATCAAAAGAAGTTAGTAATGAGATTCTTGTTGCATTTATACACCATTGTTGCTTGTTTGAGTAAAATTTAAAGCAGGCTTTTTTTCTTCTCAGTGTTGGGCTTTTCACTTGACAATATAAGCATTTTTTTGTATTGTGTTGCTGTTTGCAGTGGTGTGATTGGTATGAACTCACCTTCGATGGTTCAAGAGCTCTTGTCTTGTATAAAACTGAGCATCTGACCATTTAAAGTTATTTTTGGAATATCACAGGCCCTCAATCTGAATTAAAGGTATTTTTAGGTCATGGTACTACAGATATCTAAACAGAAATAAGTGTAGGTATTTCACTAAGTTTAGATATTTCACTAAGTGCTGCAAAATCCTGAATCCTACATCTCTGGTACACAAGAGCTGGAAAATGTTAAAGTATGCATGGAAATATATTGTCATCATGATAAATCTTGCTTTGACTCATTGGTATGCAACCAGCACGTAATTAAGTGTAATTGAAGTGCTCTGCCAGAGGAGGTGTGATCCAGCAGTAATTGCTGCTCCTGTTCTGCTCTGCAGTGTGGTCTGGGAGCTGATCTGAGTTGTGCATTTGAACTGCACAGAATGAACAGCAGCTGCCATTTCAGCACTCTACACCTGCTTTCTAAATGCTGCTAATTAGTCAATATTAAACTAATAAAGAAGCAGCAATAGACACTGCTGAATAGATTCAAGTGAATGTTGAATTGTGGTGAAAATCATAGCCACAGACCATACAGGCAAACAATTCTCTACCCTGGTTTGTAACTAAGAGCATTCAAGAATTCCATGTGTTCTTTCAGTGATATGAATCATCTCTGTATTTAGTTTTTCTGTGGAAATATTGCTGGACTTAACTAAATAATCTATAATTAGTGAGGTGCTCCCTCTACATCCTCTGTATAATTCTTGTAGTGTACTTTTGTTAAGATGTCTTGTCTAAGTTTGTTAATTCATTAAATTGGACATCCTTGTGTTGCGTTTGAGCTGATATAAATGGGAAACTCCTGTTCTGCAATGGTGAGTCCTAGACTGGACAACATTAGGCATGCATTTAAAATACAGTATTTTTTCATTTTTGAGTTACTACAAGCTATGACCACCACTGAATTTGTGGAAACTGAATTAAGGGTATTTTTATGTCATAGGACTACAGATATTCAAATAGAAATAAGTGTATCTGTCTATCTAGGAATAGAGAAAACTCCCTCTATGGCTGTGTTTTCACGGGAAAATAATGAGCTAGATAGTGGATCTTTAGAGCAAAACTAATTATTGCAATGAACCCCTGATGCCACTGTTTCCTTCAAACACTGAAGCACTTGTTGATTCAACTCACATCAGCTAGTGTTTCATTGGGATCAAAATAGCTTTTCATTCCACTGGTAATGTGCTTTGGAGGGGACTCCCTCCAAATTACCCTAGAAGGAATCCAAAGACAGGGTGGTTTGAGAGGGATTTAATTACCAGGAGTCACAAATGGTTCATTGCCTGATGGAAATGAGCAGTGTAATTGCAAATCTAATCTGTTCCTGCCTGGAACTTCAGCAGCCCTAATGCCTGCAATGGAAATTGCATCAAGTCCCTTCCCAAGGTAGGCAGTGGTATCAATTTGCTTGATTGATATCTTCCTCTTGGCCACATATCTGTCACTGAGCAAATACTTATGACACTGTTGAATTAGTTGAAATAATGATTGTGTTGCTCTGGGAAGTCAGGTGGTTCTAATGATGACTGAAATATTTGGAAAGAAAAAAAAATCATCCAGTGCTGCCCTCAGAGGTTTTTCCTAGCCTATAAATACTGGAACTTTATGCTGTGTTGTAGCTGTAATGCAAATAACTTCAGAATTAATATATCCAGAAGAAATAACATTTGTAGTGAAAAATATATATGACAGTGTGGCTTTGGAGTACTGTATGCTGAAAAGAGTGTCAATTTTACTTGGCACTATCATAATGCAGAAATTTCCTTTTAAAGAAAACTACTATTTCTTGTGTCTGAAAAATGTGCTTTAAAGTTTGTTTTGCTATTTAAAGCATTTTCCCCCTGCATTGTTACCTTTTCCTGCTGTTATTTAGCTGGAGTTTGCTGTTTCTCATTCTTAAAATATATGGGCAGTATCTGGACAAGCTCTGTCAGTGTAAGCCTTGAGATCTTAAAGCAATTTTGAAGTGGTGATCAAACGAGGTAGCATATGCTTCCAAGTCACTTTGGATTAAACACGCTGATTTCTGAATGTCAAATTTGACACTCAAGTTAGATGGGAAATGAGCTTCTATTCTGGAGAAAAAATTAAAAATTTCCCTGAAATCTTCTTTGACTTTAAACTGAGGTGGTGTCAGTTGTGTAGCCATGAGGCTGCTGAGTGATGGAACTTATTTCTTTCTCTTATTCACAATTCACTGAATAATCCTTTACTATTCCAATAAAAAACTCCAACACATGAAAGCAATCAATGTTTGCTTCCATCCCAGTTTCCCCAAGCCCTGTGACTTAAGGCTGTAGAGTTCTTAGAGATTTACCCTGCTTGGAGTATGGTCATTAATAAATGTTAAGTTTTCAGATTTGTTTTTGAAACGTAGTGGAGAATTACTCCAGTATCCATCCTAAATTTAAGCCAGGCAGAGATAGGTGAGCTTCAGAGTAATCAGAAAGTGGCATCTGAAGAGCAGGAAGTGCAGATTTGGGCTGTGTCTGTTTAATTCCTGCCAGGTACATGAGGATATCTGTATACCAAACAATGGCACACATCAGTTCTTGCAAGCCAAGGTTCCTTTGTGCAGAAAATGTCACATTATACAAATAACTAAACTTGGGTAAGGCTGGAAAAATATCTGAATCTGATATCTCTCCTATCCTGGACAAGAGACAGGCTCTGGAGTCACCTGGTTATTCTTGAAATTCTATTTTCAACCCAACGTTTTGCTCTTAAACAGGATTTCTCTGAGCAGTATAATTAACAAGAGCTTGACCATTGTGATCATAGCTTGAATTTATCACTGCCCAATTATCTCTGTGAAGAGAGAGGCAGTGTTTCCTCTGGAATTCTTTTTTTACCACACTGGATTCAGTGCTCACTGAGGGCTCAGGGAGCAGCACACCTGCACGCTGTCCCAGAAATCTCACAGAAAGTTATCTTTTTTGCAAATATTGAGATGAGTGTTGTATATGTAAGATTGTTATAAATACATATTATGGTATTGATTTGTTTTATTTTTTTTCTTTCATTTCACACCCATGTAGGGTGGACACTATATGTGTGGTATGAAAATGATTTTAAAGATATAGTTTTCTTCAAGAGTAAAAATAAGTTGATAAAGTGTCTTTGAAGTGAGTAGACTGTCTGCCTGGTCAGGGTAACACCCAGTGCAGACCCTGCTGCTGACATGAGGGATCTGCTGCTGATAGACCAGCTCCCAGCACTGACCATCTGTAGGAATTATAGACCAAGGCCCAAATTAAGACTGATAAGAAGAATTAATTAAAACCACAGCCAAGAAACACACATGCTCCAAACAGGCGGGACTGAGGAGCGGCCATGCAAAACAGCTCCTAGAAACATGGAAATAGGTTCTTAGAAAAGTTTAAATATATATATTTAAGGGAGAGTCTCTAAAGCAGCAGGTGTGCTCTTGGCTCTCGACCAGAGACACTCCAGCCATCTATTTTGCTTTACTGCCTTGTCCCTATTATATTTTATTAAATCTTTTAAATTCTACCAAGAAGTCTTCGTTTTTCACAACACTTTTTCCATTTTTCCTAGCCTGGCGTGCGGCTGCTCATTATTCCCTGCTGCTTGTGGCATCTGGAGTTGGTTTTTGGTCTGCATAGTACTGGCACAGTTCAGGTAGAATGGGATGAAGGGGTCGGTGTGGAACACCAGCCCTGTGCTATGATTTACCCTGTCACAGACAGCCTGTGCTGTCCTTGCTGAATCATTTCTCTGAAAAAGCCAAAGAAACTCGTGGCTCAGGAGAAAAGGGAAGACTAAAAGCAGAATGAAATAGGGCCTGTATGTCATGGATGAGCAGTGCAGAGTTCAGGCTGTGCCCTTTTGCTGAAGGCTCAGCCCTGTCAGCGCAGGAGGAGCCGCCCAGGCGAGGCTGAGGTGAGCCCGGGCAGACTCTGCTGGGTGTGTGATCCTTGGGAATGCCTCCATGGGAATGCTGCCCATAAACTGCCCACTGCAAGGCCTGAGGCTGAGAGGACAGAGGGTGGAGCAGTGCTCTGCACATCCTGCTCACACCTGAAACCTTGGAGATGTGTATTTCTGCTTTTAGCCCGGCAGCCTCTGCTCCTCAGCTCCCCTGTGCTTTGATAGAGCAGCATTGGTTTTGTTTCATTTCTTTCTATATGTCTACACTCGCTGTGCCTCTAAAGCTCATTAACCCATGGTGTCTTCTGAGGGGAGCCCTCCTACTTTCCACAGACACTTCTTCACATGGCTGCCACACTCAAGAAGTTTATTACTAAAGAAAGGACACTAAAGTACCCAATTTCCCAATCTGGAGCTGGCAATGCACCTGGAAAGATTCTGAACATTTGATAGTCACTCCTTGGCCTCTTTGCTTTTATTCCATAACTTGGGGCTTTGGTTGTTGCATATTTTGGAAGGAAAAGCCATTGGGAATCAGCATAGAATTTGGATGATATTATAGACAATCCCTCTGAAATCCTGCAGTGGAGAGGCACTGCAGGGAGAACTGAGTACAGAGGGAAATGCAGCAGGTTTTTGTAGCCAGCAGAGCTCCTGGTCAGGGACAGTGCAGGAGGGCAGGGATGGTGGGATGGCCATGCCTTCCTCAAGGGAGGGGCTGTTTTCCCTGGGATGGGCTTCTCTAAACTCAGCAACAGCTCTGTGGAGACAGTTCCCTCTCTTATGCTTCCCATGTACTTACTGTGCTGTCATAGTGGAGGATTTTAACTGGGGATTGCTCAAGAAGCTGTCAATAGCTTTTTTTTTCTTTTTTTTTTTTCTTTTAGAACACATTGATGCTGATAAAATAGGGTGTACTACTTCTGCCTTTTGATAAATTCCTACCACCGCCTTTTTTTTGCTGCTGTTTGCTCTTCAAGGCTGTAAAATCAAGCCTCTTAGAGGAAGACTCATTACTATAAAACTTGATTACATAGTGTTTGTGGCAGAAGTATTTTATGGGTCAGCAGGAAAAATAACCAATTATTGCAGACTCCTTGCCACAGAGCATGGCTGAATTGCTGTGTTTCATCAGGTACACGGTGATCCAAGCTGCTGTGAGCCATTCAATCATCTCCACAAATTAGACCCTATGCAAAAGAAATTTTCAAACCCAGCATGTGGATTTTGTATTTGGTTAGAGGAGATAAAATAGCTGGGTGTTAAGCCAACACCTAATAATAATAAGGTTTACGTTTCACTTAATAAATACATAGAATCTATATTAATAAGAAACTTAAGCTGTATTTTCAAAAGTGATCTTGATATGTGAGTTTTAAAATCTCAGTGGAAAGGAGATGATTTTGTATTTCTGAGTCAATTTGTTCCAGATCTTCAAACGTATTTGGGAGCCTTATTGCTGTTGACAGTAGGACAGGTTTTCATACCTAATTAGGTAACAATTTTTGTATGACGTTCCTACCTGCAGAAAAGGTAAATGAAAATCAAGATAAAAAGGAAAAACTTGTAACTGATACGGTGTAAAAACTGACTTCCTGCTCATGCTTAAGTTACATCTTAAGGCAGTGCCAGAGCCTTTGCAGTGTTTGCTGGATTCCAGAGCTCAATAAAAATCGCTTTTTTTCCTACAGCTCTGGTGGAAGGGAATTTAAGCACTGAGATTTCAATAGAGGTTATGTAATTTTGTCCCTTTTTAGAATTCCTCAGCACTGCATCAAGGTGGTGGACTGGAGAGCAAGGGGGTAGGAGTTCCTTCTGCAGATGCCTTAGAAAAGGATGAGAATTCACTTCCTCCACTGGAAGGAAAGTGATTCCAATACTAACAAATGACCTGATGTTAAAAATATTGCTTTAATTCTGGTGGTGCAGGTAAATATTCTCGTTCTATGAGCTTTTTTTTTCTTTTGCTGTGAAATAATTGTATGGAAGGACTAAATAATTAATCTGGATCTGGATATAACAAAACAGGAAATCTGAAGGCTATCAACTCTAGGGAGGGTATTTTTCCAAAAAGTCTTTCCTAGGACTTGTATTTAGGGACATATTAAGCTCACTCTAAAATCTGAAGTGTGATTTAAGATCTGGAAGCTTCAAACAGACTTGAGTCCCTGGGTGAGGGATGCTTTGTTAAATCCAAAAGCTAATCCTCCAGATGCTCCCTCCCAGAATGTATTGATTTTCCTTTAAGGAGCTGGCATGCATCCCTGGGAAGAGGTCTTTGCTCATAAACCTTGATCAAAGGCATTCTCTGTGGTACATGCAGGTAGAAATTCTATAGAGGCTTTTCTGTCTAAATCACCAGACTGATTTATAGTTTGTCTACACACTAGTGGAATGATTAACCAAAAAAAAGTAACAAATAGTTTTTATTTCCTCTCTTTCAGTGAATGCGATTTGCACAAGAAAATCAAATAAAGCAGAGAAAACATGCAGCTGAAGGCTGAGTTATGCACTGCAAACCCTCTAATTCAGACTAAATACTTATGTAAGACAAAGTATAAAAGCTTTGTCACCATCAGTAGGCCACAGCATTAAATATAAACTTAGTTTCTGATCCTTTGAAGCAAACATGAGGTTGCATTTCCACAATTCAGCCACTTCTGAGAGCATTATTTGTAAGGTTTCCCATATGCCTGATAGGAAGGACCCTCAGCTGTAGGAGAGCATTTATTCATACTTAGACAGGAAGGTTTGTACGTCTTTTGCATCCCTAAATCTCTTGCATATTCCTTCTCTTGCAGAGTTCAGGGCTAATACTCCTTTGGGAACTTGAAGGGGAAAAAAGAGAAATTGTTTTTCCTCTGTGCACTAGATCACATATTTTGATCAAACAGTAAAACCTTTCCAGAGAATCATTTATGGTTTCTTTCAGGATACAGGCCTTCAGCTCCTTTTTATACATCTCAGGCTTCTTAAGTCTATAATGCTGCATTTATTTCTCAGGTTTGAGTGAAAGTTCCCTTTATGCAAACTGTGGAAAGACAGTGCTGAAAGTAATTTTAGAGATTCTGAAAAGGCAGTTCTGAATATTTTGCCCAGTGCTACGTAGGTCCAACACAGCTGGGTCTGGAAGACACACAGCTATGAGGAGTTCTTGCAGTTAAGACTGATAAAGATGAGCAGTGAGTAAAGGAAAACCCGACCTGCATTAACAAGGTCTGGGACTAAAACAAACCTGCTGGAAAATGAGAAGTCAATCAACCTATTTGTGATAATCATTATGTGAGTGGTGTTTTATGGGAGGTGGTGCCTTGGAGTGGGAAGCTGTTTAAAGGATTTCTGTCAGCACTGCTTGCAGGTTTTTTCTCTCACAATTCTAAAAGCTGAGACTTCTTCGCTACTTAATTTTTGGGAAACTGCTGACATAGGTAAATGTCTGGAAAAAAAGTTGTATTTGAATCAGAGGCCGGATATCTGTCATTTGTTAGATGTTGAAGTTACAAGACTATGTAAAACTAAGGAAAAATATAATGTTTAAGTTTCTTGACCCTACAGATTAGGGAGGTCGAAGAAAGCTATTGTTCTTATTTCTTCTGAATCTGTCACTGTTCATAAGGCACAGCATTGCCAACAGATGCAGCAGATCACCTTTAATGTGGTCCCAGGGTATTTTTAATCTAGATACCACTGGTAAGCCCCTTTTGATTTTCAGCATAAGGAAAGCTAAGGAAACACTGGTAAATGCTGCCCTAGCAATACCTGGCTGCTGAGGAGACAATGGAAAACTCCTCAAGGATAACTGTGCTATATGAGAGGGCAGGAGAAAGCTCAGCCTGTCATAGCTGATGGGGGAGTTTTATTTTTATTCTGCTCATCAGCATTTGTGTTTTCGTATTGAGGATTTTGTCTCTCTTACCTCTTAGGCTGCCATTTCTGTTTCTCCAACCTTGAAGAAGAACATAAAACATGCTGCCTTTATGGCTGGCCAAAATTGCAACACTAACAAGGAAGTGTGAGTGAAAATGCCAGTACAAATGACATGTATTGCTGTCATTTAGGTTTTCAAGTTGTTACACCCCTGAATGAGGAATAGCAGATGCTCCTGTTACCTTGAAGTGTCTTTTTCTAAGCCTCAGTTAAATCTGGCATCATCTGTTTCCCAGCCCTACAGTCTTAATTTGATACCAGGCACATTTTTATCCCATCTGAGTGAAAATATGAAGAGGAAAAGAGAGCCTTAGGGGAGATTTTCTATTTCTGGAAGTAGCCTCCATTGATATATTGTGTGAGCCTTCAGAGTAAAGACAATTGAAGATAGGGAGTGGGTGATTCTTTTTTTATCCCCTACTTTCTTAATTTTTTACTATAGGCAGGATAAAATGAGCACCCCATAGGGACATCCTGTCTTGAGGGAGGTGTTTTGTATATAGGCCTTTATTCAAAAGTGGTCAGACTGCATTTTTTGTGTTTGTTTTTTCTCTGTCTCACTTTTTTTTTCTTTTCCTTTTCTCAGTATTGTCATAATGAGATGCCATAAGGGGATAGGTTCACCTACTCCCCTTATGAACTGGTTTGTTATCTGGTGTTCCTCCATCCACAGCCAACATGGCTCTGGAGCTGATTTTGTCATGAGACTCCAGGAAAAGTTAAAACAGAAGTGCAGTGAAGCTGCAGGGTACAACTGGCTGAGTTTGTGGCAGTGGGAACCCTCCATTAAAACTCTTGGTCTTTACACTTTCAGCACCATTGCTGCATTCATCTTGAAGCATCAAGAAATGCAGGAACTCAAGTTGGTGGGTTGGTGTCCTTTTGGGTTGATAGTAACTCTCTAGCATTTTATCAGTGACAAAAATAGTCATCATTGGAGTGGTGACCTGCGAGAGCCAGAAACACAGAGAAACCAGACAGACACAAAAATGGATTTTAGAGCTTTCCTTACAGTCTTGGCCATGCAATGTAATAAGCAAACAAAAGGTATGGTTTAGTTCAGTACAGATGTGATACATTTTTCATGAGAGAACTTCTGAATTCTTTGGAATGTAACTTTGAGAGGCTGATGTCTAATATTTCAGGACTAAGGTCTTGCCTTTAAAGCTGCCTCACAAGGTAGTGACTTTCCAGTAAAGACACAGAGTTCAACCTTTGTCTGAATTTAAAAGACAATCTTCATGGTTTGCAGATGCAAGCCTTGTGTATGAAGATAAGCTGGCTGTGAGAAGGACACCCACTTGGAGGAGTAGACTATTTTCATAACTTGGGACTTTAATTTATCTAAGGGAAGTGATTGTATCTATTTAGTTGGAAAAAATCACTTTAATCTCACCTCAGTCACTTTAACCCATAATGTTTTCCTAAGGCTGTGCATTCTGTGCACTGTAGACAGCTGAAAAAAATAAAATCATATTTCAGTCTGTAGCTGCTACTGGTCTCTGTAAACTTAGATTCAAATTGATATTTGCCCTACTGTAAAGCACCCTAAGGGTTGTCAGGTAAAATAGGGGAGTGTTTGCAGCCTACTGGGGGCTCTCTAACTCCACTGTTCCATGATCAGGCCAACATCATCCAGCAATTTGCTGCAGCTGTAATTTGAGTATTGTTCCCATTGATTAGTGCAGGTTGGACAGAGCACAAGTATGCAGATATTAAAGCTGGAAAATGAGGTTTGAGCTCTGCTGTCAATAGCAGGTGGGCTGTGCTCCTGTGTCATGAGGATGCCATTGGATCATAACAATACAGCCATTGATCATTGGAATTGGGATCTTTCAGAGGAAAATGTAACAAGCTGGATAAGCAGGCTGAGATTTACTGCCTGAGAACATCCTAATTTTGAAAGCTCTCATTTAGAGATTATTCAGGATCCAGTATGAAGCTTGAAAGACAGAAATCAGTGGATGCAGGTCCCGGGAGTGGGAGCAATGTCCCCTCCAGAGCAGGTTCAGTCACTTACCCAAACACAGCTCATCGACCAGATTGTTTGCAGAAGGAAATAGCTCACCAAAGCTGACATCTGCCTGGAGTGCTCTAAAGATCATGGCATTAGCAGTTTTCTATGCTGCCTTTTGTTGTTTCAAGCAAAAATCCTAATCCCAGCACAGGTGTCCTCTTTGTGCCTAAATATCTCCACCTGAAAGAACACACAGAGCACCTATATTATTGGAAGTATTCAAACTTTTCTAGCTGCTGCCTTGAGCTATTTTGAAAACATGCTTAGATCCTGCTCTTGTCAAAGAGCAGTTGGGTTTTCTAAATAAGGACTCCTGAAAATGGGAACAAAGTAAAGAAATTCACCCTAATACAAGGAGGACCCTGGTAATTACAGACCAGTCAGCCTGACCTCAGTACCCAGTAAGGTGGTGGAACAGTTTATAGTGAGTGTCACCACACAGCACCTCCAGGATGGCCAGGGTATCAGAGCCAGCCAGGGTGGGTTCAGGAGGGGTAGGTTGTGTTTGACCAGCCTGGTCTCTTTTTATGACCAGCTGACCCAGCTGGTGGATGCAGGAAGGGCTGTGGGTGTTGTGTACCTGGATTTCAGCAAAGCCTGTGGCACTGTCCCCACAGCATTCCCTGGAATAGCTGCAGCCCTGGCTGGGACAGGAGCACTCTGTGCTGGGGTCAGAACTGGGCCCAGAGAGTGCTGGTGAGCGGAGCTGCATCCAGCTGGAGACAGGCACCAGAGGTGTTCCTCAGGGGTCTGGGCTGGGGCCAGCTCTGTTCAATGTTTTATTGGTGACATGGATGAGNGGACCTGGGGGTGCTGGTCAATAGCCAGCTGAACATGAGCCAGCTCTGTGCCCTGGGGGCCAAGAAGGCCAAAGGCCCCTGGCCTGGATCAGGAATGGTGTGGCCAGCAAGGACAGGAGGGTCACTCTGCCCCTGTACTGGGCACTGGTGGGGTCACACCTCGAGTGCTGTGTCCAGTTGTGGCCCCTCAGTTTGGACTTTGAGGGGCTGGAGCACATCCAGAGGAGGCAGCGAGGCTGGAGAGGGGCTGGGAACACAAACCCTGTGAGGAACAGCTGAGGGAGCTGGGGGTGTTTGGCCTGGAGAAAAGGAGACTCAGGGGTGCCCTCAGCACTCTGCAGCTCCCTGAGAGGGGGCTGTGGTCAGCTGGGGTTAGTCTCTTTCTCCAGGCAGCAATGACAGAAGCAGAGGACAGTCTTGAGCTGCATCAAGGGAAATATAGGCTGGATATAAGGAAAATGTTTTTTATAGAAAAGAGTGATCAGGTATTAGAATTGCCTGCCTGGGGGGTGGTGGAGTCACCATTCCTGGGTGTGTTTAAAAAATGATTGGATGTGGCACTTGGTGCCCTGGTCTAGTTGAGGTGCTGGGGCATGGGTTGGACTCAATGGTCTTGAAGGTCTCTCCCAACCCTGTGATTCTGTGATTCTGTGATCTGACTGTGCTACTCCATGGGTTGGTGCATTTGGAGCACCATCTCTGGTGATTCAGCTAGGTCACATAGAGCTGTTGATATTTTGTGTTTCCAAAAGTCATTTTCTGAGCCTCAGCCTCAAAACACATCAAAGGTGCTGGGATTCACTGGAATGTGCACCCTGGTACAGCTGCTAATTTCCCATTCTTTAAGTGTCCCTCAGTAACTGGTGCTCTTTAAGAATGTGGGTTCAACCATTCAAAATCTTGTGCTGCAAAAACATCTCTGAATTCTTTTTCTTCCCATGTTTTCTTTTTTCTCATTATCAAATTATTTAGTTGCCCTAAATCTATGCAATTGCTGTCTCTTATATTTCTCCAGCACCTGCAATTCTAATTCAAAAAATCTTAGCAAATTTGGTCCATGTACCTGCTGCAGAACTTTCTTTTGTACATTTACAGTGTAAAGCCTAATTTTTTACCTTGGGCTTCTGGGGCCAAATTATTAGCCAGTAGAAGTTTCTGTGGCTGCCCCTGTCCTGTCCTAGTTCTATTCTTCTTCAAAGCAGGGTCACAATCCTAAGGCAATTTTCCCAACAGAATTGGATGTTTCCAGACAGCAATTGCAGGATGTAGGTGACAGGATAACACGAGACAAAGGGGGAGTCCTGGGTTGTCCTGGTACTGTTTGGGTTAGCTCAATTTGCAGCCTCACCTGAGGTGCCTGAATCAGAGGCTCTGAAGTGAAAATCTTCTAAACAAGGTTCTTCTGTTCTGAATTGTGGTGCTCCTTTCTTCTGAGTGAGCTGGGAGAAAAACACAGGGAAAAAAAAATCTCATTTTTCTACCCCTGATTCTGGCTCCTTCAGAATCAGTAAATGCAGACTCTTGAAAATTAAAATATGAAATGGAGAGTTTGCCCTTTTCTGTGTATCTAAATCAAATAAGAATTATATTGCTTCTGGGAGTGAAGAGACCATAGAGGATCTGGTGTCTCTCTGTGATGGTTTCCAGAGTAATTCAGTAGTTCCAGTTGCTCCTGTGTAAGGTTCCTGTTGTGAATATTGTGAGCTCAAAGACGCAAATGCAAAATTCCTCAAATATCGTGTGCTTCTATCAAGTGGCAAGGGTTTACAAGGAAATTTATGGTAATTTCTAACAAGTCAGGTTGTCTTCCAGCTGCTTTCCTTTGTAAGTCTGGTACTTCTGCAGCTTGGTTTCAGAGTTCTGTGCCAGATTTGTGTTACTTAGATCTGTGTTGAGACCATTGTTTCTCCTCGTTGTACTGATGCATATTGTGTGTCTTCTGGTCCTTTAAAAATAATTTCCCTATTGCATTTCCAGTACTCTCTGGACTACCCATGTTTTTCCTGTTACATTAATCTTAAATTTCCACTGAGCCTGCAGCACTTAAATGTAATATTTTGTGCAGTTAACATCTGAACCCAAATCCTAAAGCATTTGAGTTCAATATATTTAGGATAGGAATGCTTTCAATTTATTTGAAACTTACATCCCAATTATCAAATCCAGTTTATTTTCTATTTCCCAGTAGTTTTTCGTCTGTGCTTGTGTGGCAAACCTTAGAGGAAAAATAGAAGATTAATTTTTGAAACATGTTCTTTGTGTTCTTTGTCTTTGAAAGTCAGAAATCTCCATGGATTCTCTCACTCATTTTACTTATGTCTTTATTTATACTTTAAAAATATCTTTCCATCTTCTAGCTGTAGTGACAACTTCTGGACTGTTATTCTCAACTGACCTGGGATTTGAAACAGTTTCCAATAGCTGCTTTTCTGTTTACAATCTTCCATTTCAACTGAAACCCTCGGCTACTACAATCCAAATATTTGTATAGCAAGAAATGTCGGCACACTTGAGATAGATTTTTTTTTTGTTTTTCCAAAGCAACAATGCAAATTTGCATGTTGGCCAGCAGCAAGGAAGGTTTAGCAAAGCCTTTGCCTGATGCTTCTGTGAGTGCTGCTCGTGTCTGGCAGCCTGGATGGGCTCCTGCTGGTGGGGAAATAAGTGAGATTTGTTAGAAAACTCTGCCTTTGCTGGGTGAAATGGCAGAGGGCAGGCAGAGCCTCCCACACAGGGGAAGGGCATCTGCAGTGTGAGGAGTGTTCTCTGCTCTGTGGGCGTGCAGAGAGAGGGGATTTATTCTGCAGCATCAGAGTGCCCCAAAGCCTCTGGGACAGCAGGGGGACCCACGAGCCTGCCCTACAATTCCAGGGAATTGTTTGGAGGCAGTTGGAGGAGGCTGCTTGGCCTTGGGATGTTGGGGTTTGGCCTCTGGAGTTCACATTTCCTGCAGGAGCTTGTGCTGCTCCTGTTTCCATCGCACCTGCACCTCCCCTGGGGCACCATCCCTCCCTCCACACACTCCATCCATCCATTCCCCCGGAGCTGAGCTGATCCTGGGGTGGAGGAGCTGCTTGGCTTTTCTCAGCTGAATGCAGTCTGTGCCTCCAGTGAGACACGTAGGGATTTAAGCCCTTCTAAGATAATGAAGATCTATCAGATTTATCAATTGGTATTCTCAGTTATACAGAGAAATGCCACCAAGTTTTATCCTAAATATGTACATTCCAATGTAGGTCTGCTATAACACTTGTTTTGTTCTTAGCAAATGAACCAGTATTGGAAAATGGCATCAGCTCATGTTCATAATGCCAGTTCCCTATAAATTTTATTTTAAAATGAAATTTCCTTTCTCTTGCCAAAGAAACTTCAGTGGAAATTGGGCCTTCTCATGTTTAGGAGAAAACAAATTAGTGAAAAGTAGTTGTTCAAAGTAATCATGCAAAACACTCCTTTAGAGTAAGGAGTTTAGAGGCCCAAAGTGAAACCATCTCCTTCCACTATATGAAATTATCCACAAGAAATATGCTCCAAACAACCAGCTAATCCATCTGACTATGTCAAAGTTAAAAGCAGAGGGGGAAAAAAAGTGCTCTTGGAGTTTGAAAAATGCAAAGCAATGTATGTTACAAATTAGCTTGTTGTACTAAACAAAATTCTGCCTTATTATCAACATGGTTTATTAGATATGCAGAGCCAGTGATAAATTTTTTGATGCATGAAAATACTAAACATCATTGAAATATTTTGGTTTAGAGTATAAGGCAAGACTTTTCATTGTCAGTCTTTTCAGATGTTCTTTTAACATTCAGATTTATAAAGAATAATGTCTACTGGGGTATATTCTCTAAGGGTGTCTGCAAATTTCTATGGAACTTTTAACACTACTAAGAGTAATTCACACATATTTAATGCAGCAAAGCTTTCTCAGTGTATAAAGACATCCAAACATCCAAAATCACAATTCTTACATTGGTCTTGAGAGAAATATTTGTAATAAATTTGCAGGATAAGTGAGTGGTTATCGAGGGAATCTCCTCTAGGAAGGAATTACATGGGGCAAAACTGAAACTGGTCCAAATCCCTGTGAGGGTTTCTGGCAGACCAAAGCCGTGGCAAGGTTTGATTCTGCTGCTCAAGTGCTTCATTGCAGCAGCAGAGTCACCTTCCAGGCACTGCCTTTTAGGCTCAGCTTTGTCCTGTCTCCCGTTTGCTAATGGTTCTGTGCAAATTGGCTCTAATTACTCCAGGTAATTTGAGTTAATATGTCACCTCCAGGCTGCTAATCAGTCAGCTCTGCATGTGCTCCTCAGTGATTACAAATGTAAGTAAGAGCCTGGGTTTGTTGCTCATCAAAATACCTCATTTTCAGCATCTGTGCATTGTTTCACTGTGGAGTAGAGGCTTCTGTCTGTGGGACTTCATTCATGGTAGCTCTTGAAGCATTTATATGTCAGGGCATGGATTCAGCAAAGATACTGCCTTATTTTAGATCATCTGATTCCATTTTAGGACTGGTATTTTTATTCTGAATAATAGCATTTGATGGAAAATGTCAGCTGTAGTTATTCCTACTTAACATAAGTCTGGTTTCTATTTCCCATTTAACAAGTTCTCTGTAATCTCTGGAAGAGATAGAGGTAGTGTGAGATGGGTACTTGCAGTGTTTTGGGGAAAAATAATAATTTGGGCTCAATCCTGCTTTCAAAACAGAAGTGATCTCATTGAAGCCACTTACTTGTTAATAAGGGCTTTGAGTCCAACCTTCAGATCATGAACAAAAGAGTATTTTGTTTGTTTGAAAAACCCACCACAACACCACGCTGAGAACAAAGGGGCAATGAAGTAGGAAATGTTCCCTTTTGCAGTAGCCCAGGTTTGTATCATTTCAGCTGACACCTACACAGCACCAATTGACCAAACTCCACTGACTGGTGTAGAGGTGAGTGCAGTTCAGCTGCCAGTATTTAGAATGTACAGAAAATACCAGATCAGAGTATTTTCATTAAATTGCCTTTCATCACTCACATCAGTAAGTCAGAATTACCTGCAACCCTGAAAACAATGGCAAAAAAAGCAATAAGATGCACTCAGGAGGGTTTCTAAGGATGTGTGGCCAGTGAAATGAGCCAAGCTCTAGTCCCTGGCTGAGCTTGTAAATCCCTTCAGTACAAGTCACTGACATGTGGGAGATATGTTGGGAGTGATAAGAATATTCCTGCAGGAAAAGGTGTGAACCAGCTGGCTTGAACCCAGCCACAGTGGGACCCCCACAACTTGGAATCAGCCCCAGTTCAAATCATTCAGGAGGGTGACTCTGCCTCTTGCCTCCAGAACAGAAGAGATGAAACTTTGCTCTGGGTGGTTTCTATGCACTCTGACTCTCCAGAGAGCCGGG
The DNA here is from genome assembly GCA_013397245.1 of Thryothorus ludovicianus. Lineage (NCBI taxonomy): Eukaryota > Metazoa > Chordata > Aves > Passeriformes > Certhiidae > Thryothorus > Thryothorus ludovicianus. Next base: position 12,471 of record VZTB01012893.1, on the reverse strand, counting down.
GAGCAGGGATTGATGGCAACCCAACAGGAAAGGAAACTGTGGCATGTTAGGGTGGTTATAGCTGACAGCAAAAACCTGCTGAGCAATATGAACAGTATTTTACTGGGAGATAAAACTCAGGAGCTTTTGTTTTGGGGGTGGAGGAGGGAAGGATGTGCCTGGGATGTCAGGTTGGGGGTCAGGGCATGATCTGATCTGACATGAATTCTACTTTGATTTTTCTAGAGCTTTTTTCTGTAGTTATCTGCATGTCATTGATTTTAATTGCTTACAAACCTGCTGGAGGCAGGGATCAAGCCTGGCTGGAATCACACTGATGTAGATTCACAACAATGGTGTTGAAGTCACAGCTCAGCAGCAAGCCCTGGCTGCAGGGCAGCACTGCTGGGAGGGTATTGCTCACTTATTGCAGAGCCACAGGATGGTTTGGGTTGGAAGGGACCTTAAAACTCATCTTGTTCCACCCTTGCCATGGGCAGGGACACCTGCCAGTATCCCAGGCTGCTCCAAGCCCTGTCCAGCCTGGCCTTGGACATTTCCAGGGATCCAGGGGCAGCCACAGCTTCCCTGGGCCCCCTGTGCCAGGGACAGATCCCTCTGGATGGCATCCCTTCCTTCCTGTGTGTGTGAGCACAGCTGGGTGCTGTGCCAGGCGTGCTGAGGGTGCAGTGATCCCCCAGCCATGCTGCTGGTGAACAGGGCTGGTCCCAGTGCTGGCCCCAAGGAGCAGCACAGGGCCCTGCTCTGAGCTCGGACATTGAGCCATTGACCACAGCTCGGAGTGTGGCCGCCAGGCAGCTCCTTCCCCACCCAGTGGTCCCCCTGTCAAATCCATGGCCCTGCAGTTTACAGACAAGGATGTCCTGTGGGGCAGTGTCAAATGCCTTGCACAAGTCCAGGCGGGTGCATATCAATCACTCTTCCCTGATTCACCAGCTTTTAACTCCCTCACAGACAGCCACAAGGTGTGCCCTCAGTGAAGCCACGTTAGCTGTCACCAATCACCTCATGCTCCACGAGAGCTGCTGTGCAAGCTCATCCAGCTGCTAAATGGGGTCAAAAGTTTTGTTCCTTTCCAGAGCAATAATAAAGCTATAATGTGCTGCTGAATCTCAGGAGAGTGTAAAGCCTAATTTGCTTCTGGGCTCAGATGGAAGGTAGAACCTTGCTGAACTGGAAGGAACTGAACAGTTATGCTCAGCCATAATAAACCTGGCTTTAGTTCGTATTAGTAGGATGAAAATTTACTGGGCTTCTGAGGGAGAATGCTGGTCTCATGTTGAATAACCCTGAGTGTTTATATGAAACCAAATTTGAACAAACAAAACCCCACAGTGGCTTAACTTGGTGTCAATGGGCTTTATGGCACATCTAGCCTCATCAATGTGACATCAAGTTTTTGCTGAGACACTACTGTTTATCCTTTTGCATAAATTCTTAAGGTATGTCAGGATATTATGACTGATTCTGACCAAATAAATCCCGTGAGTGATTCAGTACTGCCCAGAGCTGGCTCTCATTACTGTGGGATCACAGCCTCGCTGTGTGCTTATGGGAATTGATGCCTGGTTTCATTTTTGCCTTCTTGGCCTTGTCCAGGTTTTCATTGCTGATTGTGGTATGATGAAACATATGTTGAACTGCATATTGGAAAGATTAAAATTCAAATTAATCAAACACCTTATGTTAGGGTATCTCTGGGAAGGAAGAGTGTGGGCAGGAAAACCCCAGGCCTTGAGTGTGACATTAGGATGTAGAAAAAAGGAATTTTCCTGAGTGTTGCAAAAGTTGAGAGAAAATGATAGCAAAATCAACATTCAACAAAAAAAAAGCGGGTTTGGCAGTCCTTTCAGTGTCAGTATTGCATTAAAATTAGTTTTGCAAATCTATATTTAATTAGACAGTTATTGTACTGTGCGCTAAATAAACACTAATTATTAAACATGGGATTTATTGAAGTGTAATAGGTATTTCTAAAACTCTTAATTTACTTAGCCTGAGTAAACAAATTCTAAACAATCAACATAACTTCTTGTACAAGACCTACCACTGCAACTACCACCAGCATCGAGGATTATATAATATTTTCTAAGAGATATTTTATTCCAAGACATACCTCAGGAATATGGGCTTGTCTACGTGATTCATTTTAAGATCAGGGTTATTAATTATTTGTAGAACCTTGTGCCTTATACACATCCAGCTGCCATCTAAGCCCTGAATATGACAAGCAAACCCACAGGGGATAAACTCCAGATTTCTTTAATCGAGCACCTAGCTTAAACATTCTGGTTAACAAGGTAACAGAACAACACCACAGACTGAAATTTGAAAGCAATGATCATTTTCCCGTCTTTACCCTTCTCTCCCATCTTTGCTGGCATGACATAATTTACACAATTGAAAAATGTGATGTAGTGCAGTATATTCTGAGACTGTTCTACTCTTGTTTTAATTGTCCTCAGAATTAAAGGTCAGACTGCAATTCAATAAAATGCACTTTTAGCTTTCATGAATTTGGGAAAACTGAATGCTATTTAAGTGAGCTCTTCAAGTCAATGCCCAATTTGATTTAAAAACTGCAGTTCAACTAAATATGCCCAAATAGCTTGATTTCTCTCTTGAGTAATTTGTGTTGCAAAAGCTTGTTTTGGGTACGAACTCTCAGAAAAATGCCTGGACTTACAAGTGTGTGTTCCTGATGGGAAATGGCTGCTTTTCAATCTGGGAGCCTGGCAGAGAAGTTTTCACTCAGGTTTCTCCATATACTTAAATCCTTCATGGAATATCACCTGATCTATTAGGTGTCCACAAAGGATCACAAATACGAGTCTGGGAAAATATATGGAATAGGTTGAGATCTTTCTAGGAGCAGCATCTGGGCATCCATATTTCCTGCCAGAATATCCAGGACTCGTGTCCTGGAGATAAAGGGAAATTCGAGGCTTTTTTTGGAAGAGCTCTCAAACAGTCCCTGACAGTCTTTTATCTTGGGTATAAAAAAAAAGCCATCAATAATTAGCAGGCTATATTTGGAAAATTCGATGTCTGATGTAATCAGAAGGCTTGGCAAGGAAAAAGAGAGTTTGCATTCTGCCCAGAATAAATATAGCATTTCTAAGTGCTTTGCATCTTCTCTTTGCAGTAGAGCTTTTTGTCTTTTAATCCTGCTTTTGAAAAACAGATTTGAAGATATTCTCCTTTCAAGGTTTTTTTTTTTTTCTCTGTTTCTCACTAGGCTCTCTGAATTGCTTTTCTTGTTTATTTTGAGAGTGATTTTATTATTTCCTGAAATGAAGCATCCTTCTGAATTAGTCAAGACCCAAAATACCATGGAAGTGCCTATAACTGAGCTTGCAAAAAGGAGGTAAGTTATGTGAATAAATGCTTTTTTCTGATTTGACACCAAATGATGGCATTGAGCTCTGAGTGGGTTTGAACTGCCTTACATTTGATTGCCACTCTTTTACTGTGGTGCTCAGGTGATGAGCAAGACTCTGAATGCAGAGCTTTGGACCCTCTCAGTCACAGGCATCGGTGGCTCATGTTTTTTCTACTCACTTCTATTATTTCAGTATTTGCTTCATCTTTTTGTGTCCAAGCATTCCAATTTTTTTTTATAGATCTCATTAAACATTGATATTAAGAAGATAAACCCCATCTTACCTACTCTTCCTTTAGGCCAAAGGAGCAAGGTCAGAGCTGGTGTAATTTTTAAGAGTCTGAGGCAAATCTGGCTTTTAATTTTTCCCCCTGCTCAACTTGAGACTGCCTTGTTCTCTTCTTCAATCTTTTAATACGGTGTCTTTATCTGGACATAAGACTTTTGCTAGCTGAACCAGCTTATTAATTTCTTTGGAAGATGGACAATTAGTTTTGAAGGAAAAGGAAGGCACAGCTTTTGAGACTGTCATTTTCTTTATCTCTAGATTAACACAGGGAAAATTCTTGCATGGAAAGAGACCTATGTCAAAGAAAGGAGATAAATTAGAGTAGCCATTGGTATATTTTTCAGATGGCAAAGTAATTTCATGATTTTTTCCATTTTTATGCAAGCCAGAGTGCAGAATTTCTCCAGAAAGGAGGATAGCAGAAAGGATTTTGAGAACACTCACTTTTCTATACATTCTACATAATTAAGTGACAAAAAGCCCATTTGAGACCTCAAGGGAAAAGTGGGAAATGCAGAATAAGGAAGAAGAGGTGGTGCTGTGAAGGCAGAGTTATCCCAACAATCATGAAGAGTGCAAATTGTGATTTTAAGAGACACTAAAATGGACACTACAAACAAAAATAAAAGCCAACACAAACCTGTGTAAATCAAACCAAGTTAGAACTGAGTCTTAGGAAGTAACTGTTCCTGCCAGCCCAGAAGGGCCACAAGCCTGCCCTGGCTGTGGTGGCTGTGCTTCAAAGAGGTGACATCACAGCCACAAAGGCCAGAGGAACTGCTTGTGATACATGGAAAATGGTGCAGGTGTCGAAATAAATATCTTCTATGGCATTAAATAGCACTTAGGAGCTGAGAGATGTTCCTGTTTGCTGTGAGTAAGTGAATTTAGGGGGCCTTATCCTCCCCTAAGACATCAGATCTCAGTAAATCACCCGACCTTTCTGTGCCTTGGTTTTCCTTTATGTGAGTGTGACCAGCGGTGGCTCCTGCCTCAGAGTGACACAGAGGCAGGGGGAGGGCAGTGCAGGGTGTGGGAATGAACCTGGCAGTTCAGAAACTGCTCAGAACCTGCATTGCTTGTGAATAACCAGCACTCCTCTCACTGTGAAATCAGCAGTAAAAAGGGAGAGTCTGATGTGTGGTTCGAAGCTTCTGTTGGACAAACCAGTTTGCAGCACTTTATCCTTTGCTAAATTCATATCATCCAGCCTTTAGCTGATATTCAAGCAACCTTCCTTCTGCACCCTGCCAGAAATTCCTTTAATATGATGTAGTTCTGTTTTCTGTTGCTCAGTGAGGCTGGCACTGGAGTGCTTCCACAGTATTTCACCAACAAGGTGCAGAAAAATACTGGATAGTGATTTCACTCTTGAGGGATCAAAAAAGCTGAGAAATAAGCTTGTGAGTGAACGCCTTAACTCTCTAAAAAAAATAAATCCAAGGAAATAATTTTTACATAATGTGTCTTCAAAGGGACAGGACTTTAGCAATGTGCTCATGCCATTCATCACTGAGGTGACAATACTCTAATGATTTATTAGTAATATATCACTGCAATGTTTTCCCTCCAGTGATGTATTGGAGATCATAAACCACAGAGAGGGACAGCAGATGTGTAGACTGAAGTGCCTGCAAAGCTCTTCCCAAGCTTGTTCCAGTTATTTTATTGAGAGAAATTGTCAGCAAGAATGCTGAAATTCTTCCATTCCTGGAAAAATCTGCTGGGGAGGGAGGTCTTGTCATGGAGATTCCTCTGTGTAGTGACAGCTGAGACCTGCAGGGTCTGTGTCTGCCTTCAGACAGTGCAGAAACTCCTGATAAATGGTTTGTTGACTGATAGTCTGGGCCTTGCAGCAACTGTAAATGCTTGGGGTTGTTTACTTCTGGTTTTTAATGCCTCTGGACACTGAAAGGCACCAGGAGATACCTTTGAGCCTTGACATATCAGCGTGCAAAGACTGGGCCATGTGACATTCTCACAAATGTCATGATGGGAAAAAAAATTCTGTCTCTGTGGCAGTGCTGCTGCTGTTCTGCTATCAGCATGGGGTTATTAAGGCTTCCTCTCCCTCTCTGGAGATCACTGTAGAGATTGTTCAAGAAAATTAACATTTATCCTGTTCTCATCATACTGATTTCTGCTACTTCATGTACCCTATCCATAGTGGGCAAGAGTAGACTTGCAAACAAAATAGATTTGATTTGATTTGATTTGCCACCACCCTCCCCATCCTTCAGCCAGTCCCAGCACTCTCTGAGCCCAGCCTGTGTAACTTGCACACCCAGGAATGAATGTGCTGTGATCCAAGGTCAGTGTGATGCAGAGACGTTTCTTGTAGCAATTCCACAGCTGATGTGCTCAGAGCCAGCTCACTGCTACCTGGTGCTCTTCCATTGTTTGTTTTCATCTCTCTTCAATTACCTCCTCACTTTCTGGAGAGGCACCAGCCTTTCCTTTGTGAGGGAATAGGAACAGGCAGCTGTTCCTGCTTGCAAACACTGCAACAATACAAATTATGGCAAATCTCTGCCATTGGCTTGAATTCAAATTGGGTTTGACTTCAAACTTTTGCAGGGCTGAGTTGATGCCCACGTTGAATAGAATGGGAAGGTGGTGTCGATAATATGAAAATAGATTTTTCAATATTTTTTTAATCACTTTGCTAGGATGAGATCTGTCATGAACCTGGGACTCACAGCCCTGAGCCCATCAAAGAGGCTTCAACCTCTTTAAAAGCTTCCAGGGCCACTCCTCCTTGGTTATTTCTATTTCTGATAAGAGTATCAAGGCATTTAATTGCAACAAACACTCTGCCTGAAGGCGACAGTAAATCATAACCCACTTTATGATCAAGAACAGAATGTACAGAACTCAGCAACGGCTGGAATTTTATTAGGTTTTATGAAGGCTTCATCAACTCTGCAAAAGGCAACTGAGGGGCAGAAATACTCAGCTTGAAGCATTTTACAAATCTAGAGCCAAAAGCTTGGCTCTACAAATGCAAAAAATTCCTTCCACTGCCTTCCCTGGGCCTTAGCTATTGATAAAGTCAAGTGATGTTGAGTGTGGATCAGCATGAGTATGGAGGAATTTGGTTGTTTACAGAGAAGCCAGAAAGGAAGAACCACCCTTTGGTGTGTATGTGAGTTAAGAGTGCAACCAAAATCCAGCTTTGTGCCCCCTGAGCCCCTGCCTGGGAGCTCGTGATGGTGGATACAGTGTAGAATCAACTCATTTGCCCTTTTATTGGAACTTGCAATTTCATGGCAGTTTAAAAGCCACACGTCTGTGGAGACTGTGGTTTGCTGGTTTGGGATTTTTTTCTCTGCTTTGCTTGATTTTTATTGTGCAAATGCATTTGGATGGAGAATTCCTGGTCCTTCTCCTCCTGAGCAGCCTGCCCTTGTCTCCTTGGCACTGTGGGTGCTGTAGATGTGTTTTGCTTTGTCTTTCTGAGCAATTAATTATACAATTATATATTAATTACAATATATAATTATGTTATTATAATGTATAATTATCATTATGTATTAATATAATTAATTAATAATTATATAATTATATATTAATACAGATTAGTTATCTGTAATTCAGAGTGGATGGACTCTTAAAGTATCAGCTTTATTGGAATGAACCTGCTTGAAGCATAGCAAAGTGCATTTATCTCCGTGTTAGTACCAGAGCTCTTTACAGGGTATAAAAAGAGCTGGGTTTTGCCCACCTGATTCAGATCAAATCCTTCTATTTAAATGCCTTCTCCAAGCCCTGGTGCAAAGGAAGCCCCTCTTGCAGCTGTCTGGAATCCAAGCTCCTCTTTATTATCCCAGAATGAAAGTGGAATTGCATGGGTTGGGCTGTGAGTGCCTCAGAAGCCTTTCCAGCCTCACTGGGAGGCACTCACAGCACTAAAGGCTCTACAGGCACAGAGCATTTCCTGCAGGTGTTACCTAACCAGCAGCTGCCATTTGTCTGATTTAGCTCGATTTTTCAGGTGTGTTGGTTCACACCTGTGGCTGTGAGGGTGAGCAGCAGCTGAACTGGGGAAATAAATGGAAAGCAATGCTTGTTTTAGGCCCAGAGACAGTCCAAGTATCATATTAAAATAGAAATGTAATATAAAATAAGTTAAATATTATCTCAGTGCACTGAGTTGCATTCCAGCTGATGCCTTTTGGAGGCTGATCTGGAACAGAGACTGGACAGAGCAAGAGGATAAAGCAGGGATTTATTAAAAGGCCTCAGTGGGCACACCCGGGCAGCACAAGAGCCCAGACAGACCACATCCAAGATGTACCTTAAAATGGTGACAAAATGGACCCCTGATCACTAGGCCTCACACTTTTATAAGTTCTGGTCCATCAGCAGATTGGAGTTAATTGTCCAACAACAGCTTCAGGTTAGGAAGCTTTATCTTGTTTTTTTTCTTCTCACTTCACCATTGGTTTCGTTCTTGGGCCTGAAAGTTGTCCTTGGTATTGATCTGGAGAAGGAATTGTTTTGTCTCCCTACTCTGTGAAGAGAACTCAGTATTACTTAGTAAGAAGTCTAAACCCACCCACTAAAACAGCACAGAATTTAAAAAATATAAAAGCTAAGCCATAAGGCATGGAGCTGAAGACAGAACCAGGCAGCCTTTGTGTCCCAGACCACGTCAGGCACTCTGTGCCAGGTAAGTGAGTCCTAAAACAAAAAGGCTGCATAGCAAATCAGGATGAGTGGATTAGAAGAAAGGCTTTTATGCAGAGGAAGACAGAAAAATGAAAGGATCAGCCTCAGGTTGGGGGAGGAGGCTGAAGGTGGGAATTGATTTCAGATCTTTGGCATTATTGAACATGTTCACTGGTTCAGCAATGGTCCCTAGCACAGGCTCCCCGCAGCTCACCAGTTCTGTGGAATATGTTAGAGAAAAAAAATCTCAATTTCTGTTCCTGCAGTTTCTCCTAAGAATTCCTGAAGTCCCATTATAGACAAAATGCTGAGGCCATCATTAGGGTTCTTGAGAGAAGAAAGAATATGAACATGCATTTAACTCTTAATAATTTCCTGCTTTGAATTTTTCTTTTGAAAAAAATCTTCCCCTTGCCTTGGTGGGAAAAATACAAACTGTCAATTAGCCTTTTTTTCTATGTATCAAATGAATTTATATCCAAGTAAACCTTTTGCATCCAGAAGCAAAGAATTCCACAGTGCAATTGAGGGAAGCATGAGCAGAATTCGTTTGCTTCAAACGTTCATGCTCATAATTTTACTACTTCCTCTCCAGTTTTTGTGTTGATAGAATGAGCAACCATTTCCCCTTTTCTGTGCTGCTCCCAGGTTTATATTCTTCTTTGCTTTGCTCCCTCCCAGGATGAAGTGAATTTGATTTATATATTCTTGGGATGATTTTGATTATCATTATTGTTCTGCCCTCTTATTTTAGTTGGTCCTTTTGCAGAAGGTGAGGAACAAAGCTGCACAAAATGGTTAAATTGTGGACTCACTGTGGATTTATTCAATGCCATAATGATGATTTCTTTTCTCTTCTCCATTCTTTCCTAATAATTCCTAACACGCTATTTTCTTTCGCTTCTACTGAGCGTTGAACTGACACATTAATTGACCTATTATAGCTTCAAGATATCTATTATTTTTCCCCAAATGCTAACAAGGTGCCAGATTTAATGAATTCATGATGGCTTTTCCCCTTGTGTGCATCCCTTCCCATGGATCAGCACTGAATTACATTTTCTGTTCCCACACTCTGCACCTCTCCAGTCCATTTGCCTGCCCTTTGCAGCCAGATCTCACCAGCTTGAAAGTCTTGATAAAATCTGTTATCTTTTGTCATCTGGCTTTTCCAGAAACACAGAGACTAAAGCCATAAGGCTTTAAGAAACATAAATTAGCTACCCAGAAAACTCGTTAACTCAGAATTAAGGTTGCTCACCTGAGATCTGTTCCATTAGCAGCCCAATCCTTTTGTGTTTTACACAGAACAAATGCAAGTGAATGAAATCTGTCTTACCTGAATTAGCAGGCAGCAGCCAAATATTTACTGAGCCACTTATTCAACTTGATTAAATGAACAGAATATTAAAAAGCAAGAAAAAGGGGGAATATATGCAACAAAACCATTCAAGCAAAGCAATTCTATTAGCCCTTCAAGAATAGGCTTTTGGCATTAGGGGTGTTGTTTACTAATTGGATTTACTGTAGTAGTGATTACTTAGTGTCTCACAATTTTCAGTACTTCAACATTCACCTCCTATCTGAATAAAATCTCTCGTGCTTATGGCAAGATTCCCATTTCCTTCAAAGACACTTGGGTCTGTCCTCTCTTGTGTAAGAGGTTTTTAAAAGATCTAAATAGTATAATCTTGTTTTCCAGCTGATGTTAGAGCTACTCTGATAGTTCTTTATCTATGCTTTCCAGGAGATAACAGGCAGACACATCATACAAAAACTAGTTTGAGAATTTTCCTCTCCATGCAGAGTAGCCACAGAATATTTGTGAAATGATAGAACCTGCCACAGTCGCCTGAATTTTCAGATTTCAGATGGGAGTAGTTCAGGAATGAATGAAGAGCTGAGATTGGTGTTATAGAAGCTACAATGTACTGGATAAAACAATATTTTTTTCCCCAGAGTGTTTACAGTAATGTCTTGAGCTTCTGCAAGCTTAAAACCAAAAGTGAGTTTTCTCTTTCTTTGTGTTTATCAAGTTCAATATAGGAACTGATTGGACTCTTAAGTCCTTCCAGGACCATCTTGTCTACTCTGTAAATGTTGCTTTGATTTTTAACTTCCCCCCTCAGTATTCAGCCTGAATTTCACTGCTCCTGAGGTTCTGCCTTTACCCACCACTTCATAAATCTCAAGTCTGAGGCTTGTGAATTTTGAGTGGTACTTTGATGTTTTACAATTATTCATACCTCATATATTGATATTGTATTTCTCATTCAGAACATCTTCAATTCTCATATTCATGTTCCTGTTTCCCTTTGATCTGTATCATTAGTGAGTTCTTATTCTGTGTGCTGATACTTTTTTCTGTCCACTTTTACAGATATTGCCACTTCACTATTGATTTTCTTTTCTCTTTCTGTTTGAGATATCTTCTTTATCCTTTAGATTTGGATTTTTTTTTGACTTATGAGTAATTGTTTATTTTTTCCATATATTTGGTCTAGTATCTTTCCCTTAAACCAATTTCCCTAGAAAGCAGCCAGTCAAAAAGGAGAATAAAATTAGTTTCGAGAAAATTTAGATTTAAAATGATACCACAGGAAAATCCAACCTGTTTCTCCATCACTCTCCCTCTTTCTCTCCCCTCCTTAGTGTCCCTTCCTGTCTTCCCAGTTCCCTTGCTCTCCCTCCTCTCATTCCTTCAGGACAGCAGCCCTGCCTTAGCTGTCTCCTCTTGCTGTGCTGGGCTTTAGGAGCTCTGTGTCCCTGATTTTCAAATTCTGTCCCCATGCTGTCCCCAGATGCCCTCCTGGTCTGGCCCACTGTGACTCTTTCTCAGAGATGGAGTTTCCAGGCACAGAGAATTCAGCAGATCACTAAAATTTGTTTTCTAGTCCGGTACCCTGCAGACATGGGATCTCAATTCTTCTCTCGTCCCCGGACTCAAGGGGGATGAGTTGGAGCGAGTCCCTTTTGCTGTGTGCTTTGGTTCTCCTCTCTCAGAGCAGCAAGGCTGGAGGCTCCTCTGTGTTTCAGTGGAGGAGCTGAGCCAGAGGCATCCTGGGCTGTGCTGGGGTGCTGCAGTGCTGGAGCCCCAGAGGCCACACCAATACCTCGGGTGGGCTCCACATTAAGGGTGTTTTTGCTTCCTGTCTGGGATTGTTTTATTTTATGAGGGCTGGCAGCCTTGCCAAGAGTTACCTCATGCTCTGTGAGATGCTGAGCCGTGCACGGGTGCAGCAGGGGCTTCTCAGGTGTGGCTGATTTGGGAGTGGCACAGAAAGCATCGCCCCCGCTGCAGCAGCCGCTGCAGTAAAGGCTCAGTGCAGGGCTCACCTTCGAGCTGCAGGCTGCACCTTTAAACAGCACCAGCCCCAGCCTTGCTTCAGACTCTCCAGATTGCCTCTTTGAAACATTTTTCTTTTTTTCCCCTCCATCCTTCCATCTCCTTTCTTACTCATCACCCAGAACATTCTGCTGATGTGATTGGGAAAACAGAGCATTCTGGCCAGAGGTATCAATCAAGTACTTCATAAAAAAAGTCAGTAATGTTTAATTTCTTGTTGTCAGCTTTCATTGTGCTACAGAAATCAATTCACTCTTGTCTCTCCTCCATTATTCAGTTGTCTAATAATTGAAACTGTCTACTTTGCAGTCCCCTCAAAATCAAATTTTAATGATAAACCACTGTAGGAATTGAGAGCACATAAACCCATGTACATGAGGATTATCCCAAATCCATACTAGGTGGGATGCATTTCTTTCAAATTAGACATAATTTTTTTCTTTTCTCTTTTTAAAACGGTCAGTAGGACAGGTTTCCTGTCCTTTCACTGAACTCCACAAGGTGGTTAGTGTAACTTTTTTCTCTTGCTTAGGATTCATGTGTTATCAAACCCCCCTCTGAATCTTGAATTCCACTGTCCAGGTGATACCTCTCTTTTTCCCTCCCCACCTCTGTCATCCCACATCAAATTAGTGTTAAAACCCAGAGATGGAGTGGCCTTGGAGGAGAGAAAAGTGTCCTCAAAACCTCCCTTTTTCCTCGGGCTCTGCCCCAGCTCCGAGTGAAGCAACGCTCCTCTCTCAGAGCGGCCAGCGGGGCCGTGTGTGTGTCAGGAGTGCAGCA
>VZTB01012890.1:83889-131936 GCA_013397245.1 Thryothorus ludovicianus | reverse complement strand
GTCCCCTCCGCCCCTCTTTGTGTCTCCCATGGCTTTGTGTCTGGAGCTCCTGAGGCAATGTGAGTGACCGCGCGAGCGGGGGGCCGAGCCGGGCCCTGCATGGCTGCGGGCGGGGGTGCCGCCCCCTCCTTCCCTCCCTCGCTGCTGCCGCTGCTCCGCCGCTTGCCGGGCCCGCCGCCCCTTCCGCTTCCCACGCGCGTCCCGGGCCTCCCTGGGAGCGCCGGGGCCGCCCCGCTCGGCTCCGGGCTGGGCTGGGCTGGGCTGGGCTGGGATGTGGGGGCCGCTCCATCCTCCTCCTCCTCCCCCGCATGCCGCCTGCGCCGCGGGGAGCCGGGCCGGGCGGGGGTGGGCGCTGCCGCGGTGCCAGCCCCGCTGTCCCCGGGGTCCGTGCGGGGTCAGCCCAATGCCCGGCCCGGTGCTTCAGGCCCTTACGGAGTCCCTGTGTGCCGCAGAGAAGGAAGCGCTGCTTCACTAAATGCGTTCCCCGAAGGGGGACACGGACCCTTTCTTTGGAGAGGCGTTCAGATTCTTCCTCCCCTGGAGAAGAAAAGGGAATTGTCTGGGCGAGGCACGGAGCTGAAGGCTGACATTTCGCAGCGCAGCGAGCTGGCGCCTCTCGTTCAGAGCTGGCTCTGAAAAGTCTCTTTTTTTAGCCTGGGAGAACAGGTCCTGGCTGAAGGTACCTGGTGTGGCAGCCCAGCCTCGAGCCTTCTGCCCTGTGCGGGAGCTGGGGCTGAATCCCTCGGGATTTAACCGCAGGTGCAACCTAGCTTTGGTGTTCCTTGCAAGAGGGTGGGGATGGGAAGGTTGGTTGTGATCTGTCAGTAAATGTAGCTCTTAATTTCTACTCCAGTCTTGACTGAGAGGCTCAAAAAGGAGGATTGTTTGCAGGATGCTGTTGGTAGGACTAATATTACTTATTCTGCAAAGACTTTGACCCCAAGGTGTGCAGGAAATGTCTTTGAGATGGGAATGGAAATAGGACCTCTAAATCCTAGGCTGTAGCTTGTCACTTGGGGGAGGAAAAGAAGAAAAGAGAGGAAAAAAAAAACCCCCACAGCATGTGGCATTGAATCCTAAAATAAATTCCAATCATGTGGGATGATAACAAGCCAGATTGCCAAGTCGTATAAGTTGGCAGACTTGACTCCAGAGGGTCCAAATTACTTTGCTGGTAATTGCTCTTCCAACAGGCATTTGGTGCTGTGAAGTTACGTGTTCTTGAAGGCATGGAGGAAAGTGTGACTATTGATCAAATTCAGTCTGTTTGGCTTTGATGTATTGATGTGTGTCTGTACCCAGATATTCGGAGGAGGGCTATCTGCAGAATCTGTCTCTTGTTGGCAGGCATGGAGAACCTAAAAACTCATCTTTAAGGTGCAAATGCTGAACTGCCACCTGCTATTTTTGCCTGTAGCTTGCTGCTTCTGACCCACTTCTGTCCTGGCAGCGTAACTTTGGGGTGCAGCTGAGGGCCCCAGGATCTGTAGTATGGCACTGGAAATGCTGGAGTGTAGCTGCTGTGCTCTGTGCCAGCCTGGAAAGGACAAGGAAACCCTGGACAGCAAAGATGATAATGGAAGAACTTGGTTTCTGTGAAATGTGGGTTATCTGTGTGTAGAATCCAATGGGATCTGGCAAAGCTCAGTGTGCTGGGAGCCCCACAGGCCCCTGTGTGGAAGCACAGCCGGTGTCCCAGCACACGTTGTCAGCTTGTTTTGCTCACAGCTCTGTGTGTCAGTTGTTGGGTAGTTGGGTGCTTGATCTGTGTGTACAGTTTGGATTTGTGGACACTTCTGACTGCTCAGCTCAAGGTTATTGTGCTGCTCCAGCCTGATGTGTGGGAGAGCTGCTGCTCTGTGAGCCCGTTCCTAGCTATGCATGCTGCTAGAGCAAGAGAACTTTAATAGCTTTTAATGGGTAACTAATGATGGCCAGGCATTTACAAATAGCTGTGTGTCAGTTCTTGTCTCCTGTATGGATTTTCTTGTTGTTTCAGCCCAGACTGGGATGATCTGGAGTGAACTAGTCCCTGTGACTCTTTAATTTTTCTCATAACCCACTTCACACATACCTGCAGAAAGAAGCCTGCATAGCCATAGTACAGTAGGGCTTGGTTATGCCTCTTCAGCTGATACTCTTGCTCTATGCAACCTGCACAATAGCCTGAAATATTTTTTAATGGATTGAGGAGGCATAGTTGCAGAGCAGTGCAAGTTACAGGGACATATGTGATCTGGAAAGATTAAGGCTGTACAGGCGGGTGGCCTTGTTCAAGAAAAATCCACTTTAATTTCTGCAGTGAAAAGTTGTCAGTGTGTTTTCTATCAGAGCAGATTTAAAAGGGAGGGGAGCAGTGCTAAGTATGATTGCTGTTTGCTGTGAAAGGCGATTAGAGTTCAGGCTGTCGGATAAAGTTCTGTGAGGGCTGGAGGTGGGAATGGTGAGTTCGGGTCTCCAGAAGAGCTCATGGAAAAATGAGGTTTTTTCCCTTCTTTCCTGGTCTCCTGCCTGGAGAGAAAAAGAAGTGGGGTGCAGAATGACACCAGGTTTTTGACATAAGCTGCCTTTTAACAGGCAAAAGGTAAACTATTTGCAGATAGGCCAGTTTAGGAGAGGAGAAAATATTTAGCAATTCTGTCCACTTCAATTTGTCTTACAGAATTAATTAATTGCTGGCCCTTTGGTGCAGATCTGTGCATTAAGTACCAACCTTCTGTCCCCTGGAGAAGCAAGAGGAAACAACAGCCCCAAGGCTGAAGTCCTGAGCTGGGCCTCAGCCCTGAGCTTCACTTCTGCTCTGCCATGGTCTGGCTGGTGAATGCAAAAGCATTTGTGATTTTCACTGAAAACAGTGAGGTAAGTGCTCAGATCCATCTGCCCACATGAGTCTTGTCTCTATTTAAATGGGCAGCTTTAGGTTGGGCAGTCCCAGTGTTTAGGTAGCTCAGTGTGGGCTGCTAGTCTGCTGTCACAGAAGATGACAAACTTTGCTGGGGGAGTTAATGGTTCCCCAGGTCTGGAGTCTTCCTGATTTCCAGGGAGGAGAAGGCTGTGGGTTGTGCACTACTAGGCCTCTTTCCAAATTTCTCTACATCTAGGAAGACAGCTGAGCTCTAGTTCTCTCCCTTTTCCCTCCTTGGTGCTGAGCTTAGTCTTGCAGTGTGAATTGCCAGTAAAGGCAGAGGGACACAGGCAGGGTGCTTGATGCCTGCACCTGAGCAGACAGTGCATGCAGGATATGGTTATCCCCACTGCTCTGCAGGGTCTCACAGGGTGAAGTTTGTCTGTTTCTCTGGGAACACCAAGAACATGAAACCAGTCTCTAAGGGGACTCACCCAAGCCAGGCTGTGGCTTGGTGCATCAGACAGCAGTGCTCAAAAAGGAAACAGTGAATGTGCATAAGTTCTAATGCTTAGCACTAGTATTTACATCAAGGATGTGATGACAGTCAGTCTTGTGTATCCCATTTAGTGCTCTTCATTAAGACATCCAGGTTTCACTGCAGTGATCTTTTCTGAACCTAATTCTAAGAGATCAAAGCTTAAGCTGCTGTTTTGTCTCTCCAGTTTGAAGTTTGACCAAGAAACTTGACTGGTGAATGTTTCAAAGGTAAATTCTTACCTGTGGTGCAGGTCTGTCAGAGCTGGAATTAAAGTGGAGATCAGAAGTTGCTTATACCTTTCTGCTGATGCGCTGTCATATGCAAGGTGATGTTTGATGAAAGCTGAAAGCTATTTAAGAGTTCATAAAAGGGAATTTTTATTACAAGTTGTTTTCGTAAGAGTCAAACTTCCAAGTATTATTTGTCTTGTTTTGTTTCTATTCTGGGAGTGGTTGAGATCTACGTGAACAGGGCCCAGCCAGGCATTTGCTTTGTGCAGGAGGGATTTCCAAGCCTAAACTTCATACCCAGAGTGGCCATATCTACAGCTGCATTGAATTGGAAGTTAAAGCATGGATGCTGCATCTCTCTTAGGCCTTACACATAACTCAGCTACCTGTATCTGAAGCCAGAGAAAGTGTCCCAAAGGCTGCTGTGGAATTGTCCCTGAGGGAGTGCCTGGACCCTCCTGAAGGCCCTCATTAGGAGCTGTGTCTGTGCTTGGCTGTCAGCCTTGTCAGCGCTGCTCTGTGGAGAGCAGCGTGTGCAGGACAGGTCGTGAGCCAGCACACTATGGCAGGGCCCTCAGGGCACTGGAGTGGCTGTTTTGTTGGGAACCCTCCTTTCCCTTGTTTGAACCCTGAGGCTTTTCAGTCCCTCAGCATGTCCCAAACATGGGACATGTGTTACAACTTTTTTGTGCAGAAGCACTTCCAGACTTAGGCACGCTCTGTTGAACAGCTGCCGGTGCTGCCATTCCAAGCTGCCTTTCCAGCAACAGGCCCAGACTAGGAATTCTGGCCTCTCAGCACTGCTACTCTGAACATAGCAAGCTCTCTGGCAGTGCAGGACTGCTGTAATGCCCATCCTTGTACACTCTAGACTAGAACTTTCCAGGGGAGAAGGTGACTTCTGGGAGATGGGTGCTGGTGTAATGGAGCTGGAGAACTTCCCCCAGTGCCTGATCCCTTGGAAGTATAAGGGTGTTGGAACAATGCTTGTACCTCCTGAGCTCCTGGTGCTAGATGAAGCAGCTACTTTATTTCCAAAGTATTGGGTTTCAGTGATACTTAGGTTTGCAGGGTGCCAAGTGCCAGACCTTGAGCAGGGAATTCTGGATGCTGGGAGGCACAGCCCTGCTCACCAGCAGCCTGTTGCCTTGCTGCTGCTTTTGGCCTTTGTGCTTGGCATACGTTCAGCATCAGTGTTGCTGTCACCCTGCAATCTCCTCACCGTTACACTCCCAGTGGTGTGGTGCCACACATTAACTTTTATCACTGCTCCATTGAGGGCCCCCTGGAGATGAGTGCTGCAGAGTACCTGGGTGCTGAGGGGAGGCTGCCAGAGCAGCTCTCCAAGCCCTGCTCCCTTCCAAGAGTTGTTCTCACAAGTCAAACACTGAACCAGACTGACTGGGGGAATCAGGGCTTTGGGGAAGAAAGACAAAAGGCCTGGATGGAGCTGTGGCTGCTGTCGCCGTGCCCGGGTGGCTGCTGCTGTGAATGCTGCTCCCTTGTCAGCTGTCAGAGCCCTGTGAGGGTTTGGCGAACATGCAGCTCTAACAGTCACATGTTCCCTCAGACCCACCCTCTGCAGAAGGGACAGAAGGGATCCCTGCATTTTGGGTGTTCATCTGTGTGATGCTTTAATTCCTGTTTGTAGTGCATCAGGACTGATGAAATGTGCAGGGTTAAGAGATAAAAGGGAGAACATCTTGAGTGACATCCTCAGGGCAGCAGGGCAGGGGCCAAGGACCAGCCTCTGCTCCCTGTCAACCAGCAAAATGATTAGAGGAAATTGTCTTTAAGCTGTTTGGGTTGGACATTAGGAGGAATTTCTTCACTGAAAGGGTGGTGAGGCACTGGAAGGGCTGCCCAGGGAGATGGTGGAGTCCCCTTCCCTGGAGGTGTCCAAGGAAGGACTGGACTTGGCATTCAGTGTTCTGGGCCGATGACAAGGCGAGGACAGGTCACAGATTGGACTCGGTGGTCTGAGTGTCTTCCAGCCGAAGTGATTCTGTGACAGCAGGAGCCGGCTGTGCCCCGGGAGCCGTGGGCTGGAGCTGGGAGATGCCCAGTGCTTGCCTGCGAGACGTGCTCAGCGTGGCTTTCCCAGGGGTGCACAGGCGGCACAAGGCAGTGCCTGCCCCGGGGGCCGGCGGGGCGGCCTCGGGCGCTGCGGGCCCGGGGGCTCCCGGTGCTGGGGACGGCCCCCGGAGCGCTTTGCGGCCGCCGCGCTTTGCAGCAGGGCCGTAGGGCGAGATGAGCGCCGCCCGGCCCGGGGCACGGCGGGAGCGGGGCCCGGAGAGCCCCCGGGGCACGGCAGGAGCGGGNGCGGGGCCTGTGCTGGGTGAGCTCCAGCTCCCGCTCCGAGAGCGCCCTGTGCTCTGTCAGTGCCCAGGGACACACCCCCATTATGTAGGGAAGGGAATGGAGCAGATGGGGTGCTCAGTCTGGAGCAAAGGCTTAGGGGGGCACCTTCTGACTCTCCATGAGTCTCTGACGGGAGAGGGCAGGGGAGAGATCGGGCTCTGCTTACAGGGGACAATGAACAGGAGGGAGCTAAGTCTTCAGCTGCACCTGGGGAAGTTCAAGTTAGACATTAGAAAGAATTCCTTCACAGAAAGGATAGTCAAGCACTGGAATGGGCTGCCCAGGGTAGCAGTGAAGTTACCTGCTGGAGGTGCTCAAGGAAAGACTGAACGTGGCCTCAGCCGTGGTTTAGTTGACAGGGTGGTGTTCGGTCACAGGTTGGACTCAGTCTCAGAGGCCTTTTCCAACCTAATTGATTCTGTGACAGCAATGTGCTGTCCAAAGGGGATGGATGCACTGCCTGTCCTTTCCCCCATCCAGGCTGTGCTCAGTCCCAGGGGTAGCAATGCCTGGCGGCACCATCCTGCAGTTCCCAGCCCACGCGGGTTGGATTCCCTGAGCTCTCTGTGGCACAGCAAAGCAGAGTCCGGGATAACGAGGCTGCCCTGAATGGAACAGAACCAGGCCAGCCATCACTGCTGGTGGCAGCAGTTACTTTGAAGCACTGTCTGTTTTCTCCTGGCAGTGCTATTTGTGCACTTAGCTTTGATTTATATTTTTTTTCAATGGCTCTGAATATCTTGGGTGTTGGGGGAGGCAGCTCTAAAAGTAACTTTAGAGGCTGATTTTTTACAAAGCCATTATTTCTGCCTCTGCCTGTTTCTTTCCTTTCTGTGGGTAATGGCATTTTCTACTGCTGTAAGTTCTGGTTCACACAGAAAATTATGTTTTCTGCTCTGTGCTAGTTCTTGGTCTGTTAGCAAACATGGTCTGGGTGTGGGTGATGGTGTGTGTGCAGACAGCACGTGCATGTGATTGCAGATCTGGGTGAACGGGCTGGTAAAGCAGGAACACTGAGTCCAGAATGTACTAAAAAACGAACACAAACCTTTTGAAGGATGGATCTCCACCATTTGGAAATTGGAGCCACTTGGGTGCAGCTCTGCAAAAGCTGTGTGCCAAAAGATGTCTCCTCTTCCAACCAGCTGTGTTCAGAGGTGACAGTGGCTTGAGAAAGTCCCTCCCCTGAGGCATGTACCACAGAACGGCTCATTTTTAATGGTGAATCCCAGCAAGAAGCCCAGTCAGTGCTAGTGCTTGACCTCAAGTTCTGCTGCTGCATGTGAAGTAACCTCACCTGACAGATGCAGAGGCTGGTACAAGGTTGTGTACAAAGACTCTCACTTGAATGGATTATGGCTTAAAAATGCTTCTGCAGAGGTTGTTGAGGACACCTATTAAATCTAATTTATCCTAATTCTCATAGTGTGATGCTGAAAAGCATCCTTTTTTTTTTGTTTTTTTTTTTATTCTGAGGTGACTCAGTTTTGGGCAGCTGTGCCTCTTATCACAGAGCAGCGTCCAAGGAGATTGCTGCCCTGCCTCCACATGCCATGAGTGTGCCAGTACCAGGGACCTGTGTGCTCTGCCTGCCCTGCCAGCATTGAATGCCTTGCTTTCCCATGAAATTGCAGGAGAGGAGCTCAACAGGGCTGCTTCCAGATGTGGGAAACAGCACTACCATGGAGGTTTAACCTCTAGTGTGTGCAGAGTTGCTGTGCTCCAGTGGCTTTGTTGGGTGGTGCTGCTCTCCTTGCTCCAGGTGCCCTGACTTTGTGCTGTGCCTCACACCTTCAAGCTTCCTTTCTTGGGAAGTTTGTGCTCAGCTTGTTCCTGCCTGCTGCAGCTTTTAGGCTTGATTGAGAAAACTATGGTGCATGTACAGCATGTCACTGGTGTTTAATGGGCTGAATGTATGGCCAAAGTGGAGGTGCCTTGGATTGAGAGCCTGACTGTGGAACACTCCAAACAGCTGCTCTCCCTGGGGAATTCCTAGGTCTGGATATTGTAGCTTCTGGCCACTCTGGAGCAATAGAGCAGCTGCCTTATCTCTGGGACTGCAGCAAATGCTTCCTGATCAACCTTCACCACAGGATGGGGAGTGCAGATCAGCTGGAGTTGGATTTGGCACTGTCATAGTGTTACTGGCTCTAGCTGAGATTATTTCTATGTGTCTCTCATTTGGAGGTTGAAAACAAAATAACATAGCTATTTGGAGGGTCTAGATCTTGTTCATATCATCCATTCCAAACCCTGAGTGTGCTTCTTCCCTGAAGGTGGAGCCTTAGCTGATGTGAGTCACTGTGCATTCGTGGCCTGGGGTTGGTTTCTTTTATATGTGCCCCCGCACACGTGTGTGTGCTAATTGTGGCAGGCTGAAAGGCACCTCAGCTTGGGGGCTCTGCTTGAGCTGCAGGGCTGAGCAGCCTCCCTAAGCACGTGAGCAGGCTCCAGTAGAGAGGAGAACTCGACATGAGGGGAGATGAAAAGTGATCTCTCGGATCCAGGTTGTGCTCAGCATTCTGTGGAACTGGGAATGCAGCTAGTGATGTCATGGATTTTCCAGTCCAGAAGGGATTTTTTATATTTATATATATATGATTTGGGGTTCACCTAGTGTGCTAAAAGCAAGCTTTTTATTGTTACAATGATGTCTCTTTTTATAACAGCTTCTCTTATTTCTGCTAATTACTATGGTTCCAGCCACAAAAGAGCTTTCTTGTTCTAATTGGCCTCCTCCTATTTCAATTCATTTGTGTTGCTGTGTCACCATGGAGACAGTCATAATGTCACGAGATGTGACATCGCTGAAAAGTGGCTGGGAGGCAGTTGCTCGTGTTCCCCCTCACCCCATCCATCCTAGTAATCAATAGCTGGAGCAGAAAGCAGAACAGCTCGATAGACTTCAGGGAAGATATGGAGCTTTGAAATGAGCATGAATTACAGCTATGATTTTAAGGCTGTTACCAGAGTGGCAGTGGCAGAAAAGATCTCATATACCCTTCTCAAAACTGTCTCCATCTCCTGTGTTGTTGAGCTTGCCTAAATTAATGCTAGGAAGCCCCCCATGTCCAGCAGTTGCTGTGCTGCTGCACTTGGGCCCTGTTGGTAAATGCTTGTGGTGCTAAAAACCCAGGCACCATCACTGGGTCACATCCTGGGCACGGCAGCAGGCTTCCTGCTTCTGGGCTGGGGGACAGGTACACCATGCTTTGTCAGCTCTGACATCAGTCAGAAAAGATGGTGTTTCACCAGGGTGTGACTTGGAAGAGCCTTCCTGAGGCCTCTTGCCTTTCCAGCACTCCTGAGACAGCTGTTTCCCCTGTGGAAAATACCCAGTGGGGTGAGCTGGGTGATGAGACCAGGAGAGCCAACACAGTCTGTGTGAGCTCAGCAGAGGTGGTGATGTAGCAGAGAACTGGGCTTATTTCATGGCTTAATTCTACTCTGCCAAAATGATGGGAGCTTCCTGTTTCCTGAAATACCATGATTTGGCACCAAACACTGTGAGGATGTACTCTGTCCTGTACAGTCTTTGCTGTGCATTTGTCTTTAGCTTTATCTTGTTTTAATTTTTTTGTAAGGAGTCTGGTTGAGAGCATGGCACAGTGTACTCGATCCTCTGCCTTGAGCTGTAATAGCCTACCCAAATATTAACTAACTTCCTCCTGATTAATGGGACGCAGGGTGGTGTCAGTGCCTGGCCTGGCAAGCAGGGAGCTGATGCTTTCCAGTTATTTCTTGTTTTTGATAGAGGGCTTTATCATACCCATCACAGAAGCTTGTTACCTGTAGCTGTTTTGTTGATATTGGGGGATGGACATGCAGATTTCCCCTCTTTGTGGGGTTTCTGGGTGAGATTGGGGTGCTGTGTGCTGGTCCCACTGCTCAGCAGGGACCTGTGCCTGGCATGCCTGCACAGTTTGGCTGGGGCTGCTCTAAGTTGTCATCTCTCAGGGTTCACACTTCCTTGGCAAGTACATCAGCTCCCTTGAGCTTTGCTTGCTTCAAGCAACCTTGTATTCGGGCAAAAAGGACAAAACTTCGTGTAATGCAAAAGCTCAAACAAGTTGACTTTTTCAGTGTGAGAGAAATTTTTGGCTGTTTTCCTGAAAAGATCAAAACTGTTTTCCAGCAGTTCTGCTGACAGACTCATCTTTTTTTTTTTTTTTTTTCTAACTTTTCTTCTGGGTTGCTGGGTCTTCAGGATGAAAGGCGACAACAGCTCATAGCATGAAGCCAATTTTTTTTTTCACCTTGTCTGTTCCCTTGAAACATTTGATATGTGTCCTGTTTAGAGGAATAATTACTGAAAGGCCAGTTGCATTTGAATCCTAATTAATTTATAGTTAATTTATAGTGCTGCTGTTTTTAAAGTAGCTGCTGTCTGGCTAAAGATGCTAAAATCTGCTTTTTAACCAGTATTGCTTAAAAAAAGAGGGTGGGACATTTTCTTTCTCTCCTGACACTGGTCATATCTGGCCTAGTGGCTGTGAGACCACTCCTAGGCCACTTGTCTCTGGCTTCCAGCATTCCAGCTACTATAGAGGGGAAAATAACTGCATGAAGGTCTGGGATTGTCACAGTTTATGGCTGCAGTGGGCAGGCAGAGGCTGTTCAGGAAAGGACTTAAAAGCTCACCTACAAACTGTGCATGGTTTGTAGGTTTAGCCATATTGTAGCATGTTTTCCATTTTCAGTGTGTGTAAAGAACCACATCCTTGAGAAGTGTGAGATGAAGTTTCCCTTAATACAGCAAAACAACTAATTCCCAAGTATTTGGAGATTTCCATTAAAGGCTATGAATAGGTTGCTGCCTGGAAGGAAACTAGTCGTTCTGTCCTTACTCATGGGCTTGTCTAAACAGTTAACCTCATCAAATTCCTTTATTACATGAGCAACTCACTGTGAAATGGTTTATTCTCTCAGAATAAGACTGTGTGGAGTTCCTTATCCCCCAAATTTGAGCCCTAGAGGACTGTTACCTGCAGGGCTGCACAGAACCCTCTGGGCTGCAATGCAAGTATTTTACCCTTGCAAATGCATTGGGTGATGTTCTTTTCTCTGTGCCAAACCCCTTCCCTCCGGACTTGGAGGTTCCTCAAACCCCTCAGGTGAGCTCAGTTTGCCTCTGAAAAAGAGAAAGAAGGAAAACCTGAGGTGCAAACCAGGGCAGACTGAGTGCTTGAGGATGGGAACAGAAACATAAAACCTAATATTCTGAGAATTAATGTGGTGTTCTGCTGAGTTTTCTGAACTTCAGACCTGTATTCGAGCAAGGTTTAAAAGATGTCTTTGTAGAAGATTGTCAGCTGCAGGATGGTAAGCAGTGTCCAGACTTAAAAGGGAAGAGTGAGTGAGTGGACACTGACAATTTTTACAGAATAACTGCAAAAATACACAAGATACAGGGAAATGGCATTCTTGCCTGAAAGATAATAGTGGTGAAAATTGCTACAAGTCTCTCTGGGCATCTTCCCAGCACTGAAGTTTCTGGCATTCTTGCAGCAGGAGCTGGTTCAGGGTTGTGACACTGAGTGCCTGTTCAGATTGCAAGTCAACAGATTGCTCATCTCCAGGTCCTGTCTTGCAGCAGGCATCAAATTGTTGTGTGTGATCTCTGATAAAGGCAATGAAACCAGAGCTGCCTGATCGTCTTGCAGCCATGGCCTTGTGTACTCAGATACAGGTGATAGCTCCTGCAAGCATAACCCAGAGGCGGAGGTTAACGAATATGGATTTGTGCTCAAAGCAAACAGAAGGAGAGGCTGCAGAGCTGGCAGATGCTCTTAGGCAGATGAGTAGAAAAGTGAAGTTACTGAATGTGTGGAAGCCTTAGGTTCCCCTCTGGGCGAGCTGCCACATAGAGCAGGACTGTTCCCTTGATACCTCTTTACCTCTTGGTAACTGGTCAGTGAGTGACAAAAGACAAGAGAAGCCTTCCTGCTGCTTTGGAGAGAAATGCATTTGCTCTTTGTATTGTCTGTGGTTCTCTAAGCCCTCAGCAGAAGGAAGATACCTCAGTGAGCCAAGGTACCTGAGCTTTTTATACTCACTGAACTCTGTGTTCAGATGTGGGGCGAGCACAGAGTGGGCAAGGGTGGCACTTGGCTGCTTTCAGTCTTAAAGATCTCCTTGTCTTGCCAGTGACAAACTTCAGGGCTGTTAATCACTTGTGTGTCAGTAATACTTGCATAATTTAGGCAGACTTGCTGCACTATGTGTTGTGCAATGCTGTGAGAAACTTTGGAGCTTGGAGGGAAGCACAGCTGGTGGTGCTGTCAGACACCTCTGAGCTCCTGGTGCTGAAAGCTGAGCTGGCAATTTAACTTTCTTCAGGCTGACTGGTGCTTAATCCTCTTGGCAAGATTGCCAGAAACTCGGGAATGGCTGGTAAACTGGAAAGCCTGCACACCTGACCACAGAGGCAGGGCAGCCTGGGCTAGTGGAAGGTGTTCCTGCCTGTGGCAGGGGGGTGGGACTGGATGATTTTTAAGGTCCCTTCCAGCCCAGATCTTTCTGGGATTCTGAGTAACCTCTAGAAGCCATAACCTATGATTAAGCCCATGCCCAGTCCTTTGAGGTTTTCCTGGAGAGGGAATGTATTCATGAAGAGGCTGGTCTGTGCTGGTTTGGGAATTCCTGTGTGTGCTGTGGGCACACCTGAGCTCACTTATTCTGCATGTTCTCTCTGAGCACTTAGCTTCAAGTTAACAACAGATTTCTTTATTTGAAGAGGCGGTGGCTGCTGCTCATTTGTCTCTTGTACTGAGGTCCATCTGTGCTGCAGCTGATTCCTGCCAGACCTGGCCCTGCCCTTGGAGTGTGGTGTTTATGGCTGCCTAGATTTGGAGCTGGCTTTGTGTAATGTGTCGAGGTCCAGTGCACAGGCTCGGATGGCTGCCAGTGGAGTTCTCTTGGTGGGAAGCACTGAGTGCAGTTCTGAACTCTTGGTTGCTGTTTTCCTCCATCTCTAAGTGGTGAAGGTCAGAGTTGGGGTTTTCAAGTAGCTACAGTCAGAAATGTAGGAAGGAAAGAGTCCAGCAGGGAGCTGCTGAACGGGGAACTCTGCATGTTCTGCAGTGGAACTTGTGCATATGGGAACACTGGTTTCTGCAGTTTCTGCATGTTCCAGTAAGAAAAAACTGAAGGTAGAACTCGTTTTTCCTCTTGCAGGTGAGATTTATTAATTATTTTCTTAGCTGGCTTTATGGTGAACTCTCACTGATAAGGAAAGCAGGTGAATTTGCTTAGTAAGGAATTTGTGATTGGGAGGTCTGATTTTTCTAGTATTGATAAAGCAGAGTGCTTAAGGATTGTTCTGATCCTTACAGAGAATATGTGTTGTATGTGGGAAATCTAAATGTCAGCTTGAGGGTTTTGAAACTCCTGACATCTGGTGTGCAAGAACCAAAGCCTAAAGCACAGTGGTTCATTCTGGCAGGGGCTGCTGAATTAAACCATGAAGCAATTCTCTGCTTAGATTCCTGAAAGCATTATTCCTCTCATAACAGCCTGGATAAGGGGCTGCAGGATCATTTTTTCAGGGGAACCCATCTCTAGTGTTAGGAAGTGCTGTTGTGCCTTCCTCTGTGTTCAGAGTGCTACATGTATCGAGGAGGTGGGGTCCTGGCCTCCTGGGATGGAGCTGAAGGAGGAAAAGGCAGCCTGCTAAGGTGAGGCTTCCAGCAATCCTGCGAATTCACACTCTCTTAAAATTTCCCCTAAAGCATGTTCATACTACAAAATTACAGCAGAAGTGAGCAAAGAGAAAGCTCAGACTGAAGTCCGTAAGACAAATTCCAGGGTGCTTTTACTTTAGAAGAGGGTACTCAGGCTCCCAGTCCATTCTTGACCACTCACTGAAATGCTGTGAGCACATCTGTGCCTGCAGAATTGGCATGCACTGGTGCTCCTGTGGAAAATTTACCAGCTTGGCCAAAACTCCCAGTATAGTTGTATCAAGATATTTCTTTCGGTGCTGCCATAGCATTGAACTCTGCCCCTGAATTCTGAACCTGGATGATTTTTGAAACACTCAGTCTGAAACACTCACCTGGGAGAGACACTTGTGCCAGGCAGGTGTCCTGCCAGACAGCAGCCTGGGAGGGTGTGCTGGATTTGGGATGTCATCCTGGCTTTTGGGACAGCTGGTACTTAACCTAACACAATACTAATATTTGTATTGTAAATTGGAATATGCTTGAGTTCCAGTCCTAGAGAAACCAAAAGTTACCTGGATCTTCTCTCCTTCATGAGTGGAATGTTAACAGAGCTCAGACCTGAGCCCTGCAGTGGGGTGGGGGCTGTGTGCCCATCTGGCACTGGGGCATGGGCAGTGGCTGCTCAGCACTGAGGGGAGTCAGGCGAGGCTGGGAGGAAAAGGGCCCTGGCTCTGCTGCTCCCAGCTGCGAGCTCTGCTGCTATCACACTCAAATGGCAGTGCAGAGAGCAAGCAGTTTTATGTTCTGTATTGTGCCACCCTAATCCTGGGCTACTCTTTCCATTTTTCATTTGAGCTCAGTGGGTCTGACTGTGCTCCTCTGTCTGTGGATGCCATGGCAGGAATGCTGGCTGTGTTACCTTGTGCAGAACACCTGTGTGTCTCCATGGATGCCATGGCAGGAATGCTGGCTGTGTTACCTTGTGCAGAACACCTGTGTGTCTCCATGGATGCCATGGCAGGAATGCTGGCTGTGTTACCTTGTGCAGAACACCTGTGTGTCTCCGTGGTGCTGGAGCCAGCACTGCCTGCCTGCTGTGAGCTGCCAGGGCAGACACATCCTCGTGCAGCCCAAGAGGCTGTGCTGGCATGGGTGCTGTCCCAGGGCTGGCCTGCCATGTCTGTAGTGTGACTCACTGCTGTTACACCCTCCCCCCACAGGCATTCCTGTCACAGGGAGAAGGAGGCCCAGCTTCCAGCAGGTTCTAGAGCAGCTGAGTCAGATGTCTTGTCAATTAATGTAATTAGCAATTAGCTGAGGAAATATCCCCTGTGACTGTCTTCTTGGTTGTATTTTGTAAATGGCCAGAGTAGGAGGGGACAGTCCTGTGGTAGCTAAGGGAGGTGGTGGCTCACAGATTCTCCCAGGTGTGTTGCAGCAAAGCTGCTGACACTGCAGTCCATGGAAATTTCCTGATGGAGATGATGCAAACTGCTGTGAGCTTGCCGTGAAATAACTCTGCAAGTGCTCTGCTGCTCCCTCCAAGCCTACTCACATCCATGTTCCCACAATTAGATAACTGGCCATGCATCTGTTTACAAAGCAGTATCCAAAATAAAGTGTTGCTGTTCTATTTCCTCAGCTGGGCTGTGTGTCATGGTTACAGTTAAAGAATAGAATTGAATTTCTTGCTAAAAGGGAGTTGTTTTTCTTTTTTCCATGTCTGCTTTAATGCAAAGCTGTCTTCCCCATCTCAAGCCTTGGGCTTGTAGGTATGAAGCTTGTCTGCTGTCATCTCATAGGCATACTGTGTCTGCTGCATGTCTGGGACAGGAATACAAACACCTCTGAGAACAGGATTCATTGTTGGTGTGATGATGCTGCTGGAGGCACCAGCCGTAGCATGTGGAGAAACTCAGCTGTGGGAAGGGCTGACCAAGCTGCTCTGCCTCCCTGAAAGGCCACCAGAGGCTGATCCCAGAGCAGCCGGCACCTCCAGTGAGTTTGGGATGTTTCTGGAGCGGGTGGAGCCCTACCCTGCAGCAGTGTAGGGGCTCTGTGGAGCACTGGCTGCTGGGCAGCAGTGCTTTGGGCCCCACTTGTTTCTGGGTGCCCCAACCCCTGGGACTGGGATCCAGGATCTGCCAGCTCCGTGCCATTGGAAACACAAGAAGTCAGACGTGAAAATTAAAGGCTCTTTTTCATTGTTGTCCCATCTCTTTGCCTCCTGCAGTTTAGCATTAATTTATCTTCAAAAGCATTTGTGGGTGCTTTTGGCCTTGGAAAGGATGCTGGAGGATAAAGGACATTTTTTTTCCTCTTGCTATCATGTAGTGACAGAGCTGAGAGCAGACTTTTGTTAGGTATATTGAAGAGGACAATTATTCCTGCAGTATGAGCTCCAGGTCTCCAGTAACCTGGGCTGCAATAGGAGTTTAAGCCCTCCCTGTTCCCAGCACTGGGCTGGACTTCTCCCCACTGGATCAGTGTCTTGCTGACAGCAAGTTCACAGTGTTGGTCCTACCTGGCTGCCAGAGCCCCATGGAGGAGTTGTCTGGTGGAGTCATCCTGCTCTGCTGACCTTCATCTTCAGTCAGAATCCACTGTGCCTGTCTTGAGGCTTCTGGCATGGCCCAGATCCAAGAAACTTCACTGGGCGGCTCTTCTGAAACTGGGCCTCTGCTGCATAAACAACACCAGTGTTTTCTTGAAAGTGCTTTCCAGGAAAATGTAGCAGCAGGGATTGGGTGGGTCTGTTTCCCAATATGGTGTCACAGACATCAAAAGTGACCCCAAGTGCACAGTTCCTGCACAGGTGACACTATGTGCTGAGGGTCTGAGCCTGGATGTGCTCTATGCTTCATCCTGGAGTGACAAGGGCAGAGCAGTGTCCTTCTCTCCTTCCCAGCCGTGTTCCCACAGGGGCACTGTGTTCTGGTGTATTTGGCCATAGTCTGATGGAGGATTCCTTCTGGCAAACAGACTCCTTGAGCAGATAGTTGGACACCTGCTCCTTGATCCCACCCCCGTATCCCCCAAGCTCAGTGCTGCTCTGGGGCTGTGTCTGTGCTCGCTGTTGGGTTATTTTTGGCTGGTGGTTCTTGTTTCATGAGGCCACTTCAGGTGAAAGCACTTGCTGGACTCACCCCAAGTAGCTGACACAGTCAGTCTGTCCTGGGAGGCCACAGTAGCTGTTCTCAGCAATGCCTTTGAGCTGAACGCAGCAGAGGCCGAGCTGGTGACTGCCCTGGAAAGTCCTGCATCCAAAGATTGGCATTTCACTGTTCCTAGGAATTTCATCCTCCAGCTGGTCTGGGGGTTGGACAACTGGCACGATGAGGAGTGGCCGCTTGACTGCAGTAATGCATTCCAAATCTAAATTTGTTCCTAGGCCAAGTGTGGGAACATGGCTAAGTGGAGGAATAACTCCAGCCTTGGGCAATCTTTGCAGTTTGGCTGGGATTTTCAGAGAAGTGTAGAGGTGGGATTTTTCCTGGAGAACTGATGGCAGCGTCTTTTTCTTGGTTTGTCAGCTCTTGGTAGTCAAGTTTTACAAATCTTAAGCTGGTTCTCTCTAAAACCATTTTGGCCTTGGCTGGGGGAGGAGGTGTCTGCAAGGAGCAGTTTGATTTTTTTATTTTTTTTATTTTTTTTTCCCCTCCATCTGCCCTTGCAGGAAGAACTTGCCCTGTGTGCTTTGGAGCTGTAGCAGCTGCCAGAGCACTGGAACCTGGGCTGGGAGCAAGGGAAGGGATGGGTATGGATATGGTTAGAACATCACCAGCCTGCTGAACCTCTAAGTGTATTCCAAGGCTGGCACACAGCTCTTGGGCAGGGCTTTAACTGAAGACCTGTAGCCAAAGCCCCATGAATTCCTATCTAGAACATCACTTGGACTGGTGCTTTCTGATAGACTGAGTCCAGCAGATCCCACATTTTTGCCGTGGTCCCACTGTGCTTCCTGGTTAGGTCACTTCAGAACTGACAAAGGTGCTTGTTTGAGCTGGGGCTTTGCATGTGCTCCTTGTGGTGCCTGCTGTGGGTGCAGGTGCCTGAGAGCACCTGGAATGTGCTGAGAGGGAGCACTGAAGATGAGCAGGAAGAGGGAACATTGTGGATAGGCTTCTTTCAAGGCTGCTCATGATCTATTCAGAGCTCCCTGGACTATGGAATAGTTGGGCTGATGTGTTTTCCAGCAGGTTCTGGAGGCCCTTCAGGCTCTGGCAGACCAAGTGACCACTGTTTTGTGGGAAGGTCCTGTTGCTGTGCTTGAGCAAAGGAGTGTCTTCTTCCAAAGACACTTCTGGTAAACTGTCTCTTGCAGGAACACCTTCAAAACAGTCTGCCTGGATCATTCTCATCACTTTTCTTAAGTCTCTCCAAATCACTTGTTACCTGTTCCCTCTCCTGCCGTTCACCCTCTACCATCCAGTGCCAAGGCACAGATCAGGAAAAGCTAAAATGCCTCTGCTTCACCTGCTGACTGGTACTTGGTGTCTGCAGGTGAAGTCTTGGGAGGAAGCTTTTTGGAATACCATGCAGAACACCCTAAGATTTCTGAGCTGGTGTGGATGGTTTTTATTTTGTAGCTGGAGTTATACAACTGCTAAGTTGAAAGAAGTGGAGGGAGAGGAGATCACTCATTTGGAAACAGGAATAAATATAAACAAGGTAGGAAATGAAACCAAGAAGGCTTTTGGCACATAGCTTCCAAGGCAGGAAAATGGTCTGTTTCACAGTGAGCAGGTTCCCAAAAGCAGCAGGGAGTGCTCTGGTGACGTTTAATGCTGTTGCTGGAGGCCGGGGTTTTGAATTCCAGGCAGCAGGACAGAAGGAAGTAGGTCCCAGTGCCATGACTAGCCAGTGCCTTCAGTTCTGTCACCTAAAACTGAATCTGTTCACTAGATGTGGTGAATCGAGCTGTGCTCTGGCCTCTCCATTGTGTCCCTTTCCTAGTTAAGTCTCAGATCCTTGGAATACCTTCATGGCAGGTTCTGCAGGCTGGAGGGGCCGTGTGTGTGGGCAAACAGGGCCTGCACCCCTGAATCCAGACCTGCTACCTGTACTTGTGGCTAAGTGGTGAACTGGGCTCTGAACTTTAAAGCTTATGGGGACTCTTCAGGCCTGTGAACCAAAAATGTGGTATTTTGGAGCCTGCAGGAAAAGCAGACCGAGCTGTGAAGATGAAGACTTGGTGGTGCCTGGAAGCTTTGTAGGTCACAGATACTGGAGCCTCAGAGGTGCTTGGAGAAAGCTCTGGGTGCACACCTGGGGTCTGTTGTGCTCTTTGATTTCAGAGCTGGGGTTGCACAGTGGCTCTTTTGTCAATGCCTGCTTGATTCCTGAAATGAAGGATTCCAGAAAGTGCCAGGTTTGCTCGGAATGCCCCCTCCCTTGGGGCATCCATTGTTCAGGGAGCGTTTCTGATACTTGAAATTCTTAGGGAATCAGAGCTCTTGGCCTCTGTGAGAACAGTGTGAGCAGTGGACCTGGGGACACCTGGCTCTGCTCCTCTGTGCCTCTGTCACCAGGGAGGAGAGCTCTGTGCTCTGCAGAGTCCGTGGTTAGTTCAGGCGTGAGCCCTCAGCAATCCAAGTAATGAACACAGCTTTCCAAAGCTTCCTAGCACCTTACCCAAAGGGAATAAATGGTCGGAGTATTTGCTTAATTGCCTGCTCTGAGTCTGAGGACTTCCCTTCGTCTCTAGATCAGACCAGACTGTGCTGCAACAGCTAAACCACTGTCAAATTTAATGCTAATGGAGAGGGAGCAGCCTGCTACAGCCTTTTCTGTGTTTGTTCATGTGATTTTTTTTTTTAATCTTACGAATAATGCCATGTTAAACAATGAAATAGAATATGGAGTAGCTTTCTCTAACGTGCAAAGCTTGTCCTGTGCCTCAGCCAACAGAATTTTCCCAGCAATTTTGACTTTGATTCTTCAGTGTTAGCATAATGTTGCCACATCTTGGTTTGTACATACTTAAGGGAGGAAATAATTTCAATTGAGTCTGGCTATTAAAACCTCTCGATGATTGTAGCTTTGAAGATGTAAATCTTGGGTGCTGGCTGCCTGACAGCCACTGTCCAAGTGGAAAGAATGTTGACTAAAGGCTGGAATTTTTTGCTTCGAGATGAGTCTAGCCTGATGCCTTCTCATCTCCCAGGTGCAGAGGCTGTTCACTGCTGTCTCCTCAGCTGCTGACACGTGCTTTCACTGGCCCTATGGCTACAGGGTGGGGTTTGTTTTGAGCTTACAAAGAACCCCTTGTCATCAGGATGTGGGTAGAGTTTTTCATAATGTCCTGGGAAAACCACCTCTGCTGCTCCTGGTGGCATCACTAAATGTTTGCCCTGGCCTAAAACAGTGGAATATCTTCCTGTGAGCAAGGGAGAGTAGCAGATTTCCTCTGTCAGGCAAAATTTGGGATGCAGTAACTGAAACCTGTGATAAAAATCCTGATGCTGAACAACGTGATGGAGAAATTAATTCTTACCATCAGGAGAGTTTTGTTGGCAGTGAGGGTGGCAATTTCTCAAAATTTTAAGTAGGCTACAGAATTGTTGGTTGCTTGTGTTCTCGGGGATGGAGCAATTCTCTGAGAGCCCCATTTGTGCAGGGGAACTCAGCGACTGCTGCCATTAGCACAGGCCTGTTCCTGAGTGTTATCACACTCTGTGCTGACAAGCTGCTGGCTGCCATCAGTGTTTTCAGCACCCTCTTGGCCAGCTCTTCTGTGAACAGTGTTTAGTGGCACACTTAAAATGATGGTAACCCCTCCACCCCACTTCCAGGACTGTCCATAAGTGGAAATGTGCCAATACTGCCTCAGCTACTGGGTAGTGTTTGCAAAACCTCCCGTGGACCACGCTGTGGCTTTGATTGTCCCAAAGCTTTGGGTGTGATTCTGCTGTAGGGGAGCAACTCTTGTTCTTGGAGCTGTCAAAAAGCCCTGGACAAACCGGTTCCTGGTGGGCTGGGGAGGTCCCTGGGCTGAGAGGGAGGCATGTGGGTAGTCCCACAGAGTCACAGTGCTCTTTTGCCATTCTGGACCGACACACTCACCTTTCTGAGATGGCAAGACTTGAGTTACTGCACTTACTATTGTGCCCAAGCTGCATCTCGCTAACGGAGAGCTCAGGATGTGTCTCCCGTGACACGTGAGCACATGCTTGGGAATGACTGGATTTGGGGCTTCAGCAATCAGCATAACCTAAAATAGCCAATTTGAGTTGCTGAGCTCTGACATAGATATGAAGAGATTTGGTTTGCCATGGTTTCCAGCCATTTCTGGCCATATGGATTTTGACTGGCTGTGACTTTGAGGAGGTGTGTTGAGATTCCCTGGACTTCTGCAGTGGCAGGGAAGCGAGTTAAAAGCATCCACATATGCCATCCTCCAAGTGATGTGGCAGTGCCTGAAGTGAAGTGATGGTGAAGGGAGAGGATATTTTATGCAGTGCATTATTAGCTAGTGGAACTTTTTCTGCAGGAGATTCTAGAAACTGCTAGCATGGAGAAAAACTAAAACGACCTCCCTGATTACACTAAATTTGGATGATTAATGCTAATACCCTCAGTGCACTTAGGAGTGGCTATAGTAGTGGATGCATGGAGGATTTGCCAACATTCCTTATGTGTCTCCTCCCAAAGCATCCCCTCCTCCCTGCAGTTTGCTGCTTTGCAGAGCAGCTGGGTAACATCCCATGTGGAGGAGGGATAGGGGAGCAGCCTGTAACCTAGTGGCACTGACTCATTCCTGTCTGGTTCACGTTAATGCCCCAATTCCATGTCTGTGCTGGATAACCCTGAGCAAACCTTGCAGAAAGGGCAGCATTAAACAGGGAGAGGGACACAGGGACTAGTCACTGCTGTGGGACAGGAATTCTGTGGCACTCAGTTCCCTTCCCCTCTCTGCCTGTTATCCATGGTCTGGCATATCCCATGCTTCTCTCCTAGAGACACTTGGGGCTGCAGAGCCCAAACCAACCCAGACGCAAAGCTGCAGAGTGCAGCTAGCAGAACAGACCCTGCAGTCCCAGAGCACCAGAATTGAAGTTTTGAGACTGCCACAGTGAGTGTTTAAAAGGAGAGATGGGGCCTGCCTGCACTAAGTGCCATTCCTGAGAAATACTCTCTGGAATGCAAGTCTTTACTTATCTTCAGTTGTCTTTTCCTTCTCCTGTTGAGCTAGCAGGTCACTCTTGTCTCTGACCTGCTGGCTAATAGTGTTAGAGCTGCTCTGGGCACTGTGTGGTTGTGCTGCTGCACTGACCACATGTGTGTGTGGCCAAGTCCAGTGGACACTTCCTTGTGCTGAGCTTTGTTTGCCACATCTGGGTGAGATGCTGCGGGCACAGGTCCCTGCGTCAGGAAGGTGAAGTGAATGATGCTTCAGTGTGTCAGCAGAAGGGATTGCTGCTCTTTTTGTGGCAGCACCTTTCAGCACAGCTTGTCTCACTGAAGAGCTTTTGGCTGATACGTGGTCACTAAGCTGTGGTCCTTGTAGTTCTGAAGTGGCCTGGCGTCTCTTGGAGCCCTGGGAGTGGTGAGTGCTGAGCTGCTGGGCAGGCTCTGTGAGGTGGTGTGTGCTCCAGTCTATCCAGTCTTGCATTCTCTTACCTGCCACTGGTTGCAGGAAAGTCCATGTGACCTGTTCCAATACCAGGGGCTGATGGAAGTATGTGATCTCTCTTGAAATCCTCTGTGGCACAGATGATTCAGACCTGAGCCCCTTCCTGATGGCCTTCTGGAGAGGACTGGTTGCTCTGTACAAATGTGTAGGCAGGGTATCTGCAGGACTTCCTTGCCTTCTTGCAGAGGCAGGAAAAGCAGCAATGTGGATTCTCTGTGTTCCCTGTTCCCATGTTCCAGTTGCTGTGTGCACTGGAAGGGTTCAACCTCTCCATCCTGGCATCCCCACTGTGCTGCAGCCAGGGACCTGCTTCTTCCCCCCGTGCCTACCATGGCTCAGGTCAGGGTCAGAAGCCCCTGGAGCTGTGAGTGAGGGGGTCCTGAAGTGAGGAGGAGTCGTCTGTAGCAAACAGACTTCTGGCTGATGCAGCAAGTCCTGGGTCTCACGATTTGGTGGGACCCCATTTCTGCAGCCTCTGAGCTAAGGCCAGCCAGGATTTCTCCTTGGTGCGAAGGTGTGGCCTTAAAGCCCAGCTGGGCTCCTGTTGCCCGAAGCTTTCTACTCTACAAAACCTGCCATGAGATTAGAATTCCACTGGCCCTTCTCCCATGGCCTCTGCTCACCATCCTGTGCTGCAGGGTGCCCGTGTCCAAGGCAGGGGCAGGGCTGTACGTGGCCACCAGGATTGAGCTCCAGGCCTGCCTGGGAGGGCTCTCAGTTCCTTTGGCAGCCCTGACTGTGCTAAAGGAGCCAGGCAGGATCTGGGAGCAGGAGGAATCACTGGTGACTCCCTTGTTCCCACCTGGCAGGACGGTCCAGGTGATGCTGGGGACTCTGGTACTGCACTCCTGGTGCAGGGTCCTGGGCTGGGTGGACACCAGGAGTTGATCAGGGATCCCAGGGCTCTGAGAGCCTGGGTTCCCACTATGTCTGCTGCTTTACCTCTTCATTGTGAAAAGCGTCAGCCCTCATTAGTGAGGGTGTTTGAGGGGAAAAGCACATCCTGAGTCCCAGCATGGAGCAAAGGAGCACTGGACAATGGACCATCACTTCAGTCCAGCCTCTATGTGGAAGAAGTGGTGCCAGCACTAAATGGGCAGTGAGCTGGCAAGGCACCCTGTCCCTGGGCATCAGGCACCCCCATCCATCAGAGATGCAGTTCTGCTCCTCCTGGGATCGAGCATTTCTCTTTATGAGACGACTTGAGGCAGAATGGTTGGGTTTGGGGGCCTTTGGTTGTTAATGAATTGCCCCCTGGGGCAGGGAGAGGCAGGGAATGCTCCTTTTGGCTGCTGCCCTGTGCTGGCTGGGTTGGAGACCTGTCTGAGCCCCCAGGACAGAAAAACGCTGGATGAATGGCTGGAGCAGGGTGGAGCTCCTCACTGTGACTTCAACTCACTTAAAAAACCCTGACAGTCGCTTTGGGGAGGGAGGGTGTGGAGAAATCAGTGTCTCCTCTAGCACAGACAACAGCCCCAGTGTCAGCTGCTGCAGCTGGGTTTGGGAGGGCCTGTGGCTGGCATCCCCTGCAGCATCTGCTGTGTCCCTGCTGACTCTGCAGCCAGCTATGCTTAAAGGAGAGGAGGCCAGATCTGTCGGGAGCCAGCAGTGTGAGGTACCCTATTTTTAACCCCCAGCATTCTTGGGGAGTGTCCTCTGTTGTTTCATGCCTCTTCTAAGTGTGTGACCTTCTACAAGTGGCTTTTTTTTAAGAAAAACAACCTGTCTTGTCTTCCCAGTGTAATAGTTCTCGCTGGTGGTTATTATAATTTCTGTGCTCAGGAATTCCAAATTGGAGTATCTCCATGATGCTTAAACTTCTGGTACATTGAAAAATCCGAAGTCCCTCGTGTAAAGAGTTCACAGCCCTCAGCCTTTCCTTCTTTGAGGAAGAATGTTCCTTCCCAAATTACAAGGACTGTGTCTGTGATTAGCACTCGCTGCTGGGGCTCATGCAACCCTGAGTGCCCCTGTGCCTGCCCCAGGCATCCCTGGACACCCTGCATGATAGCTCTGAGGTGACCAGAGCTGGCAGCTCTCGCTAAGGACACCTCAGTCATGGCTGATCAGAGAACATAAATGGTTGTCCACAGCATTTTGTGGTGCATTTCTAGATGAGAGCTCTACTGTTAGTCTGCAAACACACAGCTGATGTTTCAGAGCAAGCCTTTGCTTCTGCATTTGCAACATTTGAGAGATGCTCCCTTGAGGTCCTTTTTCTGCAGGTATGTCCAGTTCTTTCATTTCAGTGATATGCAGGAGCATACTGTACTTGGCAGTGGTCAGGCAAGTGCTGGACAATCCCTTTTTTCCTAACACCAAGTACCAGATGGATACATGGGTGATAAAATACTGTCTTGCCAGCAGAGCCTTTGGGATGTACAGGAGTGCTGTGGCCAGGGTGTGCTGGACCTGAACAGGGACAAGGGATAAAAATCTCTCACAGCTGTGAGTGTGTGCTGGCTGCACCAGCACATGGAAGTGTCTCCCAGCTGGGCAGCAAAGACCTGTTGGCACCAGTCTGTTAACGCTGGGACAGCCTCTGGCTGCTCAGGGAGGGCTTTGAGGAGGGCATTTGCTTAAAGGTAAGAAGTTATTTCTTTGTGTGTAACAAAATGCCAGATTGCTGAAATGCAATCTGCAAACCCAGTCCCAGCTGTGCCAAGGGGGAGCTGCAGTGTGGGTCTGGATGGAGGCTGCTCCCAGAGGAGCCTCTCTGGGAGCAGTGGTACTCAGGAAGGGCATCTCCCCTCTCTGTGCTTATCTCACAAGTGAATCGATGCTGTTCAGGAGGAAACAGCCACTTCCTATGGGTCAGGAAAAGTGACTGGGGTGTTATTCTGAGTGAGAGCTGCTCATCTTCTGTAGGTGATGGTGGGAATAGCTGCAGTGCTTGGATGATGCTCCTGCCTTGCAGTGTCAGGATGTGACCCTGGCCTGCTGCCCCTCACCTCTCCTTGGTCTCTGCTGCAGACCTTCCTGCCCTTTGCTGTGCTCCCTGACACTGCTGGGATGCTCCTCCTTCTGCCTGGAGAAGTGGGGTGAGGGTGTTCCATGGCACAGAGCCCAGGGCCTGACTCTCTCTGGGGAACAAGAGGCTTATATGGTGGGAGAAGTGACAAGCCTCCAGTGGTCCCCTTGTCCCAGCTGCCATTCCAGCAATGCCCAAGCACTGCTGCCCTGCCTGAGCAGTGCTGGGACTGAAAGCTGAGCATGGGGAATATTGAGTTTTTCCTCTGCCCTCCTTCAGAACATACTCAAGGTGGTTTGAGTGTCTGGGCTGGGTTTATGCAGAGCTGTCACAACAGGTGAGAGGGCTCTTCCCTGCTGCTGCTGCCTGGGAGAAGCTCCTTGGGAGTTCTGTGTCCTCTGACTCACAAGCACAGCCTGGCTTGTGTATGGGCTCTGTGACAAGCAGAGGCAGCTGGTGAAGCGTTCATGGTATTCCTTGGGATCATCTGAGAGTTAAAGCACTCTGCAGGGCTCCATGGGCACCACCACAGAGATGGTGCATGGTTTGGGCTGTGCTCCAGGGAGCTGCTTGTGCCAGGATGCTGCTGCTGTTGGAGTCACCCTGCAGCTGGGAGTGAGGACTGGCAGGAGAGCCCCTGGCTCCCACAGCCCACTCATGTGTGTCTCTTAACTCTGTGTAGTAGCAAGGTAAGGTTTTAAATTTTTCAAAGATTACTGCTACTGAGATTTACAAAGGGGAAGCACTGAGGCAGGAGATACTTACAGCATATCCATAAACTGCCTCTCTGAACAAATGTAGTCACATGACTTCACTTTCTGGGAGTTGTTTTGTTTAATCACTATAAAACTTTTTTTAAATCTCCTCCAACATGCTCAACACAGTCATTCAGTCAGAGAAAGAAGTGGCATCTTCATAGGCATTTCCCATCGTGTCTAGATGGAAATATGTGGGAGCCGTGTGACTTTTCACATGGGCAGATAGTGATAGGAGAAGCAGAAATTGTTTTAAAGAGGAGAGATTTAGAGTAGATATTAGGAAAAAAATCATCCCTGTGAGGATAGAGAGGCCCTGGCACAGGTTGTCCAGAGAAGCTGTGGATGCCCCATATCTGGAAGTGTTCAAGGCCAAGTTGGACAGGATTTGGGGCACCCTGGGATAGTGGAAGGTGTCCCTGCCCATGGCAGAGGTAGGAAAAAGATGAGCTTTAAAGTCCCTCCAACCCAAGCCTCCATGATTTCTGACCTGTATGATTTTCCTGTTGGCTAACAAAATTTGGGTAGGTTTCTCAGCAGTGTCTCTAACTGATGCAGGTATCTTGACCTTCAGTATGCAGGAGGAAGATCAGGTCTGAAGTGATTATTGTGAACCATAAAATCAATGTGTCTGTATTGTCTTTGGTACGAATTGTCACCAGGGTTCATTTTCACCTGGACTCTCTACAAATAAAACATCCTACAGTTCATTACACCTCCAACCTTGAAGTGTTCCTCAAGCTGATGAAAATCAGAGGTCAGGCCGCTTGGAATGCAGCTGTTCCAGTTCCCTTTGCTATTGGAAACTGCCTCCCAAAGCAGCTCCTTCCAGCCGAGAGACCCTGTGGCAAAGGCCAGCCCAAAGCCCTGCAGCTGGAATCTCCAAGGGGATAATGCCACTGATGCCATTTGCTGCAAGATTATTCTATGGCTGTTTTATTTAAAAGGCAAATGAGCTTGCCTTGAAGGAGAGATTATTTCAGAGAATTCTGCTTTATGTGTGGGGAAATGAGGTCGCTCCTCCAGCCCTTCCCATGGGGAAAGGGGGATGCATGGAGCAGGACAGGGATAGCCAGCCCTGACGTTTGAGGGCAGGGGAACTTACCTCCACAGATGACTGTGGCTGAGGGCCTTTGAGGTGATTCAACAAAAATAAGGATGGTTTGAGTAGGTCTTTGAAGTTCCTGGAATGGTTGGAAATATCACCAGGCTGTATTGGATCAGCTATAGCAGCAGAACACTGGCACTTGAGGGCAATTGTGGTGCTCTAAATCTAACCCCAAATACCTTGGCTGTGTTCCTGGTGGTGCTTCCAGGTACTGAGCAGGTACTGGTGGGGTGGGAACAGGGGCTGGATTTCACAGTCTCTTATGACTGCTTTTAGTCTCCAAAAAGCAAACACCCCTGGAAAGAGAGCGAGAGGATCCCATCATGCCCAGATGGTTTTGAAGGTCCAGAGCTGCTCTGCCCGAACAGCTCCTCTGCCCAAGGCTGCATCCATGGGGATTGCCCAAGCTCCTGAGGGCAGATGCTAATTTGGAAACATGCTGCTTTCTAAAAATAATTACAGAAGAAAGACTATAAACAAACATCCTCCTCCCCAAAATCAATCATCCACAGCATGCTGTGAATTCCAGCTGCTTGCTGAAATAAGCCTTAGAAGATCCTGTGAGCAGGAAGAGCCTAGTGCTGCAAAACTGGAAGTTTAAGCATGACTTCTACATTCTGTTGTTCCACACCTTTTTGGAGCAGGGATGATGTTCCCAAGCAAACTGAGCTGATGGTCCTGCAGAGTGAGGTCCTGCCCCGGTGCCCACAGGAATTGTAGTTCCACATTGCAGCACAAGCTGATTTTAAAATATAAAAGGCTGTGACCTCAGCAAGTCCAGAGGAGATCCATGCCTGCTGAGCTGTTGCCCTTTAGAGGGATCAGTCAGCAACTGGAATCCTCCTGACTGGTGGAATTGGCCTCAGAACCAGGAGAGAATGCTGCCTGCTTCTCCTGTGAGATGTTCTTGTGTTTCTCAAGATTTGTCTCCTACCACAGATGCAGGAAGTGCCGAATCTTAGTTCAGCATCGTGTTGAGGGCCAAGGACAGACTGTTCTGGGTGGGCTTTGGCTTTTGAAGCCTATTCTAAGAAGGTGTGGTTTCTGAGTTCTAGGCAGTCAGAAGTCCTGTTTTAGGTTTGCAGAGGGCTTCAGCGGGCTTAATTTGCAGTTGCACTAACTAATGCACCCCCAGTTCTTCAAAGCTCCTGATCTTTTTGTGTTTGTTATTTGCAATGTTTCTTAGAACCTTAGACTTACTTTTGTAGCTCAGGTAGTGAACCCTTAGAACACAGACACATGAGCAGAAATGTGTTTTGTTGGCCTGGGTCTTTCCCTTCCAGCAAAGCCTGTGCTGCCCTTCAGCCAAGCCAGGTGGCACGAAGGTAACCAAGGGGCTGCTGTGGTTTCCCCTTTAACAGAGCAGCACAAACAGTGTCTGTGCTGTCTGTTGGTAAGTAGACAATGACTTTGGGCCTGACTTACTGACCCTGCACACCACTAATCTGCCCCAGGAGCTCTGTGCTGCTGTGCCCTCCCCTTGTTCTGCCTGGCTGGGCTGTTTGATGTCAAATAGCCATCAATTTTCTTTCCCCAGTCCCAGCCCTGGTAGTGTCTACAGCAGCTGGGGAGCTGAGCTCATGGTGACCGTGCCAACCGAGCCACCAAGGGCTGTGGCCAGTCCGGCTCCAAGCAGAACAACATCAAGGAGGCTGTGGGTAGCAGGGCACCCTGGGCACTGTCCCTGGAGAACAACAGGGTCTGTGTGATTTAACTGAAGGGACATGTGACATGCTGTCACCTCTGCTATTTGGGATGGCTCTGGCTTGCCCTGGCCAGTGGCCACTGTAGCCCTGGTGCAGTAACAGGAGTAACCTGTTGTTTTGGGGTATAGATAGGCACAGCTGATCCAGGGGTGCCTCTGCCATGGCTCTGATCGGGCTGTTCCTACACTGCCCATTTGGGATGGGCTGTGTGAGTCAGGCTGTGAGACTGGGCCAAGGAATTGCTGTTGGAGGTGATGTTCCACATCAGGCAGCTCTGGCAAGGGAGACTGTGGTCACCCCTCACCCATGTGAGTCAGAGAGTAATGGGTCCTGCTCTCCTGCCATCAGGACACTGCTTGGTTTGTGCTGGACTTGGTGTAGTGGTCCAAGGGAATTGGGATGCTTTTGGTGCTTTTCTGAGCTCCTGTGCAGATCCAGGCTGGAGGCTGCTGGATTGGCAGCCCTGCACAGGCCTGTCACTTCTCCTCTGCCAGCAGCACCATTATGGTGCTGCTCAGCATCTCTGGGCACAAAAAGTGCTGCTGGAAACACAGATCTCCTCCTCTGTAATTCCTCCCGTTTAGTTCCTCCTTTGAAGTGGAGCTTTAACTCTTAATATGGTAAATAGTGGGATGTGTAAATGCAGGCATGTCCACATACTGTCAGTAAGGCTCATGGGGCTGCTCTGAGACTGCCCCACAGGGAATGTGGTGCCCAGGGATGCTCAGTGCTGGCTCTGGCTCTGTTGGAAATGGTGAGGCAGGTGTGATGTGGGGAGTAACTGCAGATCTCTGGGATTAAGGAGGCTGCTGGCAAGGGCTAGGATGTGTTGTGGGGTGCAGGGGAAAAGCAGTTTGGGATTGCACAGAACTTAATGGGAGGAACCAGAGGTAGGATAAGAAAGGGAGTCTGGTGACTTGGGGAGGACTGAGAGTACAGGGGTAGGGGGATAAAGGGGGTCAGTTGGGTGTAGGAAGGTGACTGGGCAGTGTGTTTGGCCATGCCCTGCCCAGTGCAGCCTCTGCTGCCTGCACAGAAGCTGGAGTGGGATTGTGACCTCAGGGGCTTGTATATCCTGGGCAGGCATGAGAGCCTAAACATGGCTGCTGCAGCATCCACATGGATTTTACTTGTATTTTACATATATTTTCACTGGTGGACTTCCATCCTGTCCAGCCAGAGACAGGAGCAGGTTGGGGCTGTGGCTGCTGATGTGTGT
The DNA here is from genome assembly GCA_013397245.1 of Thryothorus ludovicianus. NCBI lineage: Eukaryota > Metazoa > Chordata > Aves > Passeriformes > Certhiidae > Thryothorus > Thryothorus ludovicianus. The sequence continues at coordinate 101,901 of VZTB01012890.1, read as the reverse complement.
GGCCAGCCACCTATCTGTCCCTGCGAGTGGGATGTGTGAGTTCTGTGTCTGCTGGGCACACATCTCCAGCCTTGCTGCCACTTGGATCTGGGGCCATGGAGTAGCAGCCTCACCACTCGGGCTGTTGCATCCACACAATGTCTCCTCTTCTGGCATGGAGCAGCTGGACTTGTCAGGGGCTTCAAATGTGTGTTCCTGCCATCAACAGCTAACAAATTTTATGACTTCTTTCCATTTTTATAGGGAAAACCATCACCCTGATCCAGACATTGAAACTTGTCAACTGATGGGACAAAGAGCTGAGACACTTGGCTGTACTCGGACACTAAAACATAGGGTTTAGCCAAAGAATATTTCCCCACTGTGGAGGTTTACAACTGCCAAACCCTGTAGCATTCTTGGGAGGCTTTTCTATCCCTCTTCTCCATTTCCAGATTTCCACGCATCATGGTATTCCTTTTGACTTCTTTTGCAAGCTAGCTCTGGCTCTGCCTTTGCTTCCCCTATGCTTTGGTGTGGGTCCCCAGCGTGAGCTGCTGCCTGTGGGCTGGTTCTGCACCTCTGCTTCCAGCTGCTGCTTGGAGGCTCCTCTTGGATGTCATGACTGACCTGCTTTTTCTCTCTCTTCCACTGTATCTCTTTCCCTCCAACCTGTCTCCTGCGTTTTCCCTTCTCCCCCCTCCATCCCTGCAGGTTCATCATGCCTAGTGGCATATAAAAAGACTCCACCTCCCGTCCCTCCTCGGACCACATCCAAGCCGTTCATCTCTGTCACTGTGCAGAGCAGCACTGAGTCGGCGCAGGACACCTACCTGGACAGCCAGGACCACAAGAGTGAGGTCACCAGCCAGTCGGGGCTCAGCAACTCCTCAGACAGCTTGGACAGCACCAGGACACCCAGTGTGACCAGGGGCAGCATCGTGACTCCAGCCAGAGACACTCCAGAGTTACCTCAGAAAAATGCAACTTTGAAAAGTGACAAAGGGACTCTGACTAACGAAGAGCCTAAAGTGGAGAATATCCCCAAAAGAAAGCTATCGTCCATAGGAATACAAGTATGGAATAATTTGTTCTCCTTTGTCCCAAGGAATGTCCTTGCCCTATCCATTTAGCGTGTGCCTTTTCTGTGACCAGGTGGGCATCTGAACTCACTTAGAAAGCAAGAGACACTCACTGCCTTGTCAGGATAACTACCTGTGTTCCCAGGGTGAGAGAGAGCAGCACTTTCCCTTAAGAGCCCAGAAAGGACTAAGCTCTTTTGGTACAAATTTAAAATGTTTTCTAGAGCAGAGGGGCCATGTTAACTGGGTGAGTCCATCTGAAGAGGTCTTTTGCTGCTGATCTGCCTGTGCCCTGCACTCTGTATTACTTCCCATCACTCTGCTCCTTGTCCATCATGGTTCTAGGAACAATTCTCCCCTGAGAGGCGAGTCCTTCCACTTGATGCCCATGTGGGAAGGGCTACTGCAGTGCCAAATGGTCCCAGACTTCAGGCAGGAGGGAGCAATTCCTTGCTGCCCAATGTTCCCAGCAGGTTGGTGCTTCCCTTGCTGGGAGCATTTAACTGTGGGAATCAATGGAAATGAGCTGTTGATAACACAGTGAACTGAGAACCCAGTGAGTAGTGTAAATGCATGCTTGAGTCAGCAAAACACACCCTCTGGGGCTGTGCCCTCGCCTGGGACAGGTTTCTCAGGTACAGGTGGCTGTGAGCTCTGGTTCTGTCCCAGATGCTGGTTACCAGCAGAGGGGAACTTGTGCAGCTCCAGGTGCAGGATCTGAGCTTTGAGCTGCTGAACAAGTTCTCCATCAGCTTTACAGCAAGGCCAGCTCAGTATAGGTGACAGTGAAAGGCCTCTCTGCAAGGCTGGCAGGTCAGAACACCTGAAACGGCAGCAAGGGGAGCAAAATACACTGGAGAGGCTGACTGCCTTCCTCCACTTCTCCTTTTCTGAGCTGGTTCCTAAGTCACCTGGATTTCTTTCCTAAAGCTCTCTTATCCAGAGCCATGGAGGGTATCAATCCCTTGGAGAGAGGCTTTGCTGTCAGTCTCAATCACCTCGCTGTCCTCCCTTGAGTGCCCTGGTCCCTGACTGTGTGGGATGCCCCAGGCACGGGGACACGGCCCCAGCCATGCAGAGCCCAGGGCTTCTGGCACAGCTCCTGGCAGGACACAGCCCTGGTCCTGAGGTGGGAGCAGAGCTGAGCAGTAGCCCCGTGCCTGTCCTTAGCCAGCCCTCCCATGTGGTGTCAACGTGCTCTGTATGTGCACACTCCTGGTCTACTAATGTGGATTCCAGCCGCAAGTTCTTGTGTCTGTTTTTGTCTGTTTTTTTTTTTTTTTTTTTGTTCAATAAGGTTGACTGCCTTCAGCCAGTGGCAAAAGAGGAGCCTCCTCCACCAGCCACCAAATTCCAGTCCATCGGGGTACAGGTAGAGGACGAGTGGCGGTAAGTGAGACGCAACTTGTGCAGTTTCCCTTTATTTTAAATTGTGCCTCCCCCACTTGTGCTTAGACCTTCTTCCCTGCTTTGTGCCAGTGAGTGGTGTTGAATGGGGCCCATGGAGAGCTCTTCCTCCACAGCACTCACCCGCTGCAAAAAAGCACTTGTTCTCTAACAGACAACTCAATGGGAGCTTGAAATTAAATAAAAAACAAAAAAATTCCAAGCTGTAATTATAAACATGCGTCAGCCCTCTCGTCTGAACGGCCAATTGCAGTAAGCAGACAACCTTATAATTCTGTCTGTCTGAGTGTGTGGTGTGTATCCATGTGTGAGGAGGGGCAGGGAGAGGCTTTGCTGTGGCCATGGATTTTGCTGTCGGTGTGGAAGGCTGGCCAGGCTGAGCTGTGCTATTGAACGATGGCTTTTGATCCCTGCAGAAACAGCCACTCTCGCAGCATGTCCTCCAAACAGGACACAGACTCTGACACACAGGAGCCCAATAACTCCAGCTGTAAATCATCTGAGAGAAGCCTCGCTGAGTGCCCCCAGCACAACAACTCTGTTGGTGTTGATGCCTCCACTAGGCAACCAGCCAAGCCCTCACAGATTAAGAGAAACCTCTCCTATGGAGAAAACAATGACCCGGCCCTGGAGCCTTCTTCTCTCCCTCCTCCTGACCCCTGGCTCGAGAGCTCCTCCACGTCGCCGTCGGAGCCGGCTGCGCCGGGAGCCTGCCGGCGGGACGGCTTCTGGTTCCTGAAGCTGCTGCAGGCAGAGACTGAGCGCCTGGAGGGCTGGTGCCGCCAGATGGACCAGGAGACCAAAGAGAACAATCTCTCTGAGGAAGGTGGGTGTGGGCAGCAGCCCAGCAGCTCCTCCCTCAAGAAGCAGATGGGGCTGAGTATTGGGTCAGTAAAATTGTGGCTGCCCCATCCCTTGGAAGTGTGCAAGGCCAGGCTTGACAAAGCTTGGAAGAAGCCTGGTCTAGTGAAAGGTGTTCCTGCCCATGGAATGAGATGAGCTCTAAGGTCCCTTCCCTCCCAGACCATTCTGGGGTTCTTTGAAATTGCTGAGAGCCCACAAAGCCAGAGCATGGAGATGAGGAATAATTTTTCCTTGGAAAGGGCAATTGTAGCCTCCTGTAGCAAATGGAGTACAGTGTAATGCTGTGATGCAGCATAAAAGATGTACAGGGGATGGTGCAGCTTCTGACCACTCAAAACTGATAAAAGCTTAAATGGATTTAATCTTAAAATAAGGCTAAATGGAAAAAGTTTTTCAGGCAGCTGTGGGATCTCTCCCTGCCTCACCCATTACTCACAAATGGGCAGATGAAAGCTTAGCTGGTAGTGGGGCAAAAGGAATATGACTTCAGAGCTTGTTTGCTCAGTTCAGCTGTTGAGCTTGTCTTTATAGCAAACAGAAGGTTTCTTCACATGGGAAAACCTCACTGAGTTTGTGCTGGGTACACCAAAAGCGTAGAACAGGGAACATGAGGCCAGTTGATTTTATGGGTTTCAATCCCAACTGGACTCGCTCCTGTATTTTCAAATGCCTTGGCAAAACCTGGGCTTTTTGCAGTGGGAATCATGCCTCTGGTGCATACAGAGTGATAGGAGTGGGTGACAAGGCTGCAGAGGGCAGGATCTTTGTGTGGAGGCTGGTTTTGATGTTTCTAAAACCTGAGAAAGGTGAAACAAAGGTGAGGTTCCATTTTAGCCCACTGTCACTGCTGGGGCTTCAGGAGCTAATCCCTAATCCTATTCCCTGAGGTGCTGCCTTGGCTGCCAGCGGGACAGGCCGTGCCAAGGATCTCCCTGCATCGAGGCTGGCCTGGCTTGACCTGTGGCAAGGAAAGACAGCAAGACCAATGTGGCATTGTTCTGTGGCTGCTTGATTGTGTAACCACAGCTTTGGTGGGTGGGAGAGCCCAGAGTGTGCTCGTTCAGCCAAGATCTCCTGAGCAGGGGCAGCAGGGCAGCAGCAGAGCAGGCGCAGGACTCAGGTGGTCCCTGTTGGTGATGCAGCTGCAGGCACATGGGGCTCTGAACCTGCCTCTGAAGGGAAAAGCCCAGACTGTTTCCTCTAATGAGCAGAGGACCATGTCCATGCCCAGAGGCTGCTTGGAAAACCCATTAAGAGCAGCATAAAGTGCTGGGTGTTAAAAGCCCTGGCCTGTGTGTTAATCCCTGCTGGTACAGGAAGGCTGCAGAGTGATCCTTGTGTCACCTTTCCCTTGTGCAGGGCTGGGAGAGCAGGCTGGAATCTTTGAGCAGGTGCCAGCAGACCTCACTGAGGGGGTGCTGGTGGCTCCTCTGAAGGGCTCAGGACAGTCTGAGGAGCTCTCTGCCAGCTTGGATGTTGTAATGTCCTCAGCCAGGTCTATGTTTGGTCTGTCAGAAGGAGCAATGACAGACAAATGTACTTCCAAAACATCTTTTTCCTGAGAGCAGTTGGTGCCTTGAGGATCTCTGGAATTCCTTTTCTGATGGCTCAAGTGTTTTTCTTTATTCCAGAAATGCTGGAGCTCATTGCTACAATTAATAGTCTGTTCTACTCAGGTCTTTTTCTTTCCTCTTTTGTTTTTGTCCCCCACAGTCTTGGGAAAAGTCCTGAGTGCAGTGGGCAGTGCACAGTTACTAATGTCACAGAAGTTCCAGCAATTCCATGGCCTCTGTGAACAAAACTTGGTGAGTTTAGATCTCTTTTTCCTGGTTTCTGAGAGGATGCCTCTCTTTGAACAGCACTATGAGAACTTGGTCAGGTGTTAACAGGATGCTGTCCCTGTGAAAACAAAGCCAGTGCAGCCACAGCCTGCAGTGCCAGGCCAGAGAGGACTGGGTTAGCACAGAGGTGCCTTCTGCTTCTGAAGGGCTTTTTGAGGCAAACCCCTGAGGCTGGGCCAAATAAGGGGAACTGTTTGAAAAGTCTGCTTCTGACTACATATGCTCTCTTTGTGTGTGTGGCTGGTGACCCTGTCCCCAGGTCACTGGGAATTGATCTCTGAAAGGGATTGCAGAGGTTTGCCCTTGCTTGGAGCTGACCTGGGCTAATGGGGATTGATGGAATCTGTGGTTTAGTTTTCCCCTTAAGCTTTATGGTAATATGGATTTTGCAAACTTCAGAGGTGAATTCCCCTCTAGATGTAAAATAATCTTGGAGAGACTTGAGGAGCAGGAGGGTGAAAAGTGCTGATCCCAGCTGAGCATCAGCATCCACAGAGCTTTGTGTGAGCTGCTTGGATCTGATCCCATGCTTTCCAGGGTCTGTGGTGGTGGTTCAGCTGTCTGGGAACTGAGAAAATCCTGTTCTTGGAAGAAACTTAAGCTACTTAAAATTTTTCAACCCAGCCTGAGAAGTACTGATGCTTTTAGATTGTTTTGGGCGGAAATGTAGCAAAATAATTTTGCTCTTGAAAGCTCAGCTTGGCTCCTTGGAGTGCAGTACATCCAGGCATCAGAGCTGGGTATCCATTTCCATTATTTCCCTCCCTGAAATCAGAGTCTTTGTGTGTAAGAAACCAGTGTTGTTGCTCTGATTGCCACTCTGGCACCTGCTGTTGGAGGTTCCTGCTATGGGGGTTAGTGCCAGCACTGGATGTCTGGTTCAGGATTACCCTGCTGTAAAGAGGGGTGCAGTCAGGACCTGCTTCCTGAGCTTGGCAGAAATTATTTGGGCTGTAAAGGCTGGGTTTGTGTGTTCATGGCAAACTCTGGTACCTCCTGTGGCCTCCTGTGGGCTCTCACTGGGTTTGGTTGCAGGCAGACATAAAAGGAGTGAAGGTGCTGTGCACACTGCTCTGCCTGGTGTGTTCTTTCTTGAAATGGTGTTTTTAATGTTTCCCCTTCAGAACCCTAACGCCAATCCCAGACCCACAGCCCAGGACTTGGCTGGATTTTGGGATCTCCTCCAGCTGTCCATTGAAGACATCAGCATGAAGTTTGATGAGCTGTACCACCTCAAAGCTAATAGCTGGCAATTGGCAGAGACACCGGAGAGAAAGGTGAGTGAGGGGCACTGGGGAGTGGCCAGAGCACCTTGTATGTATTTGGGGTATTTGAGGTCTAGTTTTGTCTTCAAACAGATACTCTCAAGGGCTTTTGCCATCCTCCACTTGTCATTTCACAGCCTTGTGAGGCACCAAGGCTATTCCTTTTGAGTAATAGTGGGAACAGTTCAGTGCAAGGGGAAAAGGTTTTTGGTGGAGAGAGCCTGGAGTGGTGAGCAGTGGTGCAGGGACCTCAAGTATTCCTAGGACTGTGTGGATGGATTTAACTACTCCTGGTGCCCAAGTAATGCAAAAAACAACTTGAACCTTTGGAAAATGCAGGAGAGGTGGTGTCCTGGCTCTGCTGGTAAGGAGGACTGTGGCTCAGGGCAGGGTGACTTACTAAAATTTTGCAGTTCCACATAAAGTTGTGTCTTCATGCTGCCTGTGCTGGGCTCTGAGCTACAGCTGAACCAGACAACCTCTGAACTCCAGGCCACTCCAGAAGAGCCCTGTACCGTGGCAGCTGCATGGAGGGAAGGGTTAGGCTGGATAACAGGAAAAGGTTCTTCCTGCAGAGGGTGCTGGGTACTGCCCAGGCTCCCCAGGGACTGGGCACAGCCCTGAGGCTACCAGAGCTCCCAAGAGCATTTGGAAACCACTCTGAGGAACAGGGTGTCCTGCAGGTGTCCTTGCAGAGGTTTGACTTGATGATCCTGGTTGTGGATCATCAGCCTCTGGATTGTGGACTCCCATCCCAAGAAATGTTCAAGGCCAGGTTGGACAGGGTCTAGTGAAAGGCGTCCCTGCCATGGCAAGGGGTGGAATTGGATGATCTTCCAACCCAGACCACTCTGTGGTTCCATGATTGTTGTGAGTCCCTTCCCATTCGGGACATTCTGTGATTGTATGAAATGTAAAATGGCTCCTTGTAGAAACCAGGGCAGCTGATTTTGAGAGGTTTCTCACTGCAGAGCTGCTCTCCCCAACATGATCCCCGTCCCTCTGGCAAGGCCCTGCCGGGGCCAAGCCAACGCCCAGCTGTGCACATTTATATTGGGTCTGGGTTTTTCCTTACTGTCTCCCTAAAGGAAGAGAAGAAACCACCCCCTCCAGTGCCAAAGAAGCCGGCCAAGTCCAAATCACAGCTGAGCCGGGACAAAGGCTCCGACTCGGACAAGCAGCGGCAGGAGGCGCGGAAGCGGCTGATGGCAGCCAAGCGCGCGGCGTCAGTGCGGCAGAACTCGGCCACCGAGAGCGCCGACAGCATCGAGATCTACGTCCCCGAGGCCCAGACCCGCCTCTGAGCCAGCCACGGCCAGCCCGCGGCTTTTATAAGTCATTAAATGGAAAAAAAAAAAAGGTTCTCTCGAAACTAGTGTGATTTATTTGGTCTAGAGACAATGAGCCATCCTTGAAAAGGGCTCCTGAGTTGGCTTTTTTCTCTCAGCTTTAAATAATGAAGATTTTAACAAAAAACAAAAAAACAAAAAAACACAAACAAAAAAAAAAAAGAAAAAAAAGAAAAAGTGCCCCTCATTTTCTCCCCAGCTGTGGTGTTGCCGAATGGACTGGACAGACTCCTGGGAACTCCAGCCCCTCAACTTGGAAATTCAGTCTTTTTACTTGTTCTATCTCATGAGAATTATTAGCTTGTTTACAAGAAGACGACAAGAAAACACGAAGCCTTGAGCACGTGCCATGCTGTGTTCTTCCTCCTCCTCAGATCTGTTCTGCCCTTCTCATCCTTTATTTTTCCCTCCTGCTGCTCCTGTTCTCCCACCCTTTGCATGGTTTCGGTTCCTGTGTCCGGACCCCCCTGTCCCCACAGAGAGCACCTGTGGTGCATCGTCCCTGCTGCCCTCTCCAGCCAGCAGCCTCCTGGGCTTTGTGTTCTTGGGATGGGGATGTTGGGGCAGGGGAGAACAGGCACAGGGAGCAGTATCCTCAGTTTGTTGGAGGGAGAGGACGCCGGGGCTGTGCAATGTGGGGTTGAAATGCAGTCCAAAAGTAAAATGTGCAATAAATCTGGCGCAGGCGATCCCGAGAGCCAGACCCCGCTCCGGGCACAGGAGTGGAGCTGAAGGACCACAGAGCACAAGCCACATCACTTGGATTTCCCTCCTCTTCCCATCCCAACGGCGTTTTCCTTGGCTGACTGGTGGAGAGAGGAGCTGCTGCAGCAGGGGCTGTGGGGTCGGTGTGTCCAGGAGGAGGGGGTGTACATATGCACATATACACTTAGTAGTACCTGTATAGTAATTCCTACACACGGATCCTGCCCATGCCGCCGCGGGGGTGGGCAGATGTATAGCATATATTTTTACATGTACTATATCTAGATGTGTGTCCAGGTGTGTGTAAAAATATATACCCTGTGTGTAAGCAGATGACTATTTTTTCCTTATTTCCCTGCTCTCTGGGTAGAGAAAGGATTGCTAAATATTTTTTAGCCCATTTTTTTTCCCCTTTGTAGATCTCCTATCTGGACTGGCTCCTCGGAGCCAGAGCTGCCACCCCTTGATTCTTTGCCACCCTCTCACACTGAAGGTTTTTGTCCCATCCTGAGGGATCTCGCTGGAGATTTTTTTTTTTTTTCTCTTCACATGTTTGAACAAGTTGAGAGATTGTGTGCTACTGTCATGGGGGTGGAGGTGGAATCCCAGTGGTTTCAGTGAGAGTGTTGGTGATCCAGAAGGCAAAAAATAAATAAAAGTGAAATCCTGAATGATGCCTGCTGCCCATTGTGTGCTGTCTCGGGCTGTCCACAAAAGCTGCTCTGAGAGGTCTCTGCCCCCAGCCATAGATTTCCCAAAGCTTGTCTGTGCTGGGATTCAAATTTGGCTGGAGGTGAGGGTCAGGCTTTGCTTCCAGGGGCCAAGGGGAAGCAGCCTCAGGTTGCGTCAGGGGATGTTTACGTTGGATGTTGGGGGAAAGTCTTGCATGGAAGATAGGGTCAGGGCTGCCCACAGCAGGGGGGAGAGTCCCCGGCCCTGGAGGTGTTGGAAAGGTCTGTGCAGGTGGCACTTGAGGGTGCATGGGCATGTCAGGAGTTGGCAGCAGCTGGGACTCATCTTGAAGGCCTTTCCCAAACCTAAAAAAAAGATTCCATGGGGGCAGAGACATTATTGGATTTTGCTGTTCTTCGGGGCAGGTTACCAGAAGTCCCTAAAGCTGCACCTTTACAGAGAAAGGGGGGAACACCAAGAAAGTGGGGGGGTAATTTATTTATTTTATCATTTACTCTTCCCAGCTGCTGCTCACAGAGTGGTCAAACGATCCTGGCTGCCGGGGGCTGGGCTTGCTCATAATATTTATGTTCTTATATATAATATGGGTTTGTGTATATATGTGCATATATTTTAACATGTAAGTGAATTTATAAAGCTGTAAAGAATAATTAATTGTAATATGGTTTTGTATCTTATATTGAATACAATATTTTAAATTCACCTACATATTTTAAAATACATATACAAATACAGAGGTAGAATTACATACTTCTATATGCATATAAATATGTCTAACACATGTACAAAAATGTGTTATACATATTTAAACGCCTTTTATAAATCGGAGAAGTATTTGTTATAGATATTTAACGCCCCTTCTATAAATAATTTCATACCCGCTCCTTGTAGCCACCTGTTTATTCTGAGCCCGAGGGACGCGGGCAGCCAATCACGGGACTGCCTGAGATCACATGGTGTCACGAGATGGCTGCCTGCCAATCAGAGGGCGGCGTGACGTTTAACAAAATGGCTGCGCCCTGTCATAAGATGGCGGGTGAAACAAAATGGCTGCCCCCAGTGGATGTAGGGGGGGTGAGGCCGTGTGTCAAAGCACTTCCGGGCCCTATCAACCAATCACAGCAGGGAACGCGCCGCTGCGGCGAATGGCCGTGAGGCTGGTGGGAGAGGGCGGGGCCCGAGGGGGCGGCGGGCACGGCGGACCCCGGCTACGTGTGGGCAGTGGCGGCGGCGCCGTGCCCGTGTCCCGGGCCCTTGGATGTGCCTGTGTCCCCTGTCCTGTGTCCCCGTCTCGGCCGGGCGCTGCAGCCCCGCGGTCTCCCGGCCCCGCGGCTTCCCCGGGCCCAGCTCCGGCCGCGCAGTGCCTGTTATCCCCGGGAATCCCCCGCGGCCCGGCTCGGCTCGCTGTGCTCGGGCATGGCCCGGTCCCGCACCCAGCGGGGCAGCGCCTGGCCCCCGGTGGTCGCGCTGCCTCCGACCGCGGGCGCGGGGCTCGGGGGCGCTCGGGATGCGCTGTTCCGAGCTCAGCTGGGCGCGCCTTGCCCCCGGGAGGGGTCCCGGAGCCTCACCCACTCGTGGGGAATTTTGGGGCAGGGTTGGCAGTGGCGTGAGGGGTATGAAAGGCTGGGAGTGTTCGACCTGGAGAAGGGAACGCCCTGGGGAGCCCTCAGAGCCCCTTCCTGATCCTAAAGAGGGTCCAGGAGAGCTGGAAGGGGACTTGGGACAAGGGATGGGAATGGCTTCACATTAACAGAGATCGAGGATACGTGTGGGATGTTGGGAGGAAATTCCTCTCTGTGAGAGTGGGGATGCCCTGGAACAGGGTGCCCGGAACAGCTCTGACCGCCCCACCCCTGGAAAAGCCAAAGGCCAGGTTGGACAGCTCTTGGAGCGACCTGGGATAGTGGACGGTGTCCCTGCCCATGGCAGGGGGCTGTGCCTAAATGGTGTCTAAGGTCTTTCCAAGCCAAACCACTCTGGGAAGTACAAGTGTCCCATTAATGAGGCTGTTCCGTGTGCCCGGGTGAGAGCCTGGGGATGCCCCTGGAGGATCCCTCCCAGCACCAGCAGCCCCAGCCGATGCCCCGGGAGGCGATGGAGGTGTGGGGAGAGGTCAGAGCAGTGCCCTCCCCCGGGTGACCCTGTGCCCCTACACTGTCCCTCGGCTCTGTGTCCTGAGCCCCGGGAGCTGCTGGTCTCTGGTGGTGGGAGCAGCTCGCTGAGGCTCTGCTGGACCTGGCGTCGGTCCCTGTGTGCAGCTCAGGAGCCCCGAGGTGCTGCCTGGGCCACAGGAGCAGCAGCAGAGCTGTGGTGTCCCCAGCTGTGACCCCCTGTCACAGTGCAGATCCCTGAGCTGGGCTGGCAGACCCTGCTGTGGCTCCAGCCCTCCACTCCCCCCCAGAATGTGCCCCATCCCACATCTCTCACCTCGAACACAAAGCCCCAGCAGCTCATGGAGAGTGGGGGACACCCAGGTGCTATTCCGGGATGGCCCAGGGGTTTCTCCTGGTGCTGGAGAATCCAAGTGAGGCACCCACAAATGACACAGTTCACTCTGACACACAGCTCATATTTAAAAATAACAACCAAAACTAAAAAAAAAAAAAAAAAAAAAAAAACACAAAAATTTTTTTTTAGAAAAGGAACAAAAAAAAAAACCCAAAACTTTTTATTTGACAATGGAAAAAGAAACAAAAAGATATTTACAGTAGTTTGTTATTTCTCCGTAAATTTAATTCCAATAACTCCTGCCCTTCCAACTCTCTGGCCCATCCCAGGGCAGCAGCAACAACAGCCTCTGGCACAGGCACAGCTCTGGGGGAAAGAAACCACCTCGGTTTGACTGGGGCACGATGAGCAGGAGGCCAAACAGCCTCTCCCTCCCCCAGGGCAAGGGACAGAGCTGCCAGGGAGTGACATGGTGAAAGAGGGAGTCCCAAAAATGAGGACTTTCCCTGGAAAGGAGACAAAGGATGAACAACGGCTGGACATAGCAATGGAGATGGGGGCAAGAGGCACATGACGGGCACCCACTCACCACAGTGCCACTCCAGCACTGCACAGGGCACCTCTGAAAGCTGTAGGGAAGCTTTCCCACAGCACCTCCCCTGGCAGCTTCCCTCTGAAGAAATGGGGGGTGGGAACACATCAGTCACCCAAATCAGTGGTGACTTTTCCCTTCCAGCCCCATCCCCTCCGGTGCTCTCCCCCAGCCCCGCAGGGTTCCCAGTCCTGCGGCTTTACCCCCTTCAGCCATCAACTCATCGGGCTAATTACTAATTACCGGCAGGGTTAGCACTCCTCGGCACAGGGCACAGTCATTAACTCACATCCCACAGGGCACCTGACCGGCACAGCGCCCAGGGACAGCAAGCGACAGCACAGCCAGGAGCTGTTCCTGAGCCCAAAACCTGCCCCAGAGGCCCAAATCCACGCCGGCCCGGCAGCTCAGCACACGCCAGTTTGTCACTAGAGGTCCCCAGCACCGCACAGCCACACTGGGAGGGGACAGGGGCAAACACCTCCATCCATCCTCCGCCTGCCCAGCGCTGCTTCTCAGGAACCCCGCGCTGCACTTGCAGGACGCACATGGCCGTGCCCGCACCACACCTCTTTCCAAAGGTTTTATGGCAAAAAAAAAATTAAAAAAGGAAAGGAAATGAAGTCGGGTACAAAATTCACAGTCTCAGCTCTGTCCAGGCTTGTCCATGCACTCACTGCTCTGGGCACAGCGTGCACAGATTCAGCATGAACTCGAGGGGAATGCAGGGAAGGTGTGGAAATGCTTATAGATAAAAAAAAAAAAAAAAAAGAAAAAGGTCATAATCATGTAATAAATCACAATTAAATGGAAAATGTTTCAACAAAAAACATGCTAAACAGCACCATAGATATTTCTACTGGCAGCATCCAGAACAACCTAAAAAGGAAGAGGGTCCTATTTTTTCCATAAAATGCCACAGACTCCATGTTTCCAGTTCATCTGTCCTTTGCCCTTGCCTGGGCAAGGCAGGGCCCCTGGCCAGCACCAGGAAACAGAAAGCCCCCCCCCCAAAAACAAAAGAGGGGCCAGGAGGAGGGGTGGGAGGGGGAAAAGATTTAGGAGACAAAGCTCTTCATCCACAGTCCTTAAAACAGACACTGACATTAAAAAAATAGGTTCTCTCTGTCTCGCTGAAGAAATGATGCTGGCTGGACCCTTGTTTACAGGAGAGGAAGAGATCAGCAGGTTTTCTAGGGGAGCTCCAGTGCCCACTGCAGCCCTGCGGCAGGGACAGGGCACTGCCAATGCTGAGGTCTGGGCACGACGGGCCCCTGCACAGCCGGGGCACCGTCCTCGGCAGCCAGGGCATCTCCCAGCGGGAGGATGGCGGGCTGGGACAGGCCTTCCTCTGCCGCCTTGGCTGCCGAGAGAGACCAGAGCCCCCGGGCGGCAGGAGCTGCTCCTGGGATGGGCCGTGGGATTGAGGCAGAGGCCGGGAGGGTCGGGCCCCCCGGGGAAGGGCACCCTGCGGGACCTGGCCTGGGGTTATTTGGAGGCTCCGGGGGGCTCGGTGTGGGGAGCCAGGGGCAGCTGCCCCCCCTGCCGCTGCCGCTCCAGCTCAGCTGCCTTCTGCAGGGCCACCTCCACCAGCAGCTGGAAACTGCTGAAGTCGTCCCCGAAGAGCTCGGGGGGCGTCGGGGGCGGCGTGTTGAAGAGTCCGGGCGTGGGGCTGCCCGCCTCAGCCCGCGCCAGCAGGGTCAGGGGGCTGCCAGCAGGCCCCACGCCCGCCCTGGGCACGGCCTCGGGCCCGGCAGGCTTCTCCCACTCGGGGCTGTGGGCGTTCACCACAGCCAGCGCCGGGTGGCACAGTACCTGCGGGCACACCGACATGGACAGCACCTTGGAGGCGCCCGCGGGCGGCACCACAAGCACCCCGGAGCCGGCGGCAGCGCCCCGCGGCACAGCCACGTCGGCGGCCTTGGCCCCGCGGCGGGAGATGGTGAACTGGTTGGGGTCCTTGCCGTCCTTGCGCAGCATGTCGGGGAGCAGCCGCCGCCGGGCGTTGATGAACCAGTTGCAGATCTGTGAGGAGAGAGGGGCACGGCAGGATCAGCCGTGGGGCTGCAGCCCCGGATCAAACCAGCAGCAGCTCCCCCGGAGCAGCTGAGCAGCTCCCACACGAGCACGGGTCCCCCCCTGAGCCCTGCACCTCCTTCCCGTGGGGCTCCAGAGAGGCACAGCAAGCGCCGGCACCCACGGAAACCCCAACACCGTCTGCTTCCTGCCTGGCACCGCCTGCCCGCGGCAGCCCCTTCCTCCCTGCGCCCTGCCCCGGCTGCCCCCGGCCCTGCGTGCTGTGCCCACGGCTCCTGCTCTCCACGGCAGCACAGAACGGGCACAGCCTGCGCTGCCCTGGGGCTACAGCAGCACAGCACGGAGCCCTGGGAGCTGCGGTGGCTCTGAGCAGAGCTGCCCCCCCGGGAAGGACGGGCTCAGAGCGCTGTGCCCCCGCTGAAGCCCCAAGGTCCCACCTGCAGGCAGGTACAGCACAGCTCCTGCCATTCCCCAGCCAGAGGCCATGGCATTGCACAGAGCCAGCTCACAGCCCATCCTGTGGGTCCCCAGCTTGGGGACAGTTTTTCCTTCTCCAGGTGACCCATCCTGGAGCTCAGCTCTGTTTCCACACTGCTGCCAATGCCAATGCACTGCCAACCCAAATGGGAGCACCAAGGCTGCCAGAGTAGAAGGATGGCAGGAGAGTAGCACGGGTAGAAATCCTTGAGACCATCAGATGATGGAGCTGCAGCCCCTCAGCCCCTAACAGGGACTAAAATGGGGCAATAGAGACACCTTCCTGCGCCTCTGCCCATGAGCAGAATCACAGCTCACGCTGAAGCCTCTCCCAAACATCTGCACAGCACAAAGGCTGCACATCTGGCAGCTGTTTTATTGAGCCTTGGCCATGGATTGTTTCAGCATCTTTATATAAAATGTTACATTAAAATAACTGCCTTCTTCCTAGAAAACAATTAGAAGCAAATAAATCAAGGGAGGGAAAAAGAGTCTGATCTTTCCTAAATCAACAGCTATGGAAAATATTTCCCCCAAGGAGAGAGAACTTGCCACAACTTCAATCACAGCAAGATCTCAGTTGTCGTTTTTTTCTTTAAGACAATATTTGGCATTAAAACCCTCAAATACACCAGTCTTATTCCCTTTTCTGTTCCAAACCCCCTCCCTTGCAAGCTTTAGCTGGGTCCCCTTGACATGATCCTAACTATCCACCACTGTGATCTCCAACTAAAGAGATGGACTCCCAACAAAAAGCCCAACTGCTCGTCGCTGAGAATACCCCAAAATCCTGCCTGTCCCCACCACCATGCTCCTTTCAGCATTCAATTCCCATTGGAGAACGTGGCATGGAGACAGGCACACACAGCCACTGTGACAGCAGGCACTGTCACAGAGCTGGGACATGCTCAGGCTCTGAAGCAGTTTATTAGTTTTTAATTATGGTCATCTCTTTCCCTCCCACCAGCACATCCCATCCTGTCCCTTTGGGCAGCATCTGTTCCCCCAGCACTGTGAGAGCAGCATCTCCTCACAGGGAGGAAAAGTCCATCCATCCCACAGCAGGGCACAGGCTTGGAAGCCACTGCTGTCCAGGAAGCCTCAGTGGGAGCAGGTGCCACTTTCCTATCACTGGAATTTCTGCAAGGGAGGCAAAGGGTTTCCTGCTCTCCCTGATCCTTGGTTGCCAGAGCCTGGCTCCAGCTCCCCAAGCCACTGGAGGAGGCAGAGGGGTGCACAATAAAATAACTGTGGGGGCTTGCCAGTGGCTGTGGCAGAGCCCTGCATTCCCAAGGCTTTTTGGAAGGGTCAGATCAGCATCACAGACTGAATCCCACGGCCACGCCAAGGGGTGTCCCACTCCTCCACCCCAACAGGCAGAGGGAGCATCCCCACAGATTCTTGCTGCATCCCCTCAGACTGGCAGAAAGCCCAAGCTCAGCCCTCAGCTGGCACTGGGAAATGCCATTGAGCTGGGACCCCTGCCCAGTGGGTACAGGGGGCACACACTGGCTGTGGGGGTCACTTGGGGCAAACAACAGCTAGCACACAGCAGGGCCACATCTCAACACGAGCCCACCCATGTGGCAACTCCCTCCTGGGTCCCACGGGCTCGGGGCACTGACAGCAAGGCACCTGCCAGTCCCACCCGAGCCCTGGGGCAGCCCCCGTGTGCCAGCCACTGTCATGTCAACCTGGGCCAGGACAAGCCCAACTCCCACAGCCCCAGGCCTGCTGCTGGTCCCCCAGCCTCAGCCTTAAGCCATCCAGGAGCTCCAGCCTGTCCCCGGAGCAGCTGCTGGACACGATCCTGTGGCACAGCCAACACTTACAGAAACACATTAAAATGAAAGAACAGGTTTGCCTTGCTGGCCAGGAAGAGGGGAAGCAGACAGCCCCTGCCCACACTCGGTGTCTGGGCTGGGACAGCTGGCCAGGACTGTGCTGAACTACAGGGGGAAGAGCCAGAGGTACAGAAGAAGCTCCAGGAGAGGAGCAAACCCACTGGCTCTCACCTGCTGCTCTGCTCCCCACTGCACCCCAGGTCCAGAGAATAGAGTGAAGCCCAGTCAGGCTGGGAGAGGGGCACAGGGCCCGGGGCACCAGTCCTGTGCATGGAGCACAGGGACAGCAGCTGTAGGCAGGCCCTCCCAGACACCCTAAATACAGGCAGGGACCACACCAGAGAGGGAAGAACAAGTGCTGCTCACCCCTACTGCTGCCCAGGGCTCCTGCCTGGGCATCCACTATAGTGACACATGGAGAACATCAGCACACAGCTGGGAGCAGGACAGGGAGACTCTTGGACAAAATTCCCCTTAATGCAGCTGGTGTACTGTGACCAAGTGGGCCAACCAGCACTTAACAGCCCAGGGGGCTCAAAGCACAGCCCAGCCTCTCCCTTCTGGTTAAAATCACAGATTATCCTGAGCTGGAAGGGACCCACAAAGATCATCAAGTCAAACTCCTGGCCTTGCCTAGCCCTAGGGCTGTCCTCTGCCCAGCTCTGTGTGCAAGGGGTGGTCATTCTGGCTTCTGCGGGGGGTGTCCAGGGGAACAGGATAAAGTAGCATCCCCTAAAACCCTCCCCCCCGTGCAGCTTTTACTGACAACAGGGTATTCAGCCTGCTGCCACTCCGGTCCCTCCACCTTTTGGCCGGCCAAAATGCTCTGCTCCAGCAGAGCTGCTCCCCAAGGGCTCAGACGTCTCCCCAGAAAAGACCCTCCCTTCACACAGATGCCTTTCCTTCCCCAACATCCCTTCCCTCGCCTCCTCGCTGCCCTTCAGCAGAGGATGATTCCGGCCTGCCCAGCCCTTCGGGATCCTCGGTGGATCCTCCTGTCCCACACTGCATGGCAGTGTCCCCAGCGGTGTCCCCAGCAGGTGGGGGCTGGGTCCTACCTGCAGCACGGAGAGGCTGGTCTGCCCCGAGAGGCTGAGTTTCTCCTGCTCCGACGGGTAGGCGTTGAAGCGGTGCTCGTACAGCCAGTCCCGCAGGATCTTCACCGACTCCTTGGGGAGGTTGCCCCGTCTCTTCCTCTTGCACTGCGCGGGGTCAGGGGATATGGCGCCGTCCTCGTCCCCCGGGTCACTGTCCGACATGGTGAAGCTGCCCGCGGGACCCCCCTGGCTGAAGCCTGGAGAGGGGGAACCAAAAGGAGATAAGATTCAGGCGGTGTCCGGTCTGCGGAGGGGAAGGGGCCCCCACCGCCCTCCCCCCGCCCCCAGCGGAGTTCTCCCCCCCTGTGGGCCCGCCTGTGGGGGAATCCTTA
>VZTB01012890.1:66806-83152 GCA_013397245.1 Thryothorus ludovicianus | reverse complement strand
CGGACACGGCCCCCGGCGGGAGGGGCAGGGACAGAGGGAGCCCCGGAGCCCCCGCCCGGCCCCGCGGACCCTCCCCCTCCCCGTGGAGCTGCACCCGCACAGGGGCACCCCTGGGGACACCCAGCCATGGGCATCCCCACATGGGGACAACCAACCCTGGGGACACCCACCGAGGGACACCCGTCCAGGGATGCTCACCTGGGGACACCCACCTGGGGAAACCCCCCCAGGGACACCCACTTTGGAGCTCTCACCCAGGGACATCCACGCAGGGGTGCCCCTCAAGGCACTGCACAAGTTCCTTCCCCCTGGCGGAGTCCTGTAGCTGAGCCTCAGGGGTTACTGGTGTCTGTGGCCAGGGGTCAGGGACAGGCCTTGGGACCTGAGCTGCAGGGGCAGGTGTGGGTGACAATCCTGAGGACCTCAGAGAACCATGTAGTCCCACCAGTGCTTCATTTGGTCCTGGCCAGATGGGAAATCTGGTAAGCCCAGCACATCACTGCTCCCATGACAGAGGAAAGTGTTTGCAAGCAATGGTGGTGACCAAGAAAGAACCAGGTGGAACCCTTGCTGTGCCATGCTCATCAGGCTGGCCAAGGTCTCTGGAAGCCCTCTCCTTGCACCTTTCCATGACCACAGCAGAGCCCAAGGTCACCTTCGGAATTTTGGAGACCAGTTTATGTGCTGCTGATCCAGAATATGGTGAGCATGGGATTTCCCCACCACAGCTCTGTGCCCTCCTGTGATGTGGGAATGGGTTGCACTGTTACCCTCTGCCAGGTGCTCAGTGGAGCCCAAGGGGATGTGTCCATCATGGGTCCCCTGGATCCGTGTCTTCATCAGTGGGAAGAAGAGAGAGGAGCTGCTCTGAGCAGTGTTACCACATCCCAGCACCTGTGATGGAGGAAGTGCCACCATGGGGAGCCAGGACAGCCCTGTCCTGCAGCCAGCCCAGAGCCCTGCCTGCTGAGAGACCCCAGTCTGGCAGAGGCATCTCTTGGGGATGTCCTTCTCCGGATGTCCTTTCAGGATGTCCATCCCCTGTCTTGGGCACATCCACACACATTCTTGCCAGGCCAGCTGCACGTGTGTGCATTCCCCAGGGACTTCTGTGCTGCTGGGGCACAGCACTCCAAAAGTCACCAGGCCCTATTCCTCCTCTCCTCAGGAAGACCTAGCTTGATGTCACCCTGTTTTAGGGGCAGCTCCCTCTTCCCAGGCTCCACCACCTCTGCAGCTGTGCTGCAGCTCCCCTCCCTCCCCTTTTTGCTGGTTGCAGGGTAAAAGATGGGAATTCCTTCATTAATTGAAGAAAGCTATAAAATCCCTTCCTTTATGGTCGATTTTTGGTCTCGGAAAAGCAGGATGTGTGGTGCAATAAGGGATTAAAGAGCAAAAGAAAAAGGAGAGCTCCTTAAATGATTTCTTTTGTTGCATCGAAGTCTTCCATGACCTGAGTGGAACTGTGCCCCAACCTACTATTGCTGCATTAATGCCAAGGCAGCAGGGGCTGGTGAAGCACAGGTGGGGTGTGGGGAGCCCTGGCAGCACCTCCCACCCTCTGCAGGGTCACTCCAGGGCAGGGAGCATCCCCTGGCCTCCTGCCCACTGCTGACCAGGGCCATCACCAGGCAGGGTGGGCTCTTCCTGCCCACTCTCTGCTCCCTCTGCAGCCTGGTGTGTGATACTCTAGACCACCCCAGACACGCTCTGGATGCTGCCCAGGGTCTGTGTCAGCCACAGTGCCCAAGCAGGACTGTCCTCCTGAGCACCATACTTTTGGGAAATGATGGTTATTCTTCCACCAAATTGAGACAATCAAGAAATGGTCCCTGGGCTCAACCACCTGGGCTGAGCCATGAGCCCCCTCCTGGATCCCTCCACCCACCTTTGCTCCCTGGACTGGTAGTGTCAAAGCAACTTTGGAAAAATCCCATTGGGTGCCCAAGCGGAGCATGGAAGGAGCCTAAATCCCGGGGCAAGCCCAGCCTGGCATCCCAGAGAGCTCCCATCTGGGGAGTAAGGAGCCTCTGGGATGAGGGGCTAGGGAAGGGGCTGTGGTGCAACTCCCTGCCCTTCCCACTATGATCTCAGCGCTGCCCGGGCCCATTGACATGATAATACTATTAAACTTCTGCAATTTGAACAACAATCAGCCAACAAGAGCCTGAGGGGGAATGCTGGAAACCCAGAGGCATTCTGGGAACCCCAGGGGTATGCTGGAAATCCAGAAGAAGCTGGAACTTCCAGGGGAAGCACTGGAAATCCAGGGGAAGCTGGAACCCCCAGGGGGATGCTTTGAATCCTCAGACAGCCTGCCAGGGTATCCACACTTCCAAGACTGGACTCTCTCCATCCTTTGCCCACCCTCTGATATTCAATCTGCATTTTTAGCAAGGAAAATTCGATTTGTGGTTGGCTGTGCTGGCTGTTTGCTGCCCTGCCGTTGGGGCCACTGCCTCAGCAGCAGGTCCTGCTCCCTGCTCAGGGATGCTCAACCTGCTGCAGGCTGGGATTCCCCCAGTAGGCTGGTCTTGGGAGCTGGGCTCCAGCACTGGAGCCCCTCTCTTGGGCACTGCAGCCCCTTCATCTCCTTCTTCCCATGGGGAAACTCTGCTGTGTTTCCTTCCTGGAGGCTGTAGGGCAGAACAGACCTTCTCTCAGCAGGCACTGCTGTACCCTTTTCCTCTCTGATGTTCCTCTAACCTACATCTCTGGACATGGCAAGAGAAGTGTGGGAACACCAGAAAGGAGCTCACAGCACTGGAGAAAAGCAAATACTCCAAGGTCAGGGGGTCCTGGGCTGCACTGGGACCTGTGTCACAGACCAGGCCCAGAGCTGGGCTGCCCAATACAGGAGACAGGGACAGACTGGACAGAGTCCAGCACAGGGCCATGAAGGGACTGGAGCATCTCTGCCATGAGGAGAGGCTGAGAGAGCTGGGACTGCCCAGCCTGGAGCAGAGAAGGCTCAGGACATCTCATCCCTGGGGATAAATATGCAGGGGAGGCTGCAGAGGGGACGGGGTCAGGGACAGCCCCAGGGGCCATGGGCACAAAGTGACCCACAGGAGGGGCCCTCTGAGCTCAGGAGATGCTTCTGCACTGGGAGCAGCTCTTCTAGACTGACCAGAAGGTTCACCTAACTTGGTGCTCTCCTGCCCCAAGTGAGCACTTCTGAAATGAATGTCTTTATTTTGCTGCTATTTAATACCTTTGAAATAAGTCAGGTCAGGTCCACCTGCTGCCTCTGCTGTTTCTGGTGCAGCCCAAGTACAGTTGACTTTATGGTCTGCCAGTGCCCATGGCCCAGTCCCATCCATTTTGTCACCACCAGCACCCCCAAGTCTTCCCCAGGGCTGCTCTCAACCCACCCAGCCCTCAGCCTGTGCTGGGGCTGCTCTGACCCAAGTGCAGTTTGTTTGAACTCCATGAGGTTCACAGGAGCCCAGGTAGTTTTGGGGTTTCATAGACACATCAAATGACAGAATGGTTTGGGTTGGAGGGGACCTTAAAGCTCATCTCATTCCTCCCCGTGCCATGGGCAGGGACACCTTCCACTATCCCAGGGTGCTCCAAGCCTTGTCTAATCTGGCCTTGAACACTTCCTGGGGTGGGGCAGCCACAGCTGCTCTGGGAAACCTGTGCCAGTGGAATAAGTTTATTTACTCTTCCCATAAACACCCTAGTGTCCAATAACAAATTTGTTCTGCTTTGCTGCCTCAGGGTTGAAAGTCCCACCTGTGGTGCCACCACAGCCATGCCAGTGAAGAGGCAGCTCAGACCGAGCAGTTTTGGCAGCTGCTTGAGGCAGCACCTCTGACAGCCCCACACTGGAGCCTGTGGCAGCTCCCAGCTCGGACCAGCAGTGATTGCACCCCACTCCTGGTACTGTGACAAGCTGGGCCAGTCACATAAGGTGATCCCTTGGGGGCAGGGGGGCCGAACATCACTCCTGGATGCAACTGCCCCAGGAGCCAATCTGTCCACAGTTCCTCTGCCCCAAAGTGATATCTGTGGGATGTTCAGTTTGCTGGGTGTCCCAGTGAAGGAGGTTTTAAAAAGCATCCAGGCCCCCAGAAGCCTTCAGGCCTGGGAATTCTCTCTGGCAGTGGGAGAACTGTAGATTTTCCCTGGTACAGTAGTGAATTAGGGAAGAAGCTTGGTACCCATGAGGCTGGAGGTGGGCTGGTTTGGGGCTGCTGCTGCAGAGCACAGGCCCTGACCCTGGGGAACTCCCTGGAGATCACAGGTTCAGCCCTTTCACATCTGACAGTTTAGTTCTTTTTTCCTTGTGTTGGCAGTGCCTGCAAAATAGAAGCACTGAGACCAAGGAGTTTTCATTCATGGATCTTGTCCTGGGTGAGAGAGATCCTGGGGCAAGTCTCTGATGCCTCTGATCCTAGCTTGTGCCCATGGAGCTCCCACAGACCCTATCCAAGCTTTCATAGCACTGGGAGCATCTCCACCATGCACTATGCCCTCACCAGGTTTTGTAGGTTTGTCTTCCCATTTTAAATAAATAATTGCTGGAAACTCATGCCTCCCTCCAGGGCAGCCTTCAAGCAGCATTTTAAGACCACAGCTTCACAAGATGGGATCACCCCATGCTTCTTCACCCTTTTCAGGGTGGTGACAAATAACCAAACCAAGAGGACAGACCCCTCCCCATTTCTTATCCTCTCTGTCTCTTGCTACCTCACCCACCCAGGGTGACACAGAAGGGTGGCCAAGCCCCTGGGACCCTGGACCAGCTGAAAAGCTGAGCATGGCTGGCACCTTGCCCAGTCTCACAGCCCATCCTGACACAGGGGCTGAGCAAAACCTGCAGCCCACCAGCTAAGGCAGAAAATTATGCTCAAGCTGATTTTGCATCATTTGAGAGCAATTTGGCTTCAAAAACAGGCTGCCTCATTGGAAAGGGCCCTGGCTGACAGGGGCAGCAAGGTGAGGAGGTATTTGAGCAGTGCCCAAACTGACCTCCCCAAACCCCCAGGCAGAGCATGGCAGCCAAACACAGCACACGTCTGTCACACCCGACAGGCTTTATACACCCCTTGTTTCCCGAATCCCTCAGATCTCAGGCTCTAAAGCCATAAAAAAGCCAGGGAGGAGGAACAAAGTGGGGATTCTTTCCTGAAGGGGGAGTGTGGGAGGGGAGGGAGAGAGCCTCTGTGCTATGGCCCTGAATGGGGCTCACTCAGGCTGGAGCCAGCCCAAATCCCTGCAGGTCAGCAAGAGATGCTCACCCTAGCCCCAGGACTAGTGGATGGTGGCTTTGAGGGGGTCAACAGCTGCTTGGGGGGAGGGTCACAGCCAGGCTGGGATGCCCAGTGGGTGGGAGGGGTGATGAGAGAGGCTGGATGGGCACACAGTGGCACAGTGATGGGAGTGTGTCCCCCCCAAGCGTGTCCTGATGCAGGGTGATGGTCCTGAGAGGTGTTTCCTGTGGGAGAGATCTGCTGTGGGGCAGCAAGGGGGGCCAAGGGGCAGGGGGTGTGCACAGGATGAGGCAGAAGGGGTGAGTGACCCTGGGCTCTAATCATCCTTGTCCTTGGCCCCGTGCTTCAGGATGCGGGTGAACTCCACGTAGTTGAAGTTGCCCTTTTTGTCGATGGGTGCCTCCCGGTACATCTCATCCACCTCCTCGTCGGTGAACCTGTCCCCCATGGTGGTCAGCAGCTCACGCAGGTGGTCCTCGTGGATGAAGCCTGCAAGGAGGGCAGGGGACAGCGTTAGCAGGGGTCACCAGGAGGGCTGAGCACAGCACCTTGCTCACCTCTCTCAAAGACATCCCACTCTGGAGCTGCCTGGGGAGTGTTCCCAAGGGCGTGGCCAAGCCCTCAGCAGAGGGGCTGTGCTGTACCTGAGGCCTCCTCGTCAAAGCAGGCGAAGGCGTTGCGGATCACGTCCTCGGGGTCGGTGCCGTTCAGCTTCTCCCCGAACATGGTCAGGAACATGGTGAAGTTGATGGGCCCTGGTGCCTCGCTCATCATCCCTTCCAAGTACTCATCAGTGGGGTTCTTCCCTGCAGGGCACAGGCAGGGAGTAGATGCAGGGCCCTGCTCCTGCAGCTCCCATCCCCAGGGTCAGCCCATGCAAACAGCTGAAATGGCTTTTATCCATTGCAAATTGATTTGCTGGTTCTTCTTCACCCACCCCACGAGCATGGGAAGGGAGTTTCTGCAGTGCCCAATGCTCCCCCCTTCAGCACCTCTCCCGATGCTTTCATCTACAGCTGGGAACGAGCTCTGCCTTGGGGGAGGTGCAGTAATTAATTTGGGGATTACTGGAATGAACTCATGGCTTTTCCCATTCCCCTGACAACTCCAAGGAGAGGGGCAACAATGTCCTCACACAAGCCTCATGCTGCTGATGTCCCCAGCAGTGCTCCCACCCTGGGTGCACCAGGGATGGTTCAGCTGCTCCGCTGAGGTCTGTGCCCCCAGCACTGGCCCCTCTCTGCTCCCAGAGCTCCAGCTCCCTGGGAGGAGGGAGATCTCTCCCATGGTTGGGCAGGACCTCCAGAACAGGTTTGGCTGCCAGGTCAATCATTGACAGACCTCCCAAAGTGCAGTGGAAGTACCACTGGGAGTGGGAGGAGGGAGCCATGGTCTGTAGCAAAGGAGAATGGCTTGGGGCAGGGAGTGGGTACAAACCTGCAAGTCTCAACCAGTACAGGTATCACACCAGCACGGGGACCAGCCTTTGTCTCTCTGGCTGAGAGCAACAGGAGGGCTTTATTTCACACGGGACAGCTCCAGTGACATGCATGCAGTGAGACTACTCAAACACTCCATGGCTGCAGCTGGTGGCTGCTCCCAGGGCAGAGCTTCTCCAGCCCTGAGGGTCCCTTCCCTTCTTGTGAGTGCTCCTGTGAGCAGCACACAGAGCTGCTGCTCTTAGACCCCTCACAAACATCCCTTCTGTCAGCTGGTGGAGCAGAGAAATCCCCTCCCAGGCTTTGAGGCATCCCAGCACAGCCAGTGTCCAGCACTCGGTGTGGGCACGAGGTCACCCTGCAGCTCTGTCCGCTCCCAAGGAGGTGCCAGGGGCAGAGGGACTTGTGGGGGCACAGGGGCAGGGTGTCCTCACCGAGGGAAGCCAGCATGTCATGCAGATCCTCCTTGTCGATGAAGCCATCACGGTTCTGGTCGATCATGTTGAAGGCCTCCTTGAACTCCTGGATCTGTGACTGGTCAAACATGGCGAACACGTTGGACGTGGCGCGCTGGGGGCGCTTCTTGGTGGTCTTGGCTTTGGCACGTTTGCTGGACATCTTGGTGGTTCAGGGAGTACCTGGGGACAAGAGCATCAGGAGGGCTGGGGACAGGCCAAGCCAGGGACTCAGTTTCCCCAGGTGTCTCACACTTGGGCAACACAGGGACGTGAGACGGCCACTGGGTCAGACATGAGGATGGACAGGATTTGAGCTGATGAGTTCCACAGGCAGTCACAGGGCAGGCAGTGCTCACTGGCACCCCTTACCCAGGACCATTCCCCAGGGCTGCAGGCAGCCCCCAGACCCACTTGCTGCCTGTCCTCTCTGTATATCTGGGCACAGGGAAAGACACTCAGCTCAGCACCTGTGCCAGTCCTGGGGCCATGGGGATGGATGGCACTTGGCACTTCAAGCACTGTGGCCGTGCCTCTCCACCTCCCCTCACTTTGGAAGGCTCTCCAGGCCCAGCCCAGCTGCCAGGTGGGCGGGTCACCTGTGCAGCCTCTGTGTCACGGCGCAGAAGTAGCCCCAGCACCCAGCATGAAGGGGTTATCTGCTCCGGGCACATTCCTCACACATCACTGCTTCCCACCTCCCTCCATCCATCCATCCATCCATCCATCCATCCATCCATCCATCCATCCATCCATCCATCCATCCATCCATCCATCCATCCATCCATCCATCCATCCATCTGTCCATCCCACCTCCTGGCGGGTCAAAGACCTCTTACCACTGCCCTCCCTGTCACGGTGACCTCCACCCTGCCCAGGGAACCCACAGGAAGAGGAGAGGGGAGAGGAGACCATTGACCTCAGAGGGCTGCAAAGCCAGGAGAGGAGCCTTGCAGCCCCAGGGCTGCAGGGCACTGAGAATGGTGCTGTTGTTTCAGGTAAGGAATGCCAGGAGAAGGGGGACAGCAGTGGGACAGACCCACCTTTGGGGACATGGCTGGGGCAGTGTGTGTCCCATAGAGAATGGCACAGGGACCGTGCAGAGCCCAGCACCAGCAAGACAGGACGACAGCAGGAAAACCTGGTCCTGCCAAGGTGGGAGTTGTGCCTAGCTGGAACTGGTGCCCCCAGTGTTTGGACACCCTGAGTGGGCTGCTCTGGGATGTGCTCTGGAATCTGCTTCCCAGCTGGGTCCTTAGTGCCAACTCTAGGGGGACCACGGGGACTTCAGGAACATCCCCTGGTGCTGGCATGGACCAGAGCAAACAACCTTAAAAGGGCCTTCCCTTGCCCTCCCCACATTAGGCTCACTCTCCAGGGCTCTCCTTCCCCTCCTGCTATCACTCTCTCAAGGGGTAGCAGAGGCAGGGGCAGGGGACCACCAGCCTGGTCCTCAGCCTGCTGTGGTCTCCAGGTTCCTACAGCTGGACTATGCTGGAAGGACAATCCAGGGGCATCATCCCAGGGGCATCATCCCAGGACAATAAGGCAGTGCCAAACTGCAGCCTAACACACCACGGTGATCAGCCAAGCTCAGAGGGAGCTGGGCATTCTTCCCACATCCTAAGAGGCTCCTATCCCACTGTGGCAGCACCCACGGAGCCCAGGTAGGGTCCTTCATCTGCAGGGGACATGCCTCATGTCCCCAGGACTCATCCCCCATATGCCTCCCATTCCAGGATGGAATCCATACCTCCCTCGGGCCCCTCCTTTGTGCTGACCCCAGCACCTGACAGCAGCCACCAAACAACCCCACATCTTCCAAACCCTCCATCCTTTCCCAGTGCTCATCAGGAAAGAGATGAGTGTCACCAGCCAGCCAAGGGGGCAGCAGGACTGGGGAGCCCAGCTGTGCCCACATTGGGTGAGTAGGAGACCTCATCCCCCCAGTTCATCTCTGCCTGCTGCTTCCTCCAGCACCACAAAGCTCTCTGCATCAGGCCAGCCCCTCTCTGCATGCCCTGCCAGACACCACCGTGAACCAGTGACATCCCCAGGTGGCATGGGCCAGTGACATCCCACAGCAGCAGTGTGGGAAGCTCAGTTCATCACCACAACGCCACCAGGCTGAGTCAGAGCCAGAAATAAAAGCTCTGTTGCTGGCCCATGGCACTGGGCTCAGCTTTCAAAACACATCAAATTATTAGCAAAATTATTAGCAGAAGACTATAGAAATAAGCAGGAGTTTCGCCCTCACCACATGAATTAATATTATCTAAATATTTACCCTGCCCTTACTGTGACCAGAAACAGCATATCTTGGCACCCTCTCCACAGAGACAGGGCTCTTTAACAGGATTAAGTGCAATTTTGACAGCACATGGATCTGCATTTTGACCCAAAATGGGCCCTGAAAAAATGCTCAGCCCCAAGGTCCAGCTCGGTCATTCTATCTCTGCTGTTTGACAGCCACCTTGGGCTGGCTGGGACTTGGGAAGAGACTTTTGGGTCAGTGTGGGGAAAGGCTCCTGTCCATGGATTTTGTACAGGGATCTTCAGCAGAACCTGATTCAGCTGGAGCAGTCCCTCTTTGCACAAGGGCTTGATGGCCACACTCCCCTGGTCCTTGAAGCCATGTTTTCTGGGATTCCCAAAAACTCAGTTCCAGGAACATTGCAGGGAATGCCTGGCCATGATGCCCTGCATGCTGGGGTAGACTCAGCTCAAACGGTGCAGCCACCAAGCCTCCAGCTTCCTCCTCAGCAAGAGGGAAGCACAGGAGCTCCTGGCACCTCCTGCTGAAAGGCCCATCCAGCACTGCTCCCCCCAGGCAGCAGAGCCACGGAGGTCAGTGCTGGGTGACACCACGACAGCCACACACTGATACGGTCCCCAGCTCACCCCATCACCAGCTGCCCTTGTTCCCTTGTCTGTCTGCCACTGCTCCTGCCAAAACAATCTCCCAGCCTCCTGCAATGGAGGCAAAATGATCTCCTGCCAGGTTTGTGCCTCCCCCACCTGAGAGCCAGACCCAAGGGACCACGGGGCTGACCTAAAGAGTTAGTAAATTAGTAAATAGTTTAGTTTGAAAGGACCCACAGTTATCAGAAATATAAACTGCCATGTGTTTCCTCCTTGGTAAAAACCAAGCAAGCAACTCCACCCCAGTGCTGCTTCCTGGCTGTGCTGGGGAGGATGGGACAAGCCAAAGGGACATGGCAATGCTGCCAGGGCAGGCAGCCCCATCCTTCCCCTCCCGCCTGCCTCCCCCCTCCCCTGCAGCTCCTCCTGTGCTGCTCCAGCTCACTATCCCAGCAGGAGCTCACTGCTGGGCTGAGGGGGCTGTGACAGGCTGGATGGCACGAGGGAGGAGTGGCCGGCAGGGGACAGGGCAGCTCCTCTGGCAGAGGCAGCAGCCTATCCCCAGTCCCTGGGGTGTTCACATGTTTGCAGAAGCTATGATCTCCCAGGATATGCTGCTAAGGGTTTCCGGAGGGTGGCTCTCCAGAAGCTGCTCCAGCAGGAGCCACCTCTGGAAGTGCTGAGAACGCTGCAGTGGGACTGCCCTGCCATCCCTGGCACAGTCGGGCAGGGACATTTGCTCCAGCAGATCCTCCACAAGATCCTGGCAGTGAGAGGCACAATTTGCCTCTGCTGGACACTTTGGGTCAGGGAGGCAAAGAGCGATTCCAACAGCCTGGGCCGTCCCGAGGGACAATCCTGCAGAGCAAACTTTGGCTCCTCAGGGAGGACTGTGGTCAAACCTCCGCCCAGTGCTGCTTCCCAAAGTGAGCTGTGAGCACCAGCAAGCCATAAGGCAGCCACATCCACTGGCAGGCAAGCACTGGCCCCCCACCACACGCGGCCACCTGGCAGCCTTGCACAGGCAGCAGGTCCCACCCCTCCTCCAGGGTGACCCGGGGGCCAGCAGGGTGAGGTGGTGCCTTGCAGTATCCCCTGGCACAGGAGGCTGCCAGGCAGTGCAGCAGCCTGGACATCAATCCACCTGTAAGGCTTTACCATCCCCAGGCACCTCTCCTGGCCCCAGGGCTGCTCACCGGGTGTCACACTGGAGGAGGGAGCAGGGAGTAGCAAATCTTCCCTGCTTCACTTGTTGGCAAACCATCCTTTTCCTCCACCACAGCCCTGCTTAGGACGCCCATGGGATGTGGCACTGCTCAGCTTCACTAGCAAGGGTTTCTGATGCCAGGGAAGCCCCACTACCAGCCAGAGGCATCTGGAGCTGCAGGAGGAATCCTCAGCCCACTGCAGGAATGGACGCAGCTGCCATTCTTCTCCTTTTATGGCCTTATTGGAGATGTGAGAAAGGCAGCTTGGAGGTGAGAGGAAAGCAGACCCCGAGCCCTGGGCTTTGTCTCCAGGCCAGCCACAGCCATCAGCACTGATGCTGATGGAGGAAGGGACAGGGCAGCATCAGGGAGTCAAGTGTGTAGTGACCCCTGGGGAGGCAGACTTCATCCCAGCCCTCCTCCAGCTTCCTCTACACACTGGGGACCTGGCCAGGTCCACACACAGCTGTGGGGCTCAGCTGCAAGTTCAGCAGACGGTTTCTCACCAAGTTTAGGAGACAAGGACCTCACCATGTGACACACGCAGGCCCTTCCAAAGCCCAAATTCCGTAGCCTCCCGGGAGAAGCCCTGGCACAGACGCCCTCGGTGTGCAAAGCACCCAGCGTCTTCCGATGCCCGGGGAGGCCGGGAAATGGATCACAGGCACAAGGTCTTCATGGCCTCGGGTAATCAGCATAACGTGTCCGGGCCGGAGTTTGCTGTTTTCCCAGGGGAATTAAGGGGCTCACCTCGGCGAGGGAATGTGGCCGCAGCGCCTCAGAGGAGGGAGGTGACCGCAAACTCCTCCCACGACCGCACGGAGCCTGCCAGGGAGAGAGGAAAAAAATTCCAGCGGCTGAAGGAACCCAACCATCTTTGGTCAGCAACGGTGGTTGTTAACACTTGAGGACGTTCCACTCCAAAAAATTCAGTTCCGGTCACCGCTTTCTCTTACACATCCATGTTTTAGAGCTTGCCTGGCTTTTATCACAGTCGAAACATTTTGTACCGAAAGGGTATGCTGGGAGAGAAGCCAAGAGGACTTCAAGTTTTCATGGGAAAGACTAAACAAAACACAACATCCCTCTGTGCTTAAGGCTGAAGGAAATGAGCTAAATAAAGCTTTTTCTGCCTTGAAGTTTATTGCCTGAAGTTGCTCCCAGGTCACGGGGGAGATAGCGGGAGCATCATGCATGCATCTGGATCTTGGCTTTGGTCATCAGCAAAAGGACTTGGAGGAAAAGCACATGTTCCAGACTGGAGTAGTCTCAGAGATCAGGAGGTGAGTGAAGCCGCGGGCAGCAGGATCTGCTCCTGCAACTCTGCCATCCCGGAGAAGCTGGGATGTCCCAGCTCCAAGGCACTGCAGACAGTTACTCACAGCTTGGCTCAGGACCAATCCTCACCTGCCTTTGCCGAGACATTCCTGCCGGGTCTGGCAAGAGGCTGCCCGGCCACGGGATGCCCGGCAGGGCACATCGAGGATCCTCCTGCCACCTCGACCCGTCCTCAGGGCTGACCCCGTCCCCAGCTCCAGCACCGCAGAAGTGGAGGGACTGCGGGGCTGCCTCCCTCTGCTCCCCGAGGCAGGCCGGGCCAGCTACCCCTGCTCTCCCGGGACAGTCGGAGCTGCTCCCCCTGCTCCCCTCGGCTCCATCCCGCCCGCTCCATCCCGCCCGGGGCCGCCCCTCTCCCCGCCGCGGCCGCTCGTTCCCGTCCCGGGGCGGTCCCGGCGGCGCCGCCTCACCTGTCCCGGAGCGGGGAAGTGCAGGAGCTGCCGGAGCTGCGGGACGTGCGGGAGCTGCGGGCGGCCGGAGCGGCTCTGCG
Source organism: Thryothorus ludovicianus (assembly GCA_013397245.1). Taxonomy (NCBI): domain Eukaryota; kingdom Metazoa; phylum Chordata; class Aves; order Passeriformes; family Certhiidae; genus Thryothorus; species Thryothorus ludovicianus. The sequence continues at coordinate 70,138 of VZTB01012890.1, read as the reverse complement.
GGACGCGGCTCCGCCCTGGCCTGGCCCGGCCCGGCCCGGCCCATACAAGGCAGAAGAATGCGGCGGGGCCGGGGCCAAGACGGCAAGACCGCCTTATATAGACGAAAGCGGTGGCCCACGCGTGCCCCTCGTCCCGCGAGGGGATGCGCAGCGCCGGGCACTGCGAACCCGCGGGCAAAGCTGCGCATCCCCGCCAGGTGACACGGGGGGACCGCGCCCTGCGCAGCCGAGGGCACCCGCCGGTGACAATGCGAGGGGCACACGGGCCGAGGCTCACCCTGAGCTCCCTGGAGCAGCTCTGGCTGCGGTGGGGCAGGTCCCTGCTGGAGGCCCCTGGGGCTCCGTGGACAGGCCAGAGAGTGTCCCCAGGCTGCACTGTGGGCAGCCTGTGTCGGTGGTCCCTGTGGCCATGCAAAGGGAACAGTGGCCAGAAGGATCAAGCAGCCCTTCAAAGGGTCTCTAAAAGGTGGCCTGGGGCAGAGAGCAGCTGGGGAACTGCTCCACTCCCAAGCAGGGCTCCGGAGCCTGCAGGGGGCAGGTCCGGGGGCTCGTGCCCTTCACCTGAGGCAGGACTCTCACTGATCCGGGGCCATTTCTCCAGGGCAGCAGGTCTTGCTCATGTTTCCTTCCCATCAGTAACCCTCAGCCTCATCACAGTCCTGCAGGCACCAAGAGGAGCTCCTGGGAACCACTCAGGAGGGTGATGCCCCTCCAGATAGCATCTCAGAGATTTATCTTTGTTTTCTTGGGTCCCACAACACCTTGGCCAGAATTCAGCCTGCAGAGGAGCAGGAAGGTGGAAGAGGGAGACACCAAGTGTACTTCCGAGAGGGAGTGTTCTGGGGACCCAACCCTGAGTGGGCAGCCAGAGAAGGATTGCTTTGCTTAAGCATTCCCAGGAGCTCCATCGCTGCCCATGGAGACGTGGGAACTTGAGGTCGAGGACCAGACCCTGATCAGAGGTGCTGAGGGGACAGTATGGAGCACACAGGCTGCACTTGCAGCAACACAGATGACAAACAGAAATGAGCAGTTAATTAATCTTCAGCTGCCATTCTTCTGCACGGCATCACTGCAAACAACAGCTAAAAAGCCAAAAAAATCATGGTTCAGCCCTGATATAAAAGCAGTGGCCATGCCCTCTGGCAGCCTGGCTAGACACAGCCCAAGGCATGGAATTTGTTCCCACTGGCTCAGACCAGTGACCTGCTCTGCCAAGAGCCTGCCTGACTTGAGGACATCCTACCCATGTTCCTGTGCTGCTTGGATGAAATCTGCAGGGGCATTTCCTCCTCTGGGGAGCCACAGAGGTTGCCCATCCTGCATTAGAAGGAGGTGTCGTGCCTGCAGCCCCTCCAAAGGACAGGCTGTGGGCTCAGAAGCCAGCAAAATGCAGGAGTAGAGTTACAAATGCTGCTGGATGCTATGCCAGCAGCAGGGCTGAGACAAGCCAGGGAAAGCACGGAATCTTTGCCATGCCCATGAGCTGGACAAGGGGCCCCAGAAGGTTCTTTTTAATAAAAAAATAAAAGGAAAGAGAAAAAAAATGTTAAAAAACCTCAGGAGTCAGCCAGCCTGAGCTGCCACCCTGTGGCTGGTTCCCAGAGTTTTTTGTGCCGGAGAAGCCCAGTTTCAGCAGGGTCCAGATGTTCCCAGGAGCCCAGCAGGAGCAGGACCCACCTCAGGCCCCTGTGAAGTGGCTGCAGCCTGGCCCCTGCGAGGGGAGCTGGTGAAAAGGGGCTATAGGCACGTGGCAACTCCTCACAAGCTTTGCACCCCTACAGCTGGGCCATCTTGTGCAGTCCCTTGAGCCCTATCCAGCCCTTCCTGCCTTCCCTGCCTGTGCCCAGGGCTGCCCATGTTGTCCTTCTTCCCTGCTTCCATGTGTCTGCCAACACACATTCCTTACCAGGGCCTTTTTGTGTCCTCTGGCACCTCTCCTGCCTCCCTCTGGCTCTTTCAAGCCCAAATTTAATTTGCTTCTCTCTCTCTTTAATTTGCTTCTCTCTCTCTCTCTCTTAGGATCAGACAATGAAAATGGAGTAAAATAAGCCATTTGTTTTTTAAGAGTGTGAATTCTAGGTAAGTTCCCTGACCCAGGTGTCTTCACCATGCAAACATGTCCATCCCTGTGAAGTGGGGACAATGACACTCTCCCCAAGCACCTGAGGAGTTTCTGGCCTGGCCAGAATATGACCCCACACCATGTGTCCCCTTCCTGGTCATGCTACGAGGCTCCCTTGGCTTGGACCAGCCTCTAGCTTTTGGCAAATGCCCACGGGGCTGGAGGTGATCAGGGGCCTGACGGCCTTGCAGGAGCAAGGTAAGATATTTTTAAAGTCCGTGAGTATCTTGTATAATCTGTATTTAAGTTACATGGCCCTTGCTGGAAGTGATCAGAGCTCTGGGACAAGGACTCCTCTGCCTGTTCCCTCTGTGCTGGCCTGACGCAACCCACGCAGGGTCAGCCTGCACCCACGAGCTCCAGGTTCTGCTGGCAGCAAAGCAGCTGCTGCTGAAGCATTTGGAGCTGCAGCCAGGCTCTGGAACCAGCCAGGCATGTCGTGTTTCCAGGCCTGTGAGACAAAAAGAAATGCAGGACCTTGGGCCTGGGGTTTGTTACTGGGAAAAAGGAGCAGTGAAGCTCACGGTGTGCCAGTGCCAGTGGGATGTGCACAGCAGGCGAGGGAGGAACAGCTCCACACAGGGCACCTGTCTAGGACTCACCCCACTGGCACCAGCAAGGATCCCCATAGGATCCAGGGCTTCCAGCAGTGCTTGGAGAGGCCTGGCACTGCCAAACTCAGCTGCCCAAGGGCACCAGGAATACTGTCACTGTGGCCCGTCTCTACCCATATCATCACATTCTGAGGAGGGAAACAGAGAGTGAGATCCAACCACACACAATGCAGAGTAATTCCTGTATGTTTTTCCAGGAGAAGTGCAACTGGTCTGAGTACCACCACTCCTGGAAGGCAAGAATGTAAAAAAGAGTCAAATCTTTCGGGCTGCACAAGTGGTGACTCTATCCACAGCCCCCATACGTTCAGCTGCTCTAAGGTCAGAAGAATAACCAGGCAAGAAGCTGCACAATCGCGTGTATCCTAAAGATTCCCAACCCTCCAGCCCTGTGGAGCCTCCACAGCTGGGCTGTGCACCAGGATCCCCTGTGGCGGCAGTGTTTGCAGGCTCAGTGACACTTGCAGGGCTTCGAAGGGCTGTCCCCTCTCCCACCCAGCAACACTGGCACTGCTGCCCGACCCCTTCTCTGGAGAGTGGCCCTGCCAGGCCGATCCTTCCTTTCCCTTCCCTTCCCTTCCCTTCCCTTCCCT